>LPNX010119401.1:76088-123672 GCA_001517045.1 Pseudotsuga menziesii
TGAGAGAGCTAGTTGTATTTTAATGGAATGCACTAGAGAAGAAGCTAGTTGTATTTTAATGGGCATGTACTAGAGATGAGATAATGTGACATAACTAACGTCAAAATAACCATTTTCAAACTTCAAACAAATGATTAGAGGCATGAGAAAATTAGAGTAATCAAGGAACACAAATGAAACATGATCATCAAAAATATTGATATCTTATGACCAAGATATAAGAAGATTAATACAAAGCACTTGGACTAAATAGTTGGATCATTCCAAGATTTCAACAATTAAATGATGGCAAGAGGAAGGAGGCCTGGACAGATGAGGGGAGGATCAGATTTATTTATTTTTTTTAACTTTGCAGGGAAACTTTTGGGCACTTCTCCACATTTTGCAAATATCTTTTCCAAGGAAAACTTTGCGGGGAAATTCGCAGGTACTTCCCTGTATATCACAGATGGTACCAGTATCAGCGCACTGATTATGGCCATTGACGCAAGGGGCATCAAGTGAGACACTTAACAGACACAGTCCCCCCTGGGGGATCAACCTCAAGACCCCTTGCAAGAAACTCAGATCACTCAAACACTCAAACTATCCCACCATACTAAGGGAAGACAAGATATATAATGCCCTCTCTAACTCTATAGTCTACAAAGTCCTCATAAGGAAAAAACGATTTTACCGTAGTTCCATAATTCAAATGTGAGAGCTTGCAAATGGCCTTCAAGGTGAAAAACAACCCATTCTTAGAAATGTTTTGCACAACATATGTTCCAGATCATCCAGCTATGTTTTGTTCGAATCCCAAACATCTTTTCAAGCAGGAAAAGCAGTTTAAAGGGATTATGTTAAAATCATCTTCTCTCCTTTTTCGTGAAACAAAGGAAGATTACGACAGCTCGAGACCGATGCAGACAATAATTTACTACTAATGTGTAACACTGCCAAAAAAAAATCAATTGTAAACAACCAACCACACTGCTGTTCATCGTTCAGCTACTTAAACAGCCAATGTACATTTTGTTGAAATGACCTCGTGTCTACCCCAATCTCTCCATTGGAGAGAACAGAGCATAAAACTGAGAAATAATCTAGGATAGATGGACTCCTGTTGAGAGGGTCAGAACGGTTGAAGATACTCTGAGCAACTAATGCTTAACAGCAACCTCCAAACCTGCACATAAATATGGGCAAGGTGATACAGTGCAAGCATAATCATATTTAGTTGCAATACTTTAGAATTCTAATATCTTAATAGTAGTCCCCAAAGAACGAGAATATACATTTTATTAGCTTTATGAAAAAAGATGCGTCAAAGCTCCAAAGCTAATGATAATAGACTCTTGCAGTAAATCTATCTCCCTAGTAAAACAATCCTAGGATGCAATAGTTTTTAAATTTTGTGGCTCTCTGAAACACAGACCAGACCAACAAGACTTGTTTTAAACAATAAGCGAATGCAGGATACTTACTTTGATAACACCGTAGAGAAAATCAATGGAGCAGACTGACAAGATAACAAGTTAAGCCACCATAAAATTGGATAAAGCATAAAATTATGCACCGCAGAGGAGCTCAAATAGACAATGCCATTGTAAATGATACTACCTCAGTTTTAAAATATTTAATTACTAACAAAGAAATTTTCGAATTTGATATGAAAAGGCATGTTAAACAATCAGCTGAAATGCTTTAAAGTTGAAACAAAGCAGGATTATACCTGGAACAAAAGTTGGTGCCAGAGAACAGTAGCATGAAACAGAATTTTCAGAAGAACATTTAATGGTTTGCTCTCTTATTTTCTTGGCCGCAGTCAAACTCCGGTATTCTGTTTTGCCTCGCTAAAAACTTATTTCATGTAACAATGACAATCGGAATATCTGCACTACACAATGGTCTCCACCCACCACGAACTGCTATTCATAGTTCAAAATTCAAATTTCTAAGATGGTAGATGATTGTAATGTCCTCTTTTGATTAGGCCTTGAGGCCCAAAACCACTAACCTATGTGATTCCTGTGGGTTCGAGCGGTTACTGACAGTTAGGGAATCATTTAAGGACTAATGCCATCCATAGAAAATCTAGGGCATCATCATTAGGTCAAGAAGGGCCACCGGGGTCAAAGGCCACCTTCGTGCATGCCATCCAAGCATAATTTAATGATGCATGCACTCATTTAAGTCTCCATACGCATGCATGCAAGTCAACTGCAAATTAGAAGATAAAGTGGCCTAATTAGGTCAAAGATTAGGGTTTTCGCAGTTGAAAGTTATAAAAAGAGGATAAAGCGAAAGGAGACTTCACTTTTGATGATTATTATTTTGGGAGCTCTTGAATAGCAGCACAGCAATTGGGGTTGGAGACGGCGTCTTCAACTAGCGGGGTTTTGACAGTGAAATATTTGCCCTAGTCTCATTCAGGGTAAGCCATACAGGTTCACCATTTTCTCTTACATTCATTCATAGTTATCTAGTATACGGTGTAGATTGTTGCAGGGACACGTGTGCAGCTGTAAGGGGGGGGGGGGTTCAGCCAGAAAGCCCTAATCAGTTGTTGGGTTTTCAGATCTCAGTTTTACTTTGAAACTCAGGCACCATTCTCATCATCAGCGTCTTACTCCAGTACCCAGTGATTATCAGATCCGACCGTGCTCATCCGAAGCAGTTATCAGCTATTTCGAGATCAGGGGGGCATGAGCAGCTGTCTCTCTGGAACAATTCACTAGCGTGCCTAGAGACCTCCGAAACTCCACATGTACCAAGCATTCTCTCCGGCACGGGAAGGCTATCAGTCCTGCAAATCAGCAGCTCCATCGGACACCTCCTTCACTGAAAACGTCACCCTTATTTGATCTGGGGTTCTTGCTGCTGGCGTTTCACCGAAAGCAAAAGATATCAGTCCATCTTCGATTCAGTTCTTGATGCTTGCATACTCTCTCAGGAGTAGTCCAGCCAGCTTATCAGTGGTAAGTGTTCATTCTATCTCACAAACCCTAACCCTAATTTTTGCTATAAAATAGGGATTTTTGCATAGCAATTGGCATGCCCGGTTGTATCAGCATATTTGTATAGGAATAGAAAATATCAGGATTTGGGATATTTCAGTGGTATCAGAGCCATCTCCTTGGCCAACTGTGGGCTTAAGAAATGAGACATAGATGAATACAGAAGGAGACTCTTTTGTAACCTATAGAAGGAGAAAGAGTAGATACACAGGGGAATTTGAGGATATCCAACTAGAAGATACCAATTCAGACATGGAACAAACAGATATACACTTGGATAAGGGAAAAGGCACGGGAGAAGAGGAGGATAGGATGGAGTTTCGCAACTTAGTCTCTGCATTGCACGACTTAGCCAAAGGACAAAAAGATGTGCTCAATGCAACCAACAGATTATCGGCGAAAACAGAAATGGGTATCAACAGTACACCTCCCTCACCGGTAGATCGGGGATCTAAAAACAGCAATGGAAAAGTTGCGTACACTAATGTGCATAATACTCCACACATATATAGCAGACCTTCCAAAAGGCCTACCATGCCTCACTTCTTGGCAGATACAGTAGGTGGTCCGGTCATGCAGGTAGAACCTAGCGAGCCTTTTGGGGCTTATTTGCAGGAGTATAGAGACTTAGGGGATGAGTTCCATGCTACCATGTCATTTTCAGATTTTTGCAACATGAAGAGTAGGAACAGGCCCAGGAATTTCAACAAGGATTTCAATCACCATAGTGGAAAAAATCGGCATCGGCAAAAAATCAGCGAGGGTCCAGAAAACATCTTCTCGGCAACATCGGCGAAAAAATCGGCAAAAATAGGCAAACCGCGGCAAGCATTAAAAAATGCAAATTTTGTACTTCAATAGGGTCAAAATTTCCTTCCCGATTTTTCCCCTATTTGTCGATTTTTCCCGATCTTTCCCGATTTTTTCCTGATTTTAGCCAATGTTTGCCGATTTTTCCCGATGTTTGCCGATGTTTGCTGATTTTTCACGATGTCCGATTTTTTGAAAAAATCACAATTTTTCGAGACATCGCCGAAAAATCGGCAATTTTTTCTACTATGTCAATCACAACTATGAGTTGCAGAAGACCTTGGGCAGGTTGACCATCCCGAACTTTGATGGGACTCGCAGAGGATCAGCGAGGATATGGGTTCAAAAGTTGGATACCTATTTCCAACTCAACCCCATGACAAAGACAGACGCCATTAAATTGGCTACACTCCACTTGGACGGAGAAGCTCACAAGTGGTGGTACCACGGACTGGTGACATTGGGTCACAACACCATACACTCCTACGGTGAGTTCACTCAGAAGCTCATAGAGAGGTTTGATAGGAAGGATCCAGAGATTTCAGAGAGTTGGCTCAACTCAAACAGACCGATAGTGCAGAAGCCTTCATCTCAGAATTTCAGAGGATAGCAGTCATGGTAACAGATGTGTCAAAGAACAAGTTGACTATGCTATTCACTGAGGCCCTAACAGAGCCACTACGGGGATGGGTGAAAGCCTACATACCCCTCACTCTGTAGGATGCCATTAGCAGAGCCAGAGATCTTCAAGATTCAGTCCCCAAAAACAGATTCCCACTGAAAACCAATTTTCCTATTAGGGACAAGGACAATAAACCTTTCCAGCAGGATGTCCCCAAGAAAACATGGTTAGACGAAGACACTATGAAAGACTTGAGAAGGAAGAAACTATGCTTCACTTGTCAAGAACCATGGGTACCAGGACACAGGTGTGCAGGGAAGGCGAAGGCTCACTACATTGAGGTATATTCGGACATTAATGAGGATGACTATGAGCAGGAAGCCACAGAAGAACTATGGGCAGCTGAGGAAGAATCACACCAGGGTGATACACCAGAGGGAGTCATTGCTACATTATCTGGAGTGCCAAGATTCCATACACTCAGGGTCAGGGGAGTAGTACAGGGTCACAGGGTAGGAGTACTGATTGATGGGGGAGCAACCCACAATTTCATTGACTCCGCTTGGGTAGCCAAGAGAGATATTCAGACCGAGAAGTTCGAAGGATTCACTGTAGCAGTAGCCGGGAACTCCAGCATGGAGTGCAACTATTGGATTCCAAAATAGAATGTCACCTTAGGTAACTATCAGATGACAGATTCCTTCTATGTAGTGGATGTATCGGATAATCATGTTGTATTGGGTGTTCAGTGGCTTTATTCTATAGGGAAATACACTACGGACTACAGGGCAATGGAAATGGAATTCCAGGGGCCAGACGGCAAACGGGTAGTTTTGAGGGGCATGTACACTTATCCCCCAAAACCGGTCTCGTCACAAAGAATGGAGGCAGTACTCCAACAGGATGATATAGAATGGGCTGCAGAATGTTTTGTCGCCTTTAGGAAACCCCCAAGACCAGCACACAACACCCAAGTGACATTCAAACCTTGCTACAGAAACATGAAAAGGTTTTTCGGGACCTTCCATCAGGTAGACCGCCCAATCGAGGCTTTGAACACATCATCGAGCTAGAGGAGGGGACATAAGCAGTCATCACCACTCCTTACAGGCATCCCAAAAGATACAAGGATGAGATTGAGAAAACAATCAAAGAATTACTGGAGCTTGGATATATTCGGCCTGGTTCTAGCCCCTTCGCATCCTCAGTAGTATTGGTCAAAAAGAAGGATGGTACACTGCGAATGTGCATCGATTATCGAGCACTCAACAAAAAGACCATTAAGAACAGTTATCCCATCCCCAGAATTGACGAACTCATGGATGAGCTTCAGGGAGCTAAATACTTCTCCAAGATTGATCTTTGCTCGAGATACCATCAAATCAGGGTAAGGGACCAAGACGTCTCCAAAACAGCTTTTCGCTGTCACTATGGTCACTATGAGTTTTTGGTCATGCCCTTTGGACTTACCAATGCTCCAGCCACTTTTCAGTCATGTATGAACCACACCTTCAGAGCACAGCTACGTAAGTTTTTGCTAGTATTCTTTGATGACATCCTGATTTACAGCAAAACATGGGAAGAGCATCTGAAACACCTAGACGAAGTACTGAGTATTTTAAAAGAACATTCGCTTTGTGCGAAAATGTCCGAGTGTGAGTTTGGCATGAAGGAAATGTTGTACTTAGGACACATAATCAATGCAGGAGTACAGGTTGATATGGAGAAAATCAGAGCTATCAGAGATTGGCCCGCGCCAAAAACAGTAACAGAATTGAGAGGTTTCTTGGGTCTGTGCACTTATTACCGACGATACGTTAAGGGATTCTCCCAATTTGCAGCACCCCTCGCATATCTCACAAAGAAGGGAGCGTTCACTTGGACAGACTTAGCATAGAAAACTTTCGAGGAGATGAATGAGTTGTTGTCCAGTTTTAGCATTACCAAACTTCTCACAACCCTTTGTAGTAGAATGTGATGCCTCAGGGAAAGGGTTAGGAGCAGTGTTGATGCAAAACCATCACCCTATTGCATTTGAGAGCCGTAAACTGAAGAACTATGAGCGCCATTACTCCATAATATGACAAAGAGATGCTAGCCATATTACATGCTCTCACAAAATTCAGACAGTACCTGGTTGGCAGTAAGTTCAAAATCAAAACCGATCATAACAGCCTCAAGTATTTCCTGGAGCAGAAGGAACTGAATGAGCGACAGCAGAAATGGGTCAGCAAAGTACCAAGCCTATGATTTCGAGATCGAGTATGTAAAAGGTAAGAATAATGTAGTGGCTGATGCATTATCCAAGCGTCCCGCCTCATTATCTCTCAGCAGTATATCCACAGATTGGAGGGCACTTCTCTTAGTAGAATACTCCAAAAATAAATTCGCTTGCGAATTATTGGACGGACAAAATCAAGATGACAGGTACAGGATTGTTGATGACATCATCTATTACAAAAACAGGATATACCTCGTCCCAGAATCCACATTGAGGAAAAAGATCGTTCAGGCAGCACATGATTCTCCTTTATCAGGGCATCAAGGTTTCTTAAAGACCTACAGGCAGATCCGAGAGAGGTTCTCATGGAAGGGCCTCAAGGGAGAAATTATGCAGCATGTACGAGAATGTAGCATCTGTCAGCAGAACAAGATTGAGAACACCCATCCAGCAGGGTTACTCTAGCCACTACCGATTCTAGAACAGAAGTGGGAAAGCATCTCCATGGACTTTATTACAGGATTGCCCAAAGTCCAAGGGCGAGATTGTTTATATGTAGTAGTTGACAAATTGACCAAGTTTGCACATTTCTTTTCGATATCATCAGACTACTCGGCTGTTCAAGTAGCTGAGTTATTCTTCAAGGAGGTCTTTAGGTTACACGGGTTACCTAAGACCATTGTCAGTGATCGGGATAGCAGATTCATAGGTGCCTTCTGGCAGGAACTATTCAGATTAGTGGGGACCGAACTGGCTACCAGTACGAGTTATCATCCCCAGAATGATGGACAAACGGAAATAGTCAACAAATGAATCGAAGGATATTTAAGGAACTATGTAGCAGGGCAGCAGCAAACCTGGATCAAATGGCTACACCTAGGGGAGTATTGCTACAATACTACCTATCACATGTCTAATAGGATGACTCCTTTTAAGGCATTATATGGTTACGAGGCCTTGGACTATGCAGATTTGGCATTTGGAGATAGTAGGGCTCCTAAAGCTAAGGATTGGATACAGGACAGTCAAGACATTCTGAAAATATTGAAGGAAAATTTACAAACAGCCCAGAATCAACAGAAGTTGTATGCCGACAAACACAGGATTGAGCGGAGCTTTGAGTCAGGGGATTTGGTATGCTTAAGGCTCCAACCTTACAGATAGTCTTCGCTTAAGAAAAAAGGAGCAGAGAAGTTAAAACATTGCTTCTATGGACCATATAGAATAATCAGGAAGGTGGGAGAGGTGGCATATGAACTAGAACTTCCACAAGAAAGTAAAATTCACAATGTGTTCCATGTGTCTAACCTGAAGAAGACCCTTGGGCAACACATTGCTCCGTCTACAGAATTACCTCCTTTAGATGATGAAGGACTGCTAATACTGATTCCCGAACGGATCATACAGACTAGAGAAAGAAAGCTCAGAAACAGGGTAATCAGAGAGTACTTGGTTCAGTGGAAAGAACTACCGCCAGAGGATGCCACCCGGGAAGGTGAACAGGTATTGCAGCACCCCAGTCTGAAGTTGCTTGAGGACAAGCAATCTCAAGCGGGGAGGACTCTAATGTCCTCTTCCTATTAGGCCTTGAGGCCCAAAACCGCTAACCTATGTGATTCATGTGGGTTCGAGCGGTTACTGACAATTAGGGAATCGTCTAAGGACTAATGCCATCCATAGAAAAACTAGGGCATCATCATTAGGTCAAGAAGGGCCACCGGGGTCAAAGGCCACCTTCGTGCATGCCATCCAAGCATTATTTAATGATGCATGCACTCATTTAAGTCTCCATACGCATGCATGCAAGTCAACTGCAAATTAGAAGATAAAGTGACCTAATTAGGTCAAAGATTAGGGTTTTCGCAGTTGAAAGTTATAAAAGGAGGATAAAGCGAAAGGAGACTTCACTTTTGATGATTATTATTTTGGGAGCTCTTGAATAGCAGCACAACGTGCAGCACAACAGTTGGGGTTGGAGACGACGTCTTCAACTAGCGGGGTTTCAGCAGTGAAATATCTGCCCTAGTCTCATTCAGGGAAAGCCATACAGGTTCACCATTTGCTCTTACATTCATTCATAGTTATCCAGTATACGGTGTAGATTGTTGCAGGGACACGTGTGCAGCCGAAAGGGGGGGTTTTCAGCCAAAAAGCCCTAATCAGTTGCTGGGTCTTCAGATCTCAGTTTTACTTCGAAACTTAGGCACCATTCTCATCATCGGCATCTTACTCCGGTACCCGGTGATTATCAGATCCAACCGTGCTCATCCGGAGCAGTTATCAGCTATTTCGAGATCACGAGGGTGTGAGCAGCTGTCTCTCTGGAACAATTCGCTCGCCTGCCTAGAGACCTCTGAAACTCCACATGTACCAGGCATTCTCTCCGACAAGGGAAGGCTATCAATCCTGCAAATCAGCAGCTCCATCGGACACCTCCTTCACTGAAAACGGCACCCTTATTTGATCTGGGGTTCTTGCTGCTGGGGTTTCACCTAAAGCAAAAGATATCAGTCCATCTTCGATTCAGTTCTTGATGCTTGCATACTCTCTTAAGAGCAGTCCAGCCAGCTTATCAGTGGTAAGTGTTCATTCTATCTCACAAACCCTAACCCTAATTTTTGCTATAAAATAGGGATTTTTGCATGGCAGTTTACATGCCCGGTTGTATCAGCATATTTGCATAGGAATAGAAAATATCGGGATTTGGGATATTTCAATGACTAATGCACCTAGTCTCACAATAGTTTGACCATGGGCTTGTGAAAAATAAACTCCAGTTTTTGAATGTTGCCAAACCCAAAATGGTCACTACAATGTATTTTGTCATTAAGTGTCCTTGTACATATTAAGAAAAGAAAAGAAAAATTCCTAAGGAAAACTTCACGGGAAACCCAAGACATGCTTCCCCACACTGATGGATGGCATTTCTATAGAGCCTGTCACCAACTTGGCATAGACTAGTGCACCTCACCCAGTGTTTTCGAAAAGAGCACCTACCAACACAGAACTGGCCAAATGCCCAAAAACATTGACAAAAACCAGTTGAGCTAGGCCCTTGGGCTTCGAATCTATTATTGATTATGTACTTTATTAGTTTATTATTAGTAGATTGTGAGTTAAATTGTGAGGCCATCATTACAAAGATGACGTTAAGAGTCCTAATTAATTGGGTGGATGTTTGTGTCCCCCAACTGTCATGGACATGGGACTCCTGAGTGAAACAAATGGCCCACGACTGGTGGCAAAATTGTTGTATACCATGCTTCATACCTCCATCTTCGACAATCACTTGTATATAGTATGTATAAGACTATGACTTGAATAAGACCATTAAAGGCAATTCCTATGTTCTTGAACATTGATGTAAATGTTCTTTATTTCTCTCCTAATTATTCAAGACATGTGCATGGATATTGTTTCTTAATTAACTGTCTCATTGTCGTTTTCAAATTCACAAATTGGGTGGATTCCTCTCAACAATTCATGTCCTTGTCAGGTTTGGAATTGGACAAAGTAGACCCCTAGTTTAGTGAGTGATTGTGATTGTTTGGCAAGAATCGACCCCATTTGACATAATCAGACCAATACAAAGAAGGTGAGGATGTGAAAACGTTTGTTTCTTATCTCTTGGACCTGAGGAGATAAATCAAGTACATTGACAAGACGTCCAATTGCCGCAGCCAAGGCTAACTGCATGTTACTTGTAATAAAGAGACAAAGCATGGTTGTAGAACATGAGAATCATTCAGGTTCATAGTGATTAGCTTTCGGTTATCTGTTTTGCTTTGTTGATTGGCTTTCTTTATATGATGATGTTGTGAGTCGTGTGCCAACGAAGAATCCTCCATGAGACAAAAGATCACGAAATGTGGTGTATTTTGTATTTTTTTCCTCTAGGGGAAAAGGCTGGAAAAGAGGAAGCAGAGGCCAATTGAGAGGCATCTCTATTTGGCAAAGTTTATGGAAAGATGAAGATCAAACTTCAGTTCTCATTTTGGAAATCATGGAGACAAGGAGGTTGGATATCAAGAATGCATCCATGTGAATAGAGGAAGAAGGCGAGGAGAGAATAAGAAGACACTCCCAAGAAATAAACAACGTGGCACCCAATAGAGAAAGGCACATGTTCACCTTGGAGAAACAAAGACTTCGTTAAGTATTGTAAAATATGTGAGAGAATCTAGATGGCTAAAATGTAACATGAATAGGTGTGCTAGGTGAAGGCATTCCTTGCAACACAGAGACATTGCACATGATTGGTACAAGGAGTTACCCACAAACTATTTATGTGATTGGTATACACTAGGAAATTAATTTGAAAAACAATTCTACTTGTTGACTTTGTACAATCTGTAACCATTGACCCCTATCAAAAAGATGGACACAAAAATAACAAATGGGTTATTGAAAAATTGGTTCATGGAGGTGTGTTGTTGATTAAATATAGAAACAAGATGAAAGTGATGTTAAATTTTTAGCATTAGCATGAATACTTTAAAATTTGCAGACTAACACATAACAAATGACAAGTGCAGTAAATAACATCAAGACACTGAACACAGAGTTTTCCACTGGGGAAACCTTTAAAGGACAAAAACCCCAAAAGCACTAGTAATTCATCTCGTAAATGACATGACTGAGTTCTTCAATGAATTCTCAAACCCTAATGGGTTTGTACCACAAATCCACAAATTACAGAAGATAATTTTACATAAAATGTCAAATTTAGGCTTTTACCAAATTAGGGTTTTTTGCCCTAATTTTCTCTCTCCTACCCTGAAAACTCAGACTCCCCAAAATTCTTGTTAGGTTGCCTGAACTAGTTCATTGCCTGCCTGAACTAGTTCATTGCTTGCCTGAACCTCTGCCTGGAATTCTCTTGAACTGCCCGAGCCCCTACCTTCTCCCTGAGACCCTGCCTGAGCTGCCCGGAGACCTGTCAGCCCTACTCGGAGGCCTGTCAACCCTACCCAAGCCACTTGTTGTGCTTCTAGTTGCTGCCTGTGTCCTGATCTGCTGCCCAAAGGGTAGATCTGTCTTTCCAGGTTCTTTCTGAGCCTTGTCCGGGCTACCCGAAGATCTGTCAGGCTACCCTACTGCTGGTCGAGCCCTGTCTAGCCTCCTTGTTGCTGGCCCGAGGGCTAGTGGCCTGCCCATAATTAGTCTAAGCCTGTTTGTTGCCTGTCTGAGGCCCTAGCAGGCGCCCCGAGCCTGCTGTAGTAGCTCATGGGCACTTGCAGTTAGCCCCAAGACTGTTGTAGTAGCTCGGAGGCAAAGAAAGGGTTGCTAGTGAAGAGGGGCACCCTGCCCGTGGAGTAGAGAAGTTTCTCGATGAAGGAGGAGGGCTTCTCGTGAGGAAGAGGGATTGCATGTGAACTATGTCACAGGGTTCATCGAACCCGAACCTCCAGGTTCGGAATTCAGCGAACCTAAAAAAATTTGAAAAATTCATCGGTTCGTTGAACCTGATAGACAAACCTAATAACGATCCTAAACGACGAAACGATTAATTTAGGTTCGTCTATCAGGTTCGTCGAACCTGATAAAATGAACCCGAAGCAAGGGCAAAAAGTCGCGGGCAAGGTTTTTTCTACGTATTTTTTCTTCACGTTGGTTTTTTGCCTGTATTTCTCTCTATGACCGACGAAGCTGACCATGCCGACCCTCGTCCACTCTTCCGCTCGGCTCGACTGCAACGTTCGCAATGCACTGTCCGACGTTCGCGCTCGCCGCTCATCGCTGCGACTGTATCGTGACGATGGCCCGTGGGTGGGTGACTTGTTGTGACTCATGAAAGATACGTGGCATGTCCCTGCAGACTGGGACCGCGACAGCCTACAGCGATGGCTAAGTCCCTACGACCACGACCCCAACCGTAAAGATCAATATTTCGGTTATTCATGTTAGTTATTTTCTCTTGATTATATTATATATATAATATATATAATATAATATAATATATTATATAATATATTATATTATATTATATATATAATATATTCTATGTATATATTATATAATATATATATATAAAAAAATTGAAAAATGTATATAGACGAACCTATGCCGAACCCCATCGAAAAATTCGAACCCGAATCGAACCTGAAGCTCGCCGAACCTGAAAACGAACCCGAACCTTGTGACATTGCCTATGAAGTAAAACACCTGCCTGTGAGGAAAGAAGAAGGTTGTCGTGAGGACAGTAATGTCTAGGTTTAAACCCTAGTTGCTGCAGAAGATGAAACCCTAGTTTAGGGTATATCAAAACCAAGAGTGGATGCCCTAGCTAGACTCATCCATGCTAGGGCATAACCACAAGATAAACTTCCTTCTTCTTTGAACCAACGAATTCTTCTTCTTGGAACAGTTGTACCTATGAGAGCAAGTGTGTGTGTAATAATGAAATGGATTGATCTTCTTTTATAGCCTTTGAGTCACCTGTAAGCGGACCAAAACTCAAAAGAACAAAATAGTATTATTTTATTCTTTAATAACTTTGACTTTTACCTTTAGTGGTACCAGAGGTCTTTTTGCACTTTCACTTTGACACCTTAGTGGTACTAAGGGTCCTTATGTATTTTAGACTTTTGCTTTAGCCTTCTTCAAGTGCCCTGTGGTCAAAACAAGTGGTCAAGGTGGTCCTTCATCCCCACTCAAAGTACATCATAAACAAAGAGAATTACTAATGCTTTTATCTCACTCTGAGTGACACCAAGATCGGATACTAAGGTGTCTTAACCAAGGGTAGCTAAGCCTTGGAGAAGATCACAAAGCCCACTAATTGAGGGTCAGAGTGTCACACATGCCTAGACCCGGTCTAGGGCTTATAGTGTTATCCTGGTAACAAACCAGATGCCTCAGCCATAGGTTGCATAATTTGACACAAGGTCAAATACTTGGTAACAGACCAAGTGCCTCCATTTTCCCGGAGAATGGCCCTCAGCCTCAGGCTGAGTCCCTAGTCCCGGACTAGGTAAATTCTTGGTAACTGACCAAGTGCCTCCATTCAAAGAAAGGCCACTCAGCTCTAGGTTGAGTCCCCCAATGCTAGACTGGTTCCACATCCTAGTCCCAGAGTAGATGTCACCATTCAACAGAATGGTCACTCAACTCAAAGTCGAGTCCCCCAGTGTTGGACTAGTTCCATATCTTAGTCCCGGACTACATATCCCCATTAAACAGAATGGTCACTCAACTCAAGGTTGAGTCCCCCAATACTGGACTGGTTCCACATCCTGGTCCCGAACTAGATGTCTCCATTCTCCTAAGAGAATGGATCTCGATGCTGCTCAAAAAAATCAACACCCCCTCTCATAAAGAGAGGCATTCTCTGCCATGCCAAGCTTGTCACGAAAGTACACGAACTGTGTTGTTGTCAAAGGCTTAGACAGGATATCTGCGATCTATTCATCCGTACGAATGTACTGCAACTTGAGAGCACCTCTTTGTACTAGGTCTCTGATGAAATGATACTTCATTTCAATGTGTTTCGATCTGTCATGAAACATTGGATTCTCTGAAAGCTTAATGCAACTCTGATTATCGCAATAGATGATCGTTGAGTCAAGCTTTCCACCGAACAGATCAAATAGAAGTTTTCTGAGCCAAACTGCTTCTTTGCAAGCATCACTCGCAGCAATATACTCTGCCTGAGTTTTATTCTGAGCTATGGAACCCTGCTTCCTGTTGGACCAAGAGATCATTGCAGATCCCATACTGAAGCAGTAACCAGAGGTGCTTTTTCGGTCGACTGCACTGCCATCCCAATCTGAATCAGCATATCCTGCTAATAATACTCCACTGCAGGAAGTATACCTGAGCCCATAAGTGATGGTACCTCACACATATCTGAGTACGTGTTTAGCAACTACCCAGTGTATGTGCTTTGGATCGGACATGAATTGACTCAGAGCATTCACTGTATAACAGATATCTAGCCTCGTAATCACGAGATACATCAAGGATCCAATAAGTTGTCTATACAGAGTAGAGTCCACACTTTGTGAACTGGTGGCTGAGTCATGTAACTTTGTCAAGTTGGTAGTCATGGGTACATTCATGGACTTGCAGTCCTGCATCCCAAATCTCTGCAAGATGTCCACTGCATACTTTCCTTGTGTCAAGAAAATCTTGCCTGGCTTTTGCCAAACCTTTAATCCAAAGAAATAGTGCATCAAACCGAGATCCTTCATCTCAAATTCAGAGGTAAGCTCCCTCTTACACTGTTCTATCAACTGTTCATCACCTGTAAGAAACAAGTCATCCACATATAGAACAAGGATCAAGATATGATTATGAACAACCTTAAAGTAAAAGTTGGAGTCAGTTGTAATTTTGGAAAACCCCAAGCTATGGAGAAATCCATCCATCCTCGCATACCAGACTCTCGGAGCCTGTTTCAGTCCATACAAGACTTTCTTCAGTTTACACACATGGATCTTATTCCCATGAGTCACAAAGCCTTCAGGTTGTTCAATATAGACTTCCTCCTCAATCTTGCCATTAAGGAAGGATGTCTTTACATCCATCTAATGTAACTTCCATCAGAATATTGCAGCAAGAGAAATGATGGTTTTGATGGTAGTATACTTCACAACAGGAGCAAATGTCTCATCATAGTCAATGCCTTCTTTCTAAGTGAAGCCACGAGCTACGAATCTAGCTTTACACTTCTCCACACTACCATCAGCAGCATGCTTGATTTTGTAAAGCCATCTGGATGTCACTGCTAACTTTCCTGTTGGTCTGGGAACAACTTCCCACACATCATTCTTCATGATTGAACTGTACTCTTCAATAATGGCATCAACCCATACCTGTTGACTTGTTGCTTCTTCATATGAGGAAGGTTCTGCACTAATGAGCTGGCTCATAAGACCAGAGTACTTATGTGGCCTTATGTTTTCTCTGAAAGTCCCCGAAGGAGCTTTATGTTTCTCAGCTTCTTGTACCGTTTCTCAGTACCAAGCAAGTCTCATTTTGTAAGGAGGAACTTCAACCAGTTCTTCTGGTGGACTTTCAATGTCCTCAGGTGCATCTGGAATTTGATCCTCAAATTCGTCTTCCTCCCTCTGAACTTCTGAAATTGGAACCTCAAGAGGAGGCACTTCATCTTCCTTTGAAAGCTCTTGTGTTTGACGAAACACAGCTTCCTCATGGAAGATCACATCTCTGATGACTTCAATGTACCTCTGTTCAAGTACATAGATGCGATAGGCCTTCAAATTGTCCCTGTAACCGACAAATATACCTTTCTTACCGGAAGGCTCCAACTTGGCCCTTTTTTCCTTTGGCACATGAATGTAAACCGGAGTGCCAAATATCCTCATCTGGTCAACTGCAGGTTTCTTCTTGGTGAAGACTTCTTCTGGAGTCTTCTTCCCCAAGTGAGCATGAGGGATTCTGTTTTGTATGTACACAGCAGTACATGTAGCTTCAACCCACAAGGATAAAGGAAGATCTAGATCGGTAAGCATGGCTTTAGCGGCTTCACATATCGCTTTGTTCTTCCTTTTTGCAACCCCATTCTGCTGAGGGTTGTACAGTACTGTCAGCTCTTTCTTGATTCCTGCTTCTCGGCAAAAATCATCAAACTCATTAGATTCATACTCACCTCTGTTATCTGATCTCAAGCTACAGATGTGTCTGCCTGTTTGATTTCCAAACAGAGCCTTGAACTCTTTGAACCTGTCAAAAGTATCACTTTTGGCCTTGAGCAAGTAAATCCATGATTTACGAGAATGATCATCTAAGAACAAGACATAATATAAACACCCACTCAAGGAGGGTGAAGACATAAGCCCACAAATGTCAGAGTGAATCAAATCTAAAATGCCTTTAGATCTATTCTTGCTTCTGGAAAAAGATTTCTTAGTGTTCTTACCTAGAGCACATCATTTGCAAATTCCATCATGTTTTGGAAATACCTCTACCATACATGTGACCATCTTCTACAAGCTTGGAAGAGCTGTGTAGTGAAGGTGTCCAAACCTTCTATGCCACAGGTCACATGGATCAACTGTATAATGCACCAAAGCATGAGTGGAATCTTTGGAAGCCTTGTAAAGGCCTCCCTCTCGAACACCAATCTGTACAGTTGAGCTTAGCTTTTCATCCTTTACCTATAGTAGGACTTTCTTGTCCATGAAGAGGACTCTGTAGCCCTTGTCCTCTAATCCAGCAACAGATAGAAGATTCTTCTTCAAACCAGGAACATATAAGACATCATCAATATGTAAAACAGTACCTAAATCAAGTTGAAGTGAAGATGAGCCAACTCCTTCAATCTTGTAGGTGGAATCATCTCCAAGTTCCACCTATGTAGTGAACTTCTTCTTTCTATAACTGGTGAGAGCTCCACGGTTTCCTGTCATATGCCTATAGGGACCACTATCCACTAACCAAGAGGTAGCACTGTCTGTGATGGATCCAGAGAGAGCGGAGATCAGATAATACTCTCTTCTAGGTTCATCTTCTTTGGTAGCCCTGGTGTTCTTCTTCTTCTGCGGCAGAGGCTTGAAATCTTCTTTTGAATTTCTTCTTGGTCTGCCTGCAATCCCTGGCAAAGTGCCCAAACTTGTGACAATTATAACATTCCACTTTTGAAACATCATAGTACTTACCTTGAAGTTTCTTACTCTTCTTTTGCTAAGGGAAGGGCTTCTTGAACCTCTTTGTCTTTGCTACTAGTGCAAGGTTCCCTTCCTTAGTTGCCTTGCCTGAAGTCCTTCCTTCTTCTTCCAAGCAATCATGCCAAAGTCTTTCAAAGTTTGGTTAATTCTCACATCCACTGACAGATGCCAGGAAAGTTTCCCAAGAGCTTGGGAGACCATCAACCACAGTCTGCACAAGGTCATCATCATCAACAGTAGTACCAATAGTAGTAAGTTGATCTCTTAACTGTGCAATCTTTGTGAAGAAGGGTCCAATCCCTTCATCCTTGTTCATCTTTAATGTTCAGAGCCTTTTCTTCAAGAGTCTCTTCTGACTAGGAGCCTTCTTCTCGTACAAGTTTGTCAAGGTGTCAAGCATTCTTTGGTCGTCTTCAGTGATATGATGTTGGGCATCAAAGAATCTGTGACAGAATCATAGATGATCCTTCTATCCTTAGCCTGCTTCTTCTTGAATGCAGTCCTGCCAGCATTAGATGTTGGCTCTTCAATGGTGTTGAACACAACATCATCAAGGTTATTTTCTTCTAGAATAGTTGTAACACTAGCTTTCCAGGAGTTGTAGTTGGCTAAACCTTGAAGCTTCTCTTCCAGTCTGAGGATGTCGATGGCCATCTCTGCCACTTAGCCAAATGTTAAGTCTGCAAAATATCCCAAGGTCTAAGAAGACAACGACAAACTCCTTTTAAAAATTTGAGGCACAGGAATCTATGAATGAAGGCAGAACTTACAAGAGATTTCACAGATCAATTTTACTCAGAAAATGATATGAAACAGTGAAATAAGGAGTTACAGCTGTATAATTGCTTTCATTAATCAAAAGTAATCTGAATATTAGTTACAATGTAATACACTGGCATTAATAGCCAAACAATTCGAATCCATGAGAGGTAATTCGAATTGAGTGCATGAGTCGCATAGTTGTCAGTTAGACACCACTCGGCACATCAGTTAACCACTTAACACAACCTTAATTGACTCTAACATACTCGAAGGTAGTTTAGACTGAGTCTAACTGAATAGAACTCAATTGCATGTCAATCAATAGGTAAGGCCGCATATCTAACTTCAGTTAGGTGAGTTGAACTGAATTGTACTGAACTGAGTCACCAAAAGTAGGTGGGGGCGCCTTTAATCACTCCAGCTAACTGAAATTTACCAAAAATAAGCAAAACAATGAGGGAGGCGCCTTTACAACTTCAGTTTAACTGAAAGTAGGTAAAACAACCATCAGTTAACTGATTGGGGCGCTTATGTCATGCAGATCAACCCATATTTGCTCCTAGATTAAAGGAGGAGACTCAGTTAGGCTTCCCGATTGAAGGAGAACACCCAATTAGGCTCCCTAATTGAAGGAGGATGATCCAGTTGATGATGCAAGCATATATTTGAGTCAAGAACTTAGGATAAGTGGTAAATTAGGCTGATTTAACCAAAGGAAGGATTATTTATCCTAACACTCCCCTTTAATCATGACTTTGGATAACTTGGGCCCTGGCAACTAAGACCAAAAGTCACCCATTACATCTTAAATCCAAAAGTAACTGCTTAATACAACCAAGGAAACGAGGAGGAACCTCATGGGAAAAATACCCCCCCTCAAACTAAGTAGTGAATCAAGAAAACAAGTTTTTTTTTTAAAACTTTGTGAAAATTTTGTTGCAATTTGCAACACTATGCAGCAACAAATGTAGTATCTTGGTTCTTCTGTGCAACAACATCCTGAGACTGTGCATGTGAACCTCTGAATCCAAACTAAATCATTATGTCTGGAGGAATCTTCCTCTTTGGAAGAAGAAGAACGTGCTCAACTGAATCAAAAATATAAACAACTGCTAGATGAAAACTGGACCCATGTAGAGCAACTGAAATCAACTGATAAAAGAGCAAAAGAGCTTGAGAATTCAAACCATGTGAGGAACACCCAAACAACTGATATGTTGCAACCTTGAGCATCAAACCATGTGAGATAAAATCAGCCCCAAGTGTTAGGAGCAAGTGTCCAAGAGGATGCAGAATGTCTCCCTTTTTACTAGTTCTGTGAGAATATGAGCACGTGATCAAAGGCAGAGAAGCCCTGGGACTGTGGAGAGCGAATGCTTAAGCTCCATAATCTAATATACCTTCAGAAATAACTAATGATTCACAGAATATAATATCAGCAAACTCATAAGAGGAAACTAACATCAAATCCCCATCAACAAGTTTGAAAGAGACTTGCGGTACTTGATTTTTCACACCAAAATTGATGAGAACGGCTACAAGCATGACTGGAAGCTCTTGAAACTTAAAATTCGAACCAAATAATATCAGATCACATCCAAATAAGATCATATCAGATCCAAATAAGTTCATATCAGATCCAAAAGTGTGGAATGCCATCAAATCCACAGCAGCAATTTTGAAGGAGACTTGCAGTACTTGATTTTTCACACTGATATTGATGAGAACAGCTACAAGCATTACTGAAAGCTCTTAAAACTTAAAACTTGAACCAAATAATATCAGATCAGATCCAAAAAAGATCATATCAGATCCAAATAGGTTCATATCAGATCCAAGAGAGTGCTTCACCGAGATGGTAGATGCACAACTTTCTCCTTCTTCAAAATTTTGAGTATTGGTGCATGCAATCATGTAGGAATTTGTTGGAAGCTCTAGAACAATAAGAGTGAATGGATTACTCATATAATTTGATATTATTTCCAAAAAATCCAAAGTATTACTTTTTTGCACACCAACAGCAACATTAGTGAGAGAAAGATCAAATTCCTCTTTATTTTCTGAAGCAATCACTGGTAAACTATGCACAGAATTTAAAATAGAAGAATCACTGGAGAATGTTTGCATACAATGGAAGGAGAGTTTTTCTTCATTAACAGAGATTCAAATGTCTTCTTCTAGATTAGTCAGATGAGAAGATGAGATAT
This sequence comes from Pseudotsuga menziesii, assembly GCA_001517045.1. Lineage (NCBI taxonomy): Eukaryota > Viridiplantae > Streptophyta > Pinopsida > Pinales > Pinaceae > Pseudotsuga > Pseudotsuga menziesii. The sequence continues at coordinate 96,341 of LPNX010119401.1, forward strand.
CAGAGATCTCATAAACTTCCGGAGCAGGAGAAGGAGTCACTCCAAGGAGACTTTCTTCAATTCGAATTGACTGTGGGGAAGATTATGCTTCTTCATCTTGAACAACTTCATCAGAGAGAGTAGAGGCCGAGACTTTTGAAAAAAGAACTCCTATGGTGTTGGGTGTGATCTTTAAATTGCTATAATGATCCTCATTGTGCTTGCCAAAGGTTCTGTCCAATTTTGTCCAGAGATCCTTTGGGTATTCAACAAAATCAATAAGGTAGCGCAAACTTGGAGAAAGGGCCAAACAGATTGTTCCAAAAGCTCTATCACCGTCATTTAGCCAGTCATTCTCATATTCATAAGACTCTTTACCAAGTCCAATAGATACCTCATAGAGATCTTGTCTCTTTAGAGATGCAATCATCTTCAACTTCCAATCTGATTATCTTGTGGATGGAGTAGGAAGCTGAACTGATAATTTTGAATCCATATGAAGTTGTACCTGCAATTACACAAAACAACCAAAGTAAGGTCGAACAGCCTACACTTTTGCAGTTTGCATCGCACCTAGCTTAGTCAATCAAGCAAGCTTGATCAGCAAAGTTGGGCTTCCAGAAATTATGTGGTAAACTCTTTGCTTTTGGTGCAGAGCTGGAATGTTTTTGAGCTTTTTGTTCAAATTGCTTCATTAATCCAACAAGAAACTTGTCGAAGAATTGCCTTGTCCTGCCATGGCTCTGGTACCATATAAAATTGGGGCACGGCAATCTACGAATCAAGACAAAACTTAAAAGAGATTTCACAGATCATTTTTTTCAGAAAATGATATGAAACAGTGCAATAAGGAGTTGCAGTTTTATAATTGCTTTCATTAATCAAAAGTAATCTAAATATTAGTTACAATGTAATACACTAGCATTAATAGCCAGACAATTCGAATACATGAGGGGTAATTCGAATTGAGTGCATGAGAGTGGCATAGCTGTGAGTTAGACACCACGTGGCACATCAGTTAGCCACTTAACACAACCTTAATTGACTCTAACAAACTCGGAGGCAGTTTAGACTGAGTCTAACTGAATAGAACTCAAATGCATGTCAATTAGTAGGTGAGGGCGCATATCTGACTTCAGTTAGGTGAGTTGAACTGAATTGCACTGAACTGAGTCACCAAAAGTAGGTGGGGGCACCTTTAATAACTCCAACTAACTAAAATTTACCAAAAATAGGCAAAATAATGAGGAAGGCACCTTTACAGCTTTAATTTAACTGAAAGTAGGTAAAACAACCATCAATTAACTGATTGGAGCGCTTATGTCATATTTAGATCAACCCAGATTTTCTCCTAGATTGAAGGAGGAGACTCAGTTAGGCTCCCCGATTGAAGGAGAAGACCCAGTTAGGCTCCTTAATTGAAGGAGGATGATTCAGTTGATAATGCAGTCATATATTTGAGTCAAAAACTTAGGATAAGTGGTAAATGAGGCTGATTTAGCCAAAGGGAGGATTATTTATCCTAACACCTTTTACTGTGTCTTCACATGCTAAGCTCCAATACCATGTGGAATTTTTAGCATTAGCATGAATACTTTAAAATTTGCAGACTAACACATAACAAATGACAAGTGCGGTAAATAACATCAACACATCAACACACTAAACACAAAGTTTTTCACTGGGAAACCATTAAAGGACAAAAACCCCAAAAGTATTAGTAATTCATCTCGTAAATGAGATGACCGAGTTCTTCAATGAATTCTCAAACCCTAATGGGTTTGTACCAGATCCACAAATTACAAAAGATAATTTTACCTAAAATGTCAAATTTAGGCTTTTACCAAATTAGGGTTTTCTGCCCTAATTTTCTCTCTCTTGCCCAGAAAACTTAGACTGCCCAAAAATCCTGTTAGGTTGCACGGATTAGTTCACTGCCTGCCCGAACCTCTGCCCAGAATTCTATTGAACTGCCCGAGCCCCTGTCTTCTGCCCGAGACCCTGCCCGAGCTGCCCAGAGGCTTGTCGGCCCTGCCCGAACCACCTGTTTTGCTTCTGGTTGCTGCCTATGTCCTGATCTGTTGCCCGGAGGGCATATCTGTCTGCCCGGGTTCTATACGAGCCATGTCCGGGCTGGCCTACTGCTGCCCGAGCCCTATCGGGCCTCCCTGCTGCTAGTCCGAGGGCTGGTGACCTGCCCGGAATTAGTCTGGCTCGAGGCCCTAGCAGGCTGCCCCAAGCCTGTTGTAGTAGCTCGTGGGCACTTGCAGGCAGCCCCGAGCCTGTTGTAGCAGCTCGAAAGCAAAGAAAGGGTTACCCGTGAAGAGGGGCACCCTGCCCATGGACTAGAGAAATTGCCCGGTGAAGGAGAAGGGTTGCCCGTGAGGAAGAGAGATTTCCCGTGAAGTAAAACACATGCTCGTGAGGAAAGAAGAAGGTTGTCATAAGGAGAGTGATGTCTAGGGTTAAACCCTAGTTGTTGCAGAAGATGAAACCCTAGTTAAGGGTATATCAAAACCAAGAGTGGATGCCCTAGCTAGACTCATCCGTGCTAGGGCATAACCACAAGATAAACTTCCTTCTTCTTTGAACCAGTGAATTCTTCTTCTTGGAGCAGATGTACCTGTGAGAGCAAGAGTGTGTGTATTAATGAAATGGATTGATCTTCTTTTATAGCCTTTGAGTCACCTATAAGTGGACCAAAACTCAAAAGAACAAAATATTATTATTTTATTCTTTTATCACTTTGACTTTTACCTTTAGTGGTGCTAAAGCTCTTTTTTCACTTTCACTTTGACACCTTAGTGGTACTAAGGGTCCTTATGTATTTTAGACTTTTGCTTTAGCCTTCTTCAAGTGCCCTGTGGTCAAAACAAGAGGTCAAGGTGGTCCTTCATCCCCACTCAAAGTCATGGTTTTAAAAAGCGGAATCGATCGAGGGTCAACTTGAAATCAGAATCAGAATCGGTAATGAATCGGTCATAAATCGTCCGACTTGAATTTAATGACTCTATTTACTAAAAAATACATCAAATATTTAAATTTTAAATAAAAACAACATTTTCAAGATTTTAATCCATGATTCCAAAGCATTAAAGACAAAATATCTAAAGTCTGCTCATGTATATATTATATACCATATAAGAGTGAATATTTTAAAATTGCACGAAGTGTATTGTGCAGTACATATGTAGGAGACTAGGACTAGGAGACTGGGACTGAAACAAAATAAATAGTCTATGAGGCCTATCGGCTACCTATAGGCTATATGGCCTGTAGAGTCCAAAAAACATGCTAGATAGTTAACTACATACTACATAGTCAATTGTCATACATCATCAACTACATACTATATAGTCCACTGTCCCCATGGCTTCCCCTCACTGACACGGTCACACTGTTTGCAAATTGCTACTGCTGCAGCGTTGCTCCACAATGAGAATAGGCATAGGGAAATAGAGTGTTCATTAAGTATATTTAGGCCCTAGGGTTAGGTTAGGTTAGGAAAAAACAAGGAAAACAATGAAATTTCTGTGTTTTTTTCAAGTCTGCAGACCTCCCATGTCTGAGAGTATAAAAATCAGAGTAAAAAATCGGCCGATTTTTTACATAAATCGGCTGATCGAACCTGTTTTTTACATAAATCGGCCGGTTTGGTACCAAACTGGTCGATCGAACCTATTTCGAGACCGATTCGGTTCGGTTTGCCTTCAACTCGGTGAATTCTGAAACCGATTTCACCGATTTTTAAAACTATGCTCAAAGTACATCATCATAAACAGAGAGAATTACTAAAGTTTTTATCTCACACTCTGAGTGACACCAAGATCGGATACTAAGGTGTCTTAACCAAGGGTAGCTAAGCCTTGGAGAAAATAACAAAGCCCACTGATTGAGGGTCAGAGTGTCACACATGCTTAGACCCGATCTAGGGCTTATAGTGTTATCTTGGTAATAGACCAAGAGCCTCATCCATAAGCTGCATAATTTGACCCAAGGTCAAATACTTGGTAACAGACCAAGCGCCTCCATTCTCCCGGATAATGACCCTCACTCCCGGGTTGAGTCCCTAGCCCCGGACTAGGTAAATTCCTGGTAACTGACTAGGTGCCTCCATTCAAAGAATGGCCACTCAACTCTAGGCTAAGTCCCACAATGCTAGACTAGTTCCACATCCTGGTCCCGGACCAAATGTCACCATTAAACAGAATGGTCACTCAACTCAAGGTTGAGTCCCCCAATGCACGAATTGTAAACATGAACATTCAGAGACCAAGTGCTCATACAAACAATTCTATCATATATGCAGTCTAAACAACCATGACACCCATGATCATAGATATAATGTTCACAAGAAAAACATACAATATGCTTGTGAGGACCAGGATAAGACAGAGCAATAATAAACGAAGGTAAAAGTCCACTATCCTACTCAGAAAATAGTAAGAGGTGACGACCAAGGAAGACCAATGGTACATACTACAATGTGTTAAGTGTGAAAAGTAGGGGCATTAGAGCAACGATTGAAAGAAGCTAAACCCTGGAAGACATCGTTGTGTTGGTAATATGCACCCATCGATCACAATGACGATAATTGCCTAGAACACAAATAGGTGAATACAAAATTTGTAGGAATTGATACATAAGTAGTGCAGAGCGGGTCACAATGTAAGAAGGCACATTACCCATATTTGGTGACAGATAGGGCTTGGGTCAAGGAAGGCAAGAAATCAGATATGGTGACAAAGAAGGCTCAAGTCAAGCAATCCCATTCAAATAGATCCGAGTGGATGGAGTATCAATGCTCAATGAGTGTTTCCAAAATTAGGAAAGCTCAAACAATGGCTTTCTACACTGGTAGATGGAAAACTATCACATGTTTACACTATCATATTTCTAAGTGTTGGTGGATGTAGACATGATTGGGGATGACGACAGTGACAAAAGTGTTCAACAAAACTGTGGTGAAAGTGATGAAGGTAACGACAAAATGATGAAGACTCTTTGTTGACAAACAATACAAGGATAGCTTACCCTAATGAAAATGAAAGTGATGAAGGGGCATTGCGCAAAATGAATTAGTCAAGAGCTTAATGGAGGATGACACCATGTAAGTGAGGGCCCAACAACATGGAGACTGATGATATCATGCAACTAAAAATAGTGATGAGTGGCCATCTTACGCAAGTAGAAGAAGGATTTAATCAAGAGAAAAGTGAAGATGTGTACAAGGCAACTTAATTAAAGTGTACAACGTCATTATTGAGGACATCCTCACAATCACTTCATTAATGCAAACTCTTGAGAAACAAGATGACCTCATTAATGAGAATGTGTTGGAGAAAGAGGAACTCATTCATTAGGGCATCTTGGAGAAAGAGGAAAACCTCCTTAATAAGAATGTTCTAGAGAAAGAGAATGACCTCATTAATCCTGACATTTCCATTAAAAATGACTTCATTAGTGAGGCATCTTCATCGAAAACAAAAGTCAGGGAGGATGTTATAAATGTGAAGGATGTCTTATTAAATGTGTACAATTAAATCAATGAAATAAATGCATAATAAGGACATCATAAATGTGAAGGATGGTCTATTAGATTAGGATGGAATGCATAATCATGGCATCATAATGTGGAGGGCAACCAAGAGAGAGGACGGCTTACATTATGATTGTTGAATTTTAGCATTAGCATAAATACTTAAAAAATTTGCAGATCAACTTAAATAACAAATGACAAGTGCAGTAAAAACACATTCATCACATCAGCACAATAGACACAAGAGTTTTTCACTAGGGAAACCTTCAAAGGACAAAAACCCCAAAAAAGCATTAGTGGCTCATATCGTAACTGAGATGACTTAAATTCTTCAAAAATTCCTCAAAACCAATGAGGTCAACCACAGTATCAGAAGATCAAAATTTTCCAATTTTACATCACAATGCCCAATTAGGGCTTTTTCTGAAAAATAGGGCTTATGCCCTTTTTCTCTCTCTTGCCCCAATAAATTGCAGACTGCCCATAAATCACAGATCTACCCAAAACTTAGATTCTGCCCGAAAATCACAAATCTGCCCGAAACTCAAATTCTGCACGAAAATCACAGATCTGCCCGAAACTCAAATTATGCCCGAAAATCACAAATCTGCCCGAAAATCACAGATTTGCCCGAAACTCAAATTCTGCCCAAAAATCACAGATCTGCTTGAAACTCATATTCTGCCCGAAAATCACAAATCTGCCCGAAAATCACAGATCTACCTGAAACTTAGATTATGCCCGAAAATGGAAGGAAGATTGCCCGTAAAGAAGGTGGTTGCCCAAATCTGAATTGTGGCTGCCCAGATCTGGAGAATGGTTGCCCAGATCTGAAGATCTGAGGGTGGCTGCCCTAGATTTGAACTTGGTTGCCTAGATCTGAAGATGGTTGCCCGGATCTGAAGATCTAAAGGTGGCTTCCCTAGATCTAACCTTGGCTGCCCAGATCTAAAGATGGATGCACTAGATCTGAACTTGGTTGCCCGAATCTGGAGAATGGTTGCCTGGATCTGAAGATCTGAAGGTGGTTGCCCTAGATCTAAACTTGGTTGCCTAGATCTGAAGATGGCTGCCCTGATCTGAAGATGGCTGCCCTAGATCTGAACCTGGGTGAAGATGAGGGTTTGGTAAGACCCTTAAGACAGAAAAGATAAGAAGCCCTAGCTTAGGGTTTGTCTTCAATGAAGGATGATGATGCCCTAGCTAAACTCATCCATGCTAGGGCACAATCATAGAATCTTCTTTCTTCAACCTTGAGCAGTTGTACCTGTGAGAGCAAGTGTGTGTAATAATAAGAAGACTTGATCTTCTTTTATAATCTTCATTCACCTATAAGTGGGCCAAAATTAGGAAAGATAAAATAATAATATTTAATTCTTGTCCTAATTTCACTTTCACCCTTTTACCTTTCAGTAGTCTAAAAGGTCATTTATGTATTTTTTACTTTTACCAAAAGTCCTTATGTAACTTTGACTTTCACCTCTGGTCCTTTTCTTTATGGTCCAAAAATACTTACGTATTTTTAACTTTTACATGTGGTCCTTTTCCTATGGTCAAAAAATACTTATGTATTTTTTACTTTAACCTGTGGTCCTTTTCCTGTGGTCAAAAAGTACTTATGTATTTTTTACTTTTACCTGTGGTCCTTTTTCAAGTGCCCCCTGTGGTCTTTTTAATTCCATTCAAAGTACATCATCATAAGACAAGAGAGTTACTAATGCTTTTATCTCACACTCTATGTGACACCAAGATTAGGTACTAGGGTAACTTAACCAAGGGTAGATAATCCTTGGAGAAGTACACAAAGCCCATAGATCAAGGGTCAGAGTGTCACACATGCCTAGACCCAGTCTAGGGCTTACAGTGCCTTCCTGGTAACAGACCAAGTGCCTCCATTCTCCTAGAGAATGGCTACTCATAACTAAGCTAAGTCTACCAGTACTAGACTGGTCCACATCGTGGTCCCGGACCAGATGTCTACCATTCAACAGAATGGTCACTCAACACTGGGTTGAGTCTACCTAGGCAAAGCTAGGTCTATATCATGGTCCCAGACCAGATATCTACCATTCAACAGAATGGTCACTCAACACTGGGTTGAATCTACACCGTAGTCCCAGACCAAGTGTCCCCATTCTTCGAAGAGAATGGCTCTCGATGTTGCTCAAAAAAATCAACAATGATGTCATCACAGATGTAAATCACGAACAAGAGAGAGATAAGTCAACCTAATTAATAGTTCAAGATATTTCACTAAGGAGCCGCAACGGCGGGAAACAAACTGACTACGGGTTCCGCAACAATAGAAAATCATCGGCGATCGGAAGAACTAAGGACTACGCATCGGAACTTGAAAATACTAAGCGTCGGCACAATAGTCCACTAAGGAGCCGCAACGGCGGGAGACAGACTGACTACGGGTTCCGCCATAATAGAAAATCATCGGCGATCAGAAGAACTAAGGACTACGCGTCGAAACTTGAAAACACTAATCGTCGACACAATAGTCCACTAAGGAGCTGCAACAGTGGGAGACAGACTAACTACGAGTTTCGATCAATCAATAGAAAATCATCGACGATCGGAAGAACTAAGGACTACAGATCGGCAAGATAGTCCACTAAGGAGCAGCAACAACGGGAGACAGACCGACTACAGGTTCCGCGACAATAGAAACTCATCGACGATCGAAAGAACTAAGGGCTACGGATCGACAAGTTTAGAACCAAGCAGCTCCGCAGTGTCAGTAAGGCACCAGACAAGGCTTCCGATCAATCAATAGAAAATCATCGGCGATCGGAAGAACTAAGGACTACAGATCGGCGAGGTAAAGCTAAGCAGCTCCGCAGTGTCGGTAAGGCAACAGACAAGGCCTCCGATCAATGACAAAACACATTCCGACAGTGATAAAACTAGTTCGTTTCACCTCCGAAACAGCGACAGCGTTCCGGTCTAGGGCGCCGATGTGCTAGAAGACGAAGCTTTCGATCAGCGATCGCGGCGACAAGGAAGAAAAATCTGGCGGATTAAACAAGGAAAGTCACTTCAAACTGAACCAGCAGTGGTAATTATTAGCAACCACTTCAGTTATTAAAAGTTCGCTCAGTGAACTAGATCTTCACAATAGATAGACAAATAGTTAGCAAGGGTTTGAAACCCTAATCTGAAAAAACTATCACTTCTGAATATTTTTGTGAAAACAGATGGAAGTTTCAAGATCTGTCATTTTTGTAGAAGGTTATAAAGCCCATGATTGATTTTATAATAAGGGTTCGACTTCGGGGATTTGTAAGCCTATTCTATTATCAAGTGTCTCATCTTGTTTATTCTAAATATAAGCTCTTTTGTTATGATTTGTTCAGCCATCATCTTTATCTTTATTGTACTTATGCCTAAATGTGCATTTAGGTGATTTTCAAGTTAATTAATGGCTAATAGTTGTCATCCTATTGGTGAGTTAATGTGATTTGATTTATAAGTACCATCCTTGTCAGGATTTAGCCATTTATATGCATCTGTTTTGTATGTAAGTCTGCCAGCTTGATGAGTTCTCCATCCCTGCACCTTATTGTCAAACTACTGAACAAGTTGTAACTAAAAGCCTTGTAATTGAGTGAGCTTCATGCATGTCTTGAGAGTGGGAGGTTATATAGGTCATCCGACTTGATCCATATCAAAAAACCCTAAAAACATTTTAAAGTTACCAGGCATCCTCGAGCTACAACCTAGAGGAGTTTCCTGCAGTGATAACAAACTGGTGCCGTTGTTGGGGAGAGGAGATTGAAGCTCAGCTTCCCTGGGAGACGACATAGATCCATGCTTTGATGATAGACAAAGCTTGGACATTATTATGGTTGTAATCATCTATCTGGCGACTCCATTGATATAAGGTGGCTTCAAGAAGACCAAGTACCAGAGCAAACCCAAATGAGCCAGCAGCAACACCTGTTTCAAATCCTGAAGAAATTTTGAGGAAAGCTGGGGCTTTACTAAGACAGACCAGCAGTACTGCACAAAAAGCTACATCAAGTATTTCAAGAAATCTTTCTGCTATTATTTCTTCTACTGAAACTCTTAATTCCCATGAATTTTTAGATACATCAGAAAAATCTAGGGGTTGGGCATCTTCAAGCACTGCTGCTTGTGAAGATCCAATCCATGGTGACTCCACTGGGATAAGTATACGACCGCCTTCTCAGCAAGTATCTTCATCAGTGCTGCCTTCCACAACCTTGTCCAAACCCATTTCCAATATGGCTGCCCCTCAATTGACCAAGATGGAAAGGATCCTGGTAGCTAGGTATGCGCCTTTAATTCTGCCAAATCCTCTCGCAGCCATGCCTACTGGGGATTATCTCAAGTATATGCCTAAGTTTACAGGGGAAGGGGATTTCACTGCTGAAGAACATCTAGAGGCTTTTTATAGCTATACCGAAAATATTAGCATAGAACAAGAAGATGTATGGACTAGGGTTTTTGTGCAAAGCCTAGATGGCCAGGCTAGGAAGTGGTTTAAGGAACTGCCTGCCAGATCAATGGCAGGCATAGAAGCCCTAGATGACATTTTCCTAAAGCATTGGGGAGAAAGGAGGGACCACCTCTACTATATCACAGAATTCAGCAACCTGAAAAGAGAAAATGGGGAGTCTGTCTCCAACTTTACCAAGAGATTCAACAATATGTACAGCAATATCCCTACCGAAATTATGCCCACTGATACCTCAGCTAGGATAACTTATGCAAATGCCTTTGACTCTGACTTCTGCTTACTTCTCAGAGAAAGGAGATATGCTTCCTTATCACTCATGCAGGATGCTGCCCTAGAAGTAGAGTCAAACATTCTGGCATCTCAAAAGGTAAAAGGGAAGATAGACAAGAAAAAGCAGCCAACAGACTATAGTGGGGCTTCGGCATCAGAGAGCAAGATTGACAAAATGACCAAACTGTTAGATAACCAGTTTGTTATCACTCCAGGAAACTCCTCTAGGTTGTAGCTCGAGGATGCCTAGTAACTTTAAAATGTTTTTAGGGTTTTCTGATATGGATCAAGTCGGATGACCTATATAACCTCCCACTCTTAAGGCATGCATGAAGCTCACTCAATTACAAGGCTTTTAGTTACAACTTGTTCAGTAGTTTGACAATAAGGTGCAGGGATGGAGAACTCATCAAACTGATAGACTTACATACAAAACAGATGCATATAAATGGCTAAATCCTAACAAGGATGGTACTTATAAATCAAATCACATTAACTCACCAATAAGATGACAGCTATTAGCTATTAATCAACTTGAAAATCACCTAAATGCACATTCAGGCATAAGTACAAAAAAGATAAAGATGATGGATGAACAAATCATAACAAAAGAGCTTATATTTAGAATAAACAAGATGAGACGCTTGATAATAGAATAGGCTTACAAATCCCCGAAGTCAAACCCTTATTATAAAATCAATCATGGGCTTTATAACCTTCTACAAAAATGACAGATCTTGAAACTTCCATCTGTTTTCACAAAAATATTCGGAAGTGATAGTTTTTTCAGATTAGGGTTTCAAACCCTTGCTAACTATTTGTCTATCTATTATGAAGATCTAGTTCACTGAGTGAACTTTTTAAAACTGAAGTGGTTGTTGATAATCACCACTGCTGGTTCAGTCTGAAGTGACTTTCCTTGTTTAATCCGCCAGATTTTTCTACCTTGTCGCCGCGGCCGCTGATCGGAAGCTCTGTCTTCTAGCACATCGACGCCCTAGACCGGAACGCTGCCGCTGTTTTGGAGGTGAAACGAACTAGTTTTATCGCTGTCGAAATGATTTTTGTCATTGATCGGAGGCCTTGTCTGTTGCCTTACCGACACTGCGGAGCTGCTTAGCTTTACCTCGTCGATCTGTACTCCTTAGTTCTTCCGATCGCCGATGATTTTCTATTGATTGATCGAAAGCCTTGTCTGTTGCCTTACCGACACTGCAGAGCTGCTTGGTTCTAAACTTGTCGATCTGTAGCCCTTAGTTCTTCCGATCGCCGATGAGTTTCTATTGTCACAGAACCCGCAGCCGGTCTGTCTCCCGTCGTTGCGGCTCCTTAGTGGACTATCTTGTCGATCTGTAGTCCTTAGTTCTTCCAATCGCCGATGATTTTCTATTGATTGATCGAAACCTATAGTCAGTTTGTCTCCCGCCGTTGCGGCTCCTTAGTGGACTATTGTGCCGACGATTAGTGTTTTCAAGTTCCAACGCGTAGTCCTTAGTTCTTCCGATCGCCGATGATTTTCTATTGTGGCAAAACCCGTAGTCAATCTGTCTTCCGTCGTTGCGGCTCCTTAGTGAACTATTGTGCCGACGGTTAGTGTTTTCAAGTTCCGACGCGTAGTCCTTAGTTCTTTCGATCGCCGATGATTTTCTATTGTGAGTTTGTTTCCCGCCGTTGCGGCTCCTTAGTGAACCATCTTGCCGACGGTTTATGTTTTCAAGCTCTGACGCCTTATTAAGTAGTGGTTCTGATTTCCGATACGTGACTTCGGCGGTATTTTAGTGCTTTATACCGCCGACACTGTAGAAACTTTCAGCTTTACTTCGCCAATCCGTAGTCCTTAGTTCTTCCGATCGCGAAAGCCGCAGTCTGTATGTCTATCGGTGGCTAATCAAATGTTCTGATCCTTGCCCAAGCCACTAAAACTACAACTTTGTGAAATTTTCATCAAAAACAGAGGCTTTCAAACTATTAGTGTTATTCATATCCCTTATTGCATGAATTAAATTATTCATACTAACGAAATAAATTATTTTGGGAGATAATAGGACCCTCCTAACTTTCTTAGTTAATTGTCTCCCACGGAGAAATGCTATTGCACATGTCAAGATGCCACATTGTCATGTGAGTTGTTGGAAGACTTCATCTAGGCTATACGTGTGCAACATGTTGTGCAAATTGGAATAGATAGTGCTACTAAAGTTTGTTTCAGCTAACAAAATGTTAATGAAGATGCACCTATTTGGACTCCCTAAGCTACTCATTGCATCAACTTGAAGCAAGGGGATATGAGTGAAATTTACATTATTTGGGAGGTGATCAAATTGGCTAAGAACATCACCAAATTCATATATAATCATGCCTCAATGCTTAGCTTAATGAAGAAATGCACAGGAAACAAAGTGTTGGCATGTCCTACCATCACATGTTCCACTATCAGCTCCATTTCCCTTCAATCCATCCTCACTTGTATGTTGGAGTGGAAGAGAATGTTTATTTTTAATGAGTGGTACAATAATCTGTTTAGAAAGGAACAGGAAGGGAAGATGTTGCTAAGTTAGTTTTCCAAGATTCTTTCTAAGATGAGAGTAGAGGAAGTTTTTGCAGATAGAGAAGCTCTGGTGATGGTCCTACACTTGGTTGATGGCAACAAGCCCACTATGGACTACCTTATCATGGGACCAAGGGTGAGGAGGGAGAGCTCAGATTGATAACTATCTTAGATGTGATTGATGGTAGATGCAATAACATGTTCCATCGTCCCATTTATATAGCAAGGATCTACCTCAACCACTCCTCTTTCTCTTACTCTTGTGATTCTAATTTCAATGGCGAGGTTATGGAAGGATTATTTGCTTGTGTTTAGAGGTTGGTGCCTAATCCAGATGATAGCATCACCATATAGAGTGAGATGGAAATGTATAGGAGTGAAACCAAATTATTTGAACTTGAAATGGCATCTGGGGAAGGAAAACTACAATGAAAAAGCAAACATTTTAAATTTTAATGACAAGTCTCTATGCAATTTTCTTTTTCTCCTAAATGGTACTAACTGGAAATGTACAACTTGAGTGGGCCGAAAGGTTAATATATGTTTCCTCCTTAGAGGTCACAGGTTCAAAACTTCAAATCCGAGGGGGGTAGGGTATTACACCTCTGTCGACTAAGCAGTGAAATCGTTGTGGAGAGCATCCCTTGTCCCACAAACAAGGAGGTCTAATATAGATCAGTTTGGTGTCTAGCTAGGTTGAGACCTTAAAAATGGATTATAATTTTTTATTATTATGAATTTTTTTCTTATTTGTCATAGATATTTGGTGGCGAAAATATGGTGGAAAAACACCAAATCTACAGAAAAATTGACATTCAGGTGTTGAGACAAACTAGTACCTCTTTGAGTTGTGATAAGATGAGATAAATGTATTAATTTCCAACTAATGACCACTGAAGTAGGTCAATGGGACTGCTAGGTACAGTGATGTGTCTATACTCTATAGAGAGCAGGACCGCTAAGCTAAGTCACACGGTTCGGGTTCGGGTTCGGGTTCGGGTTCAGGTTCAGGTTCGGCAAGGATTAGGTTCGGTTCAGGTTCAAATTTTCCGATGAGGTTCGGATGAGGTTCGACAATAGGTTCAACTATATATATATAAACTTTCTTCATATACTCCCCCTTAACTAATTTTCTACACGTCGTAGCCCATAGAATTCAAAGCACTTAGGTCACTATTCTTTCGTCGCATATACTTGTTGTTTATGACATTTCTGCTCACAGATTTGTGCTTCTAAGAGTAGGTTTTTGTGGTTTAACAGCGGATTTACATGCTTCCCACAGCAGTAGTTTGTTCTTAGGGGTAAATATATGTTCTTACTTGTTTTTTGGTGTGTTCTTATGTAGACAACATGTATGATATTTCAAATTATAGAGAGCATTTAATCTATAGACAACATAAATAAATAGAGAGCATTTAATCTATAGACAACATAAATAAATCAAGGGTATTTAATTTGTAGACAACATAAATATAGAGAGAGCATATAATTCATAGACAACATAAATAAATAGAGAGCATTTAATTTATAAACAACATTTAATTTATCGATATTTGTTTTTTTTTAATTTCAATTTTTTTCAGTAAAAAAATCGAACCTTAAAAAAAATTGCCTTCAGGTTCAGGTTCGGCTTTAGGTTCGACATTAGGTTCGCCTTCAGGTTCGGGTTCGGCTTCAAGTTTGACATTAGGTTTGGAGAACCTAAACGAATTTCAATTTTTTTTTGAAGTTCGTCGAACCTCGAACCTGAAAGATTAGGTTCGGCAAACCCCGTGACTTGGCCGCCAAGACAACAATTGGAGTGTACTTGAAAAAAAATACAATCAAAGAAGCACAGCAGGTTGGGATATAAACACCCAAGTGATATGGGCTACGTTTATTAAAATCTTAAGTTGTGGGTAAAACGGTTTTAGTGAGTAAAATATTCGGAGAAACCAATGGGATGTGTAGGCCATTTGCTTAAATAACATTGACCCGATGACTTTTGGGTTGGTGGACATTGAGGTTTGGTATGGAGTAATCTCCTAAATGGTTAGATGGGGAGAATGAGGAGTCTACAAGAAAGCTTCATCCTAAATTGATACTTGAACTCACAACAATTAGAAAATCATACAAGCTTAAACCTTGTATCTGAAAATTGAATCCACAGAAAAAGATTACGATAGAATCAAACTACCTTATTTATCTTAATGGCAAGGTTAGTAACTTTTTGCTCCACAACTTACATTTTATTTATGCATAATCGTTCTTATAATGACGACGACAATGTTACTGTCCATTGAGACCAACACTGGTATGTAAGACCTTAACAAAGAAAAGTTAATTATTTTGCTTCAAAGATCAAATAGCTTGCAAAAGATTAACGATCTCACATTGGATTTTATGGGCTAACACATTATAAATATCAATAGTGTTGAAATATTGTAACTTCAAAGGATATTCTAAATGTATTTTACTGATGTACCCTAAGGGAAATGTTATTATTCCTCTGTCGGGATGTTATTATTGTAATTGGTCATCATAGAGTCATGAGGTAAAGCCTCCATTGTAAGTCGGGTCAATAGTACCCCAATGAATATAATATAATACCGTTTTGAGTCTTCCTAGGTAAAGGCAAGCCAATTAGTTTAGTGGATCCGACTTGTTAGGGTAAAAGTCAAGTGACTTTAAGTGTATAAATAGAGGAGTTGTGTTCCTCATTATAACACAAACTCACTCACCTGTGTAGCGCATAGGAGAGAGAGAGACGAATCAGCAAGGAGGAGAATACCTGTTTTGGGGTTTTATCTTATACATCTTACACAGAGGAAGTTTTGCTGGGTTTTCTTCCCCTTGAGGGTTTCCCAGGATAAATATTGTGTCTATCTTGGGATTGTGTTTCTTTCAGTGATTTTGCATATGCTACTGTTGTGAATTTGGATTAAACACGAATGATATCTAGCTTAGCATATGAAATCTTAACATGGTATCAGAGCTAGCCTGAATAGAACAACTTTCACAAGGTGAAACTCTCTCTCCTCTCCCTCTGGAAGAAATTAGGGTTTCTACAAAGTTTGGAATTTGGAAGATTTGCTTGCATAGAAAATTGCACCTCCCTAGAGCACATCAATTGAGCCCAAGATCGAAGTTTTTGGGTGGTTGAATCTCCGAGAAAGCCAAACCCTAGTTTGGCCCTGAACCAGAAAACTGCAAAAAACTAGAACCAGAAATTTTGCAGAAATTGCAACCTCACAAGCAAGTTTAAAAGGGTAAAAATTTGGGATCTCCAGAAACCAAGTGAACCAACCAACTTGCCTCAGTCAAGCGCATCTCCTGGTAAGGTCAGCTTTTCATTTTGAGAAATATCAATTTTTAGTGACCTCCTGGATAGGATGGCCCCAAGCACTAAGCTTGAGGACAAACTGGAAGGCATAGAAAACTTCCTAGCATGGAAGTATAGTATTGGCCTCATTCTTAAAGAGAATGGTCTTGAGAAGTACATCAAGGATGAAGTTGCAGAACCTAAAGAAGATGAAGCTAAGGAGAAGCATGAACAAGACTTAATCAAGGTAATGAGGATCATTACTGATTCTATCAAAGATCACTTGATCCCTCAAGTGTCATCCAAGAAGACACCAAAGAAAATGTATGATGCACTCTGCAGAATGTATGAGGGAAGGAACATCAACAGAAAGATGAATTTGAGAGCTCAACTGAAGGGCACCAAGATGAGCAAAGGAGAATCAATTCAAGATTACTTCACAAGGGTCTCCCAATTCATGGAACAACTAAGTGCTATTAGAGACACCATTGATGAGGATGAACTAGTTATGACTGCTCTCAATGGTCTCACTAGACCTTGGGACTCATTCATACAGAATCTGTGTGCCAGAAAAGAAAGTATGAAGTTTGACATTGTATGGGAAGATTGCATTCAAGAAGAAGCTAGAGTAGCTAACAAAGAAGCTCTACTTAGAGAAGATGATCAAGTTCTAGCCATCCATACTAAAGGAAAAAAACAATCAAACTTCAAGAAAGGTAGTCATAAACCTTCAAAGAAGAAGTTTCAAAAGAAAAGAGTAAACAATCAGAAGAAAGATTACTCAAAGTATCAATGCTATAACTGTCATAAGATAGGACACCTTGCCAAAGAGTGTCCATCAAAGAATAACAACAAAAGACATCATGCTCATCTAGTTGAAGATGAGGATGAGAAAGAAAGACCTCGAAAGAGACTGACAAAAGAAGAACATGTAGAAGAATATGTACTATTCTCTGCACTCTCTAGGTCGGTAACACTTGGAGAAGATACATGGCTTATTGATAGTGGTGCTTCAAAGCACATGACAAGGAAGAAGCAAACTCTGTCAAGACTTGAAGAAAAGAGTTCTCCTCATAAAGTATCATTAGGAGATGACTATCAATATCCCATCAAAGGTATTGGTGAATCAAGCTACAAACTTGACTCTAAGACTTCCATGAAGATGAAGGAAGTACTATATGTACAAGGTTTTAAAAAAAACCTACTTTCCATCTCAGCACTAGATAAGAAAGAATATAGAGTTGCTTTCATAGATGGACAAGTACTTATGTGGTCCAAAGGAAAGAAACTTGAAGATGTTGTGGTCATTGGTGAAGAAGGAGAACTGTACAAACTCAAAGGACATCCAGAGACAACCATTGTCCATGAGACTACTAGCTCAAGTGAACTATGGCATAGGAGGCTTGCTCACATCAACTACAAAGCACTACCCTATGTGAGCAAGGTGGTAACAAGGTTACCAAATCTGAAGATTGATCATGAGGGAACTTGCAAAAGATGTGCAAGAGGAAAGAACATCAAGAATCCCTTTCCGAAAAGTGAAACAAAGACTAAAGGTGCATTGGAATTAATTCATTATGATGTATGTGGTCCTATGCCCTCCATATCGTCAATTGGATATGAATATTATGTCACGTTTATTGATGACTATTCAAGAAAGACATGGATATATTTCTTGAAGACCAAGAGTGAAGTGTTAGGGAAATTCAAGGAATTCAAAGCCTTGATAGAGAACCATTCAGAAAGAAGAATCAAGACATTGAGATCAGATAATGGTGGAGAATATATTTCGAAAGAATTTGAAGCATTCTGCAAGGAGGCAAGAATCAAGAGGGAAATAACCACTCTCTACAATCCCCTACAGAATGGTGTTGCGAAAAGAAAGAATAGAACCATTATGGAAGCAGTGAAAACAATGATTCATGACCTAGACCTCCCCATGCACCTGTGGGTTAAAGCAGCAAGGACAGTTGTGTATGTGCAGAATAGATTATCTCGCACTGCTCTTGGATTCAAGAGCTCCTGAAGAAATGTATACAGAAAAGAAACTTGAAGTGAGCCATCTCAAGATATTTGGTTGTCCAGTATATGTGCATATTCCAAAAGAGAAGAAAACCAAGTTGGATCCTTCTGGAAAGAAGGGAATATTTGTTGGATATTGTGAATTCTCCAAAGCCTTCATGATATACATTTCAAGATTCCATCATATAGAGATTAGTAGGGATGTAACATTTGATGAAGAGACAGCTCTCAAGAAATCCAGAAGGTGTCAGCTTGAAGAAGTACATGAAGAGGATGTACCTCCCAGAATGGTATAAGCTGAACCCTCTCCTGAGTAGCATCTGAAGATCATGATAAGCTAGAACCTCAAGAACCCCCTACTATGGATATATCTTGAAAGAGAAAACTTGCTTGGGTAAGAGAAATCATACAAGAAGCATAGAAATATGGAGCTCCAGAAGGCTCCATAAGAACAAGCAAAAGATCAAAGCCATACTCCAGTTATGTAGCTTTGACGTGTGATCTTGTAGATCAAGAACCCACCAGCTACAAGGAAGTTGTACAGAAGAAAGAGTGGGTCGAAGCAATGACGAAAAAATACCAGTCAATAATGAATAATGATGTTTGGGCTATAGTACCCAAACCAGAAAACAAGAGTGTGGTATCTTCGAAATGGATCTACAAGATAAAACATGTTGCTGATGGAAGTATTGAAAAGTACAAGGCAACATTTGTGGCTAGCAGATTCTCTCAGAAAGAGAGGATTGATTATGAAGAGACTTTTGCTCCAGTAGCAAGATACACTTCCATCAGAACCATCATGGCACTTGCTTCCATGATGAAGTGGGATCTACACCAGATGGATGTAAAGACAGCCTTCCTGAATGGTGTGATTGAGGAAGAGGTTTACATCGAACAACCACAAGGATTTAAAGTCGAAGACAGAGTGACTCAT
The DNA here is from genome assembly GCA_001517045.1 of Pseudotsuga menziesii. Taxonomy (NCBI): domain Eukaryota; kingdom Viridiplantae; phylum Streptophyta; class Pinopsida; order Pinales; family Pinaceae; genus Pseudotsuga; species Pseudotsuga menziesii. Next base: position 115,423 of record LPNX010119401.1, read on the forward strand.
GTATGTAAGTTGAAAAAGGCTCTGTATGGACTGAAGCAAGCTCCTAAAGCTTGGTATGGTAGAATAGATAGCTTCTTGACAAGCTTGGGCTTTACCAAAAGTAAAGTTGATCCTAACCTTTACATGAAGGTTATGGATGATGAACCTATCATACTATTACTGTATGTGGATGATCTATTTCTCACAGAAAATGAAAAACAGATCACAAATTGCAAGAAGCTAGCTGAAGAATTCGAGATGAAAGATCTTGGATTGATGCATTATTTCCTCGGGGTGGAAGTGTGGCAGAGCCCAGAAGGAATCTTTCTGAACCAGGGAAAGTATGCAGTAGAAATCTTGATATGTTGGATTGTAAAGCCATGGCCACACCCATGGACACCAACCTGAAGTTGCAATCTGATGAATCATTAGAGTTAGTGGATATGACTCAGTACAGACAGATTATTGGGTCATTGATGTATCTCACGAATACAAGGCCAGATATATGATTTGCTGTGAACACCTTAAGTCAGTATCTAGTTAAACCTAAACGGGTTCACTTGATAGTTGCAAAGCATGTCATGAGGTACCTAAAAGGTACGATAGACTTGGGACTTTACTATGTTAAAGATCATGACTGCAGATTATATGGATATACGGATTCAGATTGGGCAGGAAATACCGCAAACAGAAAGAGCACCTCAGGTGGATGTTATTGTCTGGGATCTGCCATGATCTCATGGTTTAGTAAGAAACAGTCCAATGTTGCTCTCAGCAAAGCTGAAGCAGAGTACATAGCAGCGTGCTCTGCTAGTTGTGAAGCAATATGCCTGAAACTGATGTCAAGACTATTTAACATGGAGTTGGATACCAAAGTGATTCTTTGTGACAACCAGAGTTGCATAAAGATGATAGAGAATCCTGTGTTCCATGATAAATCAAATCACATAGAAATCTGATACTTCTATATAAGGGATATGGTACAAAAAGAAAGCTATAAAGCTCCAGTATGTAAGTATCGATGAGCAAGTTGCTGATGTGCTGACCAAATCTTGAGTAAAGTTTGAATATTTTCGTGACAAGCTTGGTGTAGTCAGAAAAGACTTTCCTCGCAAGGAGGAACAAGGATGATACTACAAACTTTCCTTGCAAGAAGGAATAATGAAGATATGGACTCTCTTTGGAAAGGAGAAACAAATCGAAGAAATGGACTCTCCTCGGAAAGGAAGAACAGGTCGAAGATATGAACCCTCCTCGGCCAAAGGGAGAGCAGGTTGATGATATGGATCCTCCCTGGAAAGGGGGAGTAATGATAAGACTATCATTGATGATGGGATGACAGTAAAGCTCCAGTATGAAAGATGCCAAGTACGCCTGAAGATGCTAACAAGGTCCGACATTCACTTGTGGACGATAGTATCCTCTCTTGAGGATGGTCTTGCAGGAAATAACACTTTGTTCTTGAGAGTGATCCTTACTAGCTAAGGATGGCCTAGCAAACATTACTCTCGCATGGAGAGTACCCACACTCATTTGTGGATACAGTAGAATAACACTCGCATGGAGTGGTCCTAGCTTTGAAGCTAAGGATGCTCTACAATGAGTACTTACGTATGACATGGCCTGCATTTAGGTGCGGTCGAGATTTGCCTTGCAGACGTTACTCTCGCATGGAGAGTGTACCTACATTTATAGGTGGATGTCGTAGTATAACATTCGCTTGCGAATGGTCCTAGATTTCACGCTAAAGATGTCCTACGATGAGTCCTTACGGACGTCGTAGTATAACACTTGCATGGAGTGGTCCTAGCTTTCACGCTGAGGATGTCCTACGATGAGGGCCTCCATCTAGGTGCGGTTGAGATCTGCAATTGCAAACGATACTCTTGCATGGAGAGTATGCCTACATGTACATGTAGATACCGTAGTATAACACTCACTTGGAGTGGTCCTAGCTCTGACAGGATGAGAATGGTCTACGATGAGTCCTTACGGACAACAGGTCCCGCATTCATGTGTAGACGAGATCTACACACAGTTGTAGACGATTCAATTGCTCGATACTATGGACCCTCCTCGTTAAGGAGGAGTAGGCTGATGGAGGATTGCATCATCCTTGGACCTATGTCCTAAAGTAATAGGGATTGATCATCCCGCAAAGAGATCATGTGTACTGCAAGTAGTGTGGCGGCAAAAGATCAAAAGAGTCGAAGTGCGGCTGCAAAGGGTCAAGAAGATCGAAGTGTTGCTGCTGCAAAGGATCAAGAAGATTGAAGTGTTGCTGCAAAGGATCGAGAAGATCGAAGTACTACTGCAAAGGATCGATAACATCGAAGTGGTGCTACGAAGGATCGGAAGATCGAAGTGTTGCTGCAAAAGGATCAAGTGATCGTGTGTTGCAAAAGATGAAGACATTGAAGAGTAACTGTTCCAGTTACTGATGATTGTTGAAAAGTTCCTATAACGTATAGTTGTATTACTTTGATACTGCTGAAGATGCTCTCTCTCGTTACTCCTATAGTTGATGATGATGTTGTCAGTAGAATACCCTTCTCGTTAAGGGGGAGTGTTGAAATATTGTAACTTCAAAGGATATTCTAAATGTATTTTACTGATGTACCCAAGGGAGATGTTATTATTCCTTCGCCACGATGTTATTATTGTAATTGGTTATCATAGATTCATGAGGTAAAGCCTCCATTGTAAGTCGGGTCAATAATACCCCAATGAATATAATATAATATTGTTTTGAGTCTTCCTAGGTGAAGTCGGCCTAGGCCGTTTAGTGGGACCGACTTGTTAGGGTAAAAGTCAAGCGACTTAAAGTGTATAAATAGAGGAGTTGCGTTCCTCATTATAACACAGACTCACTCACTTGTGTAGCGCATAGGAGAGAGAGAGACAAATCAGCAAGGAGGAGAATACCTATTTTGGGCTTTTATCTTATACATCTTATACAGAGGAAGTTTTGTTGGGTCTTCTTTTCCTTGAGGGTTTCCCAGGATAAATATTGTGTCTATCTTGTGATTGTGTTTCTTTCAGTGATTCTGCATATGCTATTGTTGTGAATTTGGATTAAACATTAATGATATCTAGCTTAGCATATGAAATCTTAACAAGTAGTATTACAAATATTCTAAAAAAGAGATCTAACCTTTGTGTAAGTTGTGCACTTCAAGAGAAAATGTTTTTTTTTCTACCTTGATAGAAGTGCAAACTTTATAAATTCTTTTTTGCCAGGGTTTTTTACATCTTATCCACCTCCCAGTTTCACTATACGCTCATAGAAGTTTGTTCTTAATTTTGCAATGTTTATTGTCTTATTGAAGCCAGCCACAGTAGAAAGATCATTTTGATCTTCTAACTTAAGGTTATGGACCTCTTTGTAGTCATCCAATATTTTTCTTATTCTCAATCTCATTGTAGCACCATAGTTTTCCTTTAAAGTTAGTTATGACAATGCTATTAATGGTGTCGATATTCTGAAGTAAAACAAGTTAGAAGTGACACAACTTGTCAACACCCTTATAGTTGGAAATTAAAGTACAGAATGAAAATAGTAGCAAAAAATGGTTGAAAAGAGGACCTTTTGACCATTGTCAAACAAAGGTCTCGTTAATTTGGGTGATGGTTTAAAGTGAATCCTTTGAAAAAATAAAATTATACCTTGATGACTCTGCCTGAAGTTACCAAAACTCTAATTGATTCAATCTAATCTAGATGCCCAACCTAATCTGGTCATCATGCATGAATCTATTTTACCCAATGAATTACAGCTAGCATGTAGCAATACCAATAACAGTGGAATATGAAGATAGGTTGTTTTGGCTATGACACGAGCATGTAATATTTAACAAATATTATAATGCTCTTTCATCCCTAGTTGCGAAATTGCCCAAGTTTCTCCCTTCTTTTGACAAGAACATGCATGTGTATTTTAAAAATTATGGTTTCATCCTTTTTCTAAATTAGTAAAGCTTACCCTTCTTTTGGTCCATGTATTACTCATTTGTCTAAACAGAGCTACCATGATTCATAAACAAGTTCTTATCACTCTGTGGTTTATCGAATTTCGAATCAAGTGTTGCGATTAACACCAGGCTTGGAAGCTGAAGGTCAACTACCCATCAAAGTCTATTCTGGACATTGAGTACAGGTATTTATTTCAGAAATAATGTGCTAAAGCAACCTAATCAAAATTTCAGTCAAATTTTCAAGCTATCAAGGTAATCTGGAATTTTCAAGTTACAGAACTCTAGTTTCTTCCTTTGTGTAAATTCATGGTTGAACAATATTTAGAATTATGATGGAGGAAGTGAGGGGGCTCTCAAAATCCTATCCTGGACACCATGGAAGAGTTGTCAATATGAGTTGTCCTTTTAATTGGTTTTACATTGTAAAATATGTTAATAAAAATAGTCAAGACAATAAGTATGATTTTTCAAGGCTTGTGATTTTCATGTTGGGAAGGCAGGTATGGGATAGGAGGCCGCAGGGGGTTAATTTTTGAGCCCGGAGGAAATGCAGTATCAACCTATGCTTGTGGCCTAGGAAGAAGTACTAATAATCAAGCGGAATGCTATGCTCTATAACTGGGATTGAAAGAATCAATCACTCTTGGACTTCGATTGCTAGTGGCGATAGGAGATTCTCTCCTTTATCATTTCTGTAACTAGGCATCGACAAGAATAGCAGGCAGACTTCATAAGCGTATTATTGGCCTTCTCCAACAAATTCTGAACATCCAATTCTATCATGTTCGGCAAGAGCATAATGATATAGCGGATAAATTAGCATACAAGGCCTTGCATATACCTCTAGATGTATCAAAAAATGGGGTCAACTATTGTCATGTTGGCTCCCCTAGTGGTCATTATGCAAATCGTGAATTTCCCCAATAACAAGAAACAAGTCCTATCAAGCATTAAGTTTTTCAATCAACGGTAGGTTGGTTTAATATCCACATTATTGCACCTGACCGTGGAGGTTTTAAGGCGTTTGGTATTATGAAAATTCTCGGACATTCTTTGCTCGCACATATGGGATTTTGCTTTGGACGTCCAAAGGCACAGACAGGCAGCTTCGCCTGGAAGCTTTATACTATTTAGGGGATAATCTGTCTCAGTTTTGTCATTCTGTGAGCCGCATTGGAGGAAGCAGGTCTTGTGTGGGTTTAATTCTGGAATGGTGTTGTGGAATGCAGTGGACTCTAGGCCTTCTCCTGTGCACTTTGAAATAGGCTTCCTTATTTCGTTAGTGCTAGCAGTGAGTAGCGCTAGATACAGGTAATACTCTGCTTGACTCGTTTGGATTCTGCTCTCTCATTTGTTTGGAAGGTCTAGGATACCAGGGTATGTGAGGAAAAATTAATTTCTCTATATTTTTTGGGGGATCAGTCCTCTGGTGTTGGCTGGGTTGAGCATAAATTGGATTTTCTGGTGGTCATTTGTAGTGGCTGGGAAGAAGGGACCAACCTGTATATTAATTGGTCTGGCAGAAGATTAGGTTGTTCAGAGGAGATTTGGGAATGTGTGGAGCAATCTCCTGGCATTGGCTGGGTTGATTGTAGTTTGGATTTTCTGCTGGTTATTTGCAGGACTTGGAAAAAATGGTTGAAGATCTTTTTGAAAGAATTCGTGATACTCAAGCCAATATTAATGATATGCGTTGTCAATTAAAATGGATAAAAGACCAAATGGAATGCTTGATTGCAGCTGTTCAGCAGCTAACTGCTCATGTGCCCGTTTTGGATGGTCGCCTTGATGAAATAGAGCAAACTACTCAGCAAATTTCAAACTTTACTTCCGGCCCCCGAGATAGATGCCCGTCTCGATGACGTTAAAGGGACTGTCCGTGCTTGTGATGCACGAGTGGAAGCAATTTCGAATACCCCGGCAAAGCATGAAGACTTTATTGCAGGAAAATATCCCAGAATGGAGGAGAATTTGGAAGGAAAAAATTCTGATGGTCACTCAGTTATGTAACCTAATCAAAATTTCAGTCAAATTTTCAAGCTATCAAGGTAATCTGGAATTTTCAAGTTACAGAACTCTAGTTTCTTCCTTTGTGTAAATTCATGGTTGAACAATATTTAGAATTATGATGGAGGAAGTGAGGGAGCTCTCAAAATCCTATCCTGGACACCATGGAAGAGTTGTCAATATGAGTTGTCCTTTTAATTGGTTTTACATTGTAAAATATGTTAATAAAAATAGTCAAGACAATAAGTATGATTTTTCAAGGCTTGTGATTTTCATGTTGGGAAGGCAGGTATGGGGTAGGAGGCCGCAGGGGGGTAATTTTTGAGCCCGGAGGAAATGCAGTATCAACCTATGCTTGTGGCCTAGGAAGAAGTACTAATAATCAAGCAGAATGCTATGCTCTATAACTGGGATTGAAAGAATCAATCACTCTTGGACTTCAATTGCTAGTGGCGATAGGAGATTCTCTCCTTTATCATTTCTGTAACTAGGCATCGACAAGAATAGCAGGCAGACTTCATAAGCGTATTATTGGCCTTCTCCAACAAATTCTGAACATCCAATTCTATCATGTTCGGCAAGAGCATAATGATATAGCGGATAAATTAGCATACAAGGCCTCGCATATACCTCTAGATGTATCAAAAAATGGGGTCAACTATTGTCATGTTGGCTCCCCTAGTGGTCATTATGCAAATCGTGAATTTCCCCAATAACAAGAAACAAGTCCTATCAAGCATTAAGTTTTTCAATCGACGGCAGGTTGGTTTAATATCCACATTATTGGACCTGACCATGGAGGTTTCAAGGCGTTTGGTATTATGAAAATTCTCGGACATTCTTTGCTCGCACATATGGGATTTTGCTTTGGACGTCCAAAGGCACAGACAGGCAGCTTCGCCTGGAAGCTTTATACTATTTAGGGGAAAATCTGTCTCAGTTTTGTCATTCTGTGAGCCGCATTGGAGGAAGCAGGTCTTGTGTGGGTTTAATTCTGGAATGGTGTTGTGGAATGCAGTGGACTCTAGGCCTTCTCCTGTGCACTTTGAAATAGGCTTCCTTATTTAGTTAGTGCTAGCAGTGAGTAGCGCTAGATACAGGTAATACTCTACTTGACTCATTTGGATTCTGCTCTCTCATTTGTTTGGAAGGTCTAGGATACCAGGGTATGTGAGGAAAAATTAATTTCTCTATACGTTTTGGGGGGTCAGTCCTCTGGTGTTGGCTGGGTTGAGCATAGATTGGATTTTCTGGTGGTCATTTGTAGTGGCTGGGAAGAAGGGACCAACCTGTATATTAATTGGTCTGGCAGAAGATTAGGTTGTTCAGAGGAGATTTGGGAATGTGTGTGTAAATTTTCAAACCCTAACCCGGTTTCAAGTTCAGATCACTGCATATGGTTTAATGCCCAACCCCAATGTGCATGTACATTTAAAAATTAAAAAAAATTCACTGAAAACTTAGAAACACTTGAGATTCATTTAACTTTATAAACTCAGAAAATTTCTAACAGCCAAATTTTCAAACACAGAAAATTAATTTTTAAATCAGCCACACATGAAATTTTTAGAAACTCAGATTTTTGACCAAAATGGTCCAGGAAAAACCCCCAAGGGAAAACCTATTCTTGAGAGAGAGAATTTTATTTTTTTCAGGCAAACTTTAAATAAAATTACAGCAGTACTTATCTTCACCAAATGCCTTGGTAAACGTGCCAGTCAATCCCTGAATGGCCTGCTGAAACTTCAGAATTTATTCTTCTCGAACCACGTGCCAGAAAAACAGCCCAGCAAAAATTCTGCACACAACTTGCCTCGAAAAACGTGCCATACGACATGTTCCATACGACTGTACGGATTCCGTACGAATGTACGGACTGTACGGATTTCCGTGCGGATGTATGGCCAGGGAAACAAAAAAAAAATTCCCGAATTTTTTTTTTCAAAATTCTGCAGAAATCACCTCGAAAAACGTGCTGAAAAAATCTGCCATAAAAACTGCAAATTCTGCCCTGGAAAACATCTCGTTTGCCTTGCTGAAATAAAAGAATGATTCTTCCTTGGTTTTTGTGCCTCTGAAACTTGCAGGATTCTCCTTCTCTCTCCTTCTCTTTCTCTGGAAATGAAATCACTTCAAACCCTTGTCCTCTTCTTCTTCTTGCTCTCTCCTTTCTCAAAAATCTCTCTTTTGAAAGTGAACAATAGAATTCGTTTGCCTCTCCCCAAGCCCTTTTTGTTCATGGTAACTTCCTCTTTCAATCCAATGGTCTAGATTAGATTAGATTGAGGGT
>LPNX010119401.1:123874-176356 GCA_001517045.1 Pseudotsuga menziesii
CAGTGAATGACTGTAGGCCTCAACTTCTGATCAAACAAATCTACCATCAACTTGCGAAGCCACAATGCTTCACAACTAGCCTGACTGGCTGCCATATACTCAGCCTCAGCAGAACTCAAAGCAACGAACTTTTGCTTCCGACTGAACCACGACACAACTGCCGAGCCCAAACTGAAACAACAACCGGAAGTGCTCTTCCGATCCAAAACACTGCCTACCCAATCTGAATCTGTGAAACCAACCAAGCCCACTCCATCTGACCTCCTGTAGTCCAGACCATAATCTACTGTCCCAGCAAGGTATCTCAAAACATGTTTTGCGGCTATCCAATGCACACTCCTGGGCTCCACATTGAACTAACTGAGAGTGTTCACCGCAAAACCCAAATCTGGCCTGGTGTTGACCAGATACATCAACGATCCAATCAGCTGACGATACAAGGTAGGATCCACCAACTCTCCCTCAGAAGCATGAAGCTTCTTCCAGTTGGTGATCATGGGTGTGGACATGGGTCTGCAATCCTCCATCCGAAATCTCCTCAGAATATCTGCAGCATATTTTCCTTGCCCCAAGAAAACATGTCCATCCTCCTGCCAAATCTCCATCCCCAAATAGTAATGCATCAGCCCAAGATCTGTCACCTCAAACTCTGAAGCAAGGTCTTTCTTGCATGCTACAATCAGGTGCTCCTCCCCTGTGATAAACAAGTCATCAACATATAGCAAAAGAATGAGCGGATCACTTCCAACCACAATGAAATATAGGTTGGGATCAGCCTCACTCTTCCAAAACCCAATCGAAAGCAGATAAGAATCAATCCTCGAGTACCAAGCCCGAGGGGCTTGCTTCAGACCATACAAGGCTCTTCTGAGCCTGCAAACATGGGACTCTCTCTCATGTATCTCAAAGCCCTGCGGCTGCTCCAGATAAACCTCCTCCTGTAGAAGACCGTTGAGAAAAGCGGTCTTCACATCCATCTGATGAATCCTCCAACCCATCTGTGCCACAATGGAGATCACTGCTCTGACCGAAGAAAATCTAGCAACTGGTGCAAAGGTCTCATCATAATCAACTCCCTCTACCTGTGAGAACCTCCGTGCCACAAACCGAGCTTTGTACTTCTCGATGCTGCCATCCGCAGCATACTTGATTTTATAGAGCCACTTGGAAGTCACAATTGACTTCCCCTCCGGTCTCGGAACAATCTCCCACACTCCATTCTTCATGATGGAATTGTAGTCTTCCATCATGGCATCTCTCCAAACCTGATGTGGGGATGCCTCTTCATAAGTAGAAGGCTCGGACTCGCGCAATCTAGTCACCACTGCCATGTAACTGGAAAACCTCTCTGGTGCCCTGCTCTCTTTGACCTCCCTCTTGGGTGGCCCCACAGACTCCTCAGCTTCCTTCACAAGCTCCTTAAGCCAACTTGGCTTTCTCTTCTTGGAAGTAGCTTCCTGTGGCAGACCCTCCTCCTGTACCTCCTCATCTAATACCTGTCTCCCTGAAGAAGTACCTATGGCCTGAGATCCTGTACCTGGTGAACCTGAACATGTACCATAAGAGCTCGAATCACGTGAAGGTGTCACCTGTGAACCTGTGATCCGTGAACCTGTCCCTGTACCAGAAGTCCCTATAGACTGAGTACCTGAAACTTATGAACCTGTAACCTGTGACCCAGTCACTCCTGAAACCTGTGACCCTGTGCCCTGACTCACTGAACTCTGAGATGCTGTAACCTGTGAAGTAGTACTCTGTTGCTGCTCCTCCTGTGACTCTAGAGACTTTCTAAAGGCCCGCTCCTCCTCAAATCTCACCTCCCTCCTCACCACAACTCTCCTCTGTGCAGGAAGGTATATGCGAAAGGCTTTAGAAGTCTCATCATAGCCAACAAAGATGCCTTTCTCCCCAGTAGCCTCCAACTTTTTCCTCTTCTCAGAAGGGACATGAGAATATGTAAGGCATCCAAAAATACGGAAGTGGCCTATCTCAGGCTTCTTCCCAGTAAACATCTCCTCAGGAGTTTTGCACCCCAAGGCACGGTGCGGACTCCTGTTCTGTACATAAACAGCTGTGCTACAGGCCTCTGCCCATAGAAAGAAAGGAAGACTCTGATCATGCAGCATGGCTCTAGCTGCTCCCACTATCGAACGGTTCTTCCTTTCCGCTACTCCATTCTGCTGTGGAGTGTAAGGAACTGTCAACTGTCTCTTTATCCCCTCCTGTCTGCAAAACTCATCAAACTCCTTGGAGATATACTCACCCCCATTGTCTGATCTGAGTACTCGAACCCTCCTCCCTGTTTGGTTCTCCACAAGAGCTTTGAACTCTTGGAACCTCTTCAAGACTTCTTCTGACTTCTTGCTCCTTAGGAAGTAGATCCAGGTCTTCCTGGAGTAGTCATCAATGAAACTGACATAGTACTCATAACCAGTCAAAGAGACAGATGACATGGGACCACACAGATCTGAATGTATCAAGTCAAGTACTCCCTCTGATCTGCTGTCACTGCTAGGAAAAGCAATCTTGGTGTACTTTCCCAAAGCACACCCTCTGCACACACCACTCTGCTCTGTGCTAAAATCTGGCAAACCTGTAGTCATGTCTCTCAACATCCTCAAAGCTGAATGATGAAGATGGGCCATCCTCTTGTGCCATAACTCACATATCTCACTGCTGCTCTCAGTATGTGCCAGTGCATGATGTGGCTGGAAGAGAAGCTTGTACAGTTTCCCGCATCTAACTCCAATCGCATATGAAGTAGATGGTCCCTCTGCTTTGGAAAAGATATACACTTTTCCATCTAGGACATATATACCAAAGCCTCTGTCCTCAATAGCGGAAACTGAAACAAGATTCTTCTTCAGCCCAGGGACGTACAAGACATCCCTCAGTATCATGGGCTGCATGGACTCCCTGTCAAAACGAACTGTCCCACGCCCAACTGCTCTCACCACTGTATCATCACCCAACACTATCTCCAACTCCAAGCCTGTCTCTGAAATCTCAGTGAACATATCCCGTGCACCTGTCATATGTCTCGAAGCTCCACTGTTAATATACCATGTGGAGGGAGTAGTGGAAGCACTCAGTGAATGCCCAACGATCAAGGAATGCTCCGTCTGATCCTCAATGACCCTGTTGGTGATAGATGATGCTCTCTCTCTACAACCACCAGCAAAGAGAGAAAACTCTCTGTCAAATCTAGCAGCGTACTCATCAATCTCTGCTGAAGCTGTTGTCTGTTGTTTCTTCTTCTTCTTGTTTGGGCATTGTCCCGCATAATGTCCAAACTTCTGACAAGCAAAGCATTTCACTTTGCTCATGTCCTTCTTCTCACCATCCTGCTGCTTGGTTCCACCTTTGGAACCCTTCTTGAACTTCTTCTTCTTGTTCCCCTTTGCTGCCAAAGCCACATTTTCCTCCTCTTCCTTGCTGTGAGATGCACTCCCATGTATATACCCTCTCCGGGTCTCCTCCTGAATGAAGTCGTCCCAAAGACGATCCCATGTAGGCATGTGCTCACGAGCAACCACTGACTCCACAAATACAGTCCATGGCTTTGTCACGCCATTCAAAGCTGTACGAACCAACTCAGCATCAACCACCTTTTCCCCCACCGCTCCAAGCTCATCTCGAACCTGTGTAATCCTGGTAAGTTAAGAAACCATGTTCTCCCCCTTGTTCATCCGAATACCCTTCAGCTTCTCCCTTAACACCATTTTCCTGTTTTCGTTGGAACTCTGGTATAATTTGTTTAAAGCTGTCCACATCAGATGAGCATGGGTTTTACCTAAGATGTGTGGAATTACATGATCTTTTATCGCATCAAGAAGGATTATTTTTGCCTTTATGTCCTTCTTGTCAAATACAATCTTTGCAGCAGCATCTGTAGGAACTATCACTGGATTTGTAGTAGTGCTGTCAACTATATCCCATGGTTCGTTTTCTTGAAGTATGAGTACAATTCTAGCCTTCCAAGGACTAAAATTATGTGCCCCATCCAACCTGTCTTCTACCCTCAAACCAGTGGCCATCATAGCAAAATGAGTTCAAGAACCTGTTTCTTCACAAACTCTGTTTTCCCTTATTTCTCCAAGTCTGAAATTTCTTTTCTGAGTGTAATTTCCAGCCCTTTAACTGTGCTCTGATACCATGTAAATTTTCAAACCCCAACCCGGTTTCAAGTTCAGATCACTGCATATGGTTTAATGCCCAACCCCAATGTGCATGTACATTTAAAAATTAAAAAAAAAATCACTGAAAACTTAGAAACACTTGAGATTCATTTAACTTTATAAACTCAGAAAATTTCTAACAGCCAAATTTTCAAACACAGAAAATTAAATCAGCCACACATGAAATTTTTAGAGACTCAGATTTTTGACCAAAATGGTCCAGGAAAAACCCCTAAGGGAAAACCTGTTCTTGAGAGAGAGAATTTTATTTTTTTCAGGCAAACTTTAAATAAAATTACAGTAGTACTTATCTTCACCAAATGCCTTGGTAAACGTGCCAGTCAATCCTTGAATGGCCTGCTGAAACTCTAGAATTTATTCTTCTCGAACCACGTGCCAGAAAAACAGCCCAGCAAAAATTCTGCACACAACTTGCCTCGAAAAACGTGTCGTACGGCCTGTTCCGTATGACTGTACGGATTCCGTACGAATGTACGGGCTGTACAGATTTCCGTGCTACTGTATGGATTTCCGTGCGGATGTACGGTCAGGGGAAAAAAAATTCAAAATTCTGCAGAAATCACCTCAAAATATGTGCTGAAAAAATCTGCCATAAAAACTGCAAATTCTGCCCTGGAAAACATCTCATTTGCCTTGCTGAAATCGCTGAAATAAAAGAATGATTCTTCCTTGGTTTTTGTGCCTCTAAAACCTACAGAATTCTCCTTCTCTTTCTTTGGAAATGAAATCACTTCAAACCCTTGTCCTCTTCTTCTTCTTGCTCTCTCCTTTCTCAAAAATCTCTCTTGTGAAAGTGAACAATAGAATTCGTTTGCCTCTCCCCAAGCCCTTTTTGTTCATGGTAACTTCCTCTTTCAATCCAATGGTCTAGATTAGATTAGATTGAGGGTTCACAATAAATGCTCATTAAATAAATAATAAATGACATTTAGTGCACCTCATGTCATTTAATAAAGTGAAGACCCTTCTAATTAATCACTCACTTGACTTTATCATTAAATATGAACTTAGGATAAACCATGACTTAACTTTTAATAAAGTGACTTTAAAAATATAAAGTACTTCTCACTTTATTAATTTAAATGACTAGGGGTCACCTTTTAAAGTGTTTTTGTCCACCCCAAGGCAACACAAGGTGAACAACACTTCCTTGGTAACTTTTCAACAGTGTGGAGCAATCTCCTGGCATTGGCTGGGTTGATTGTAGTTTGGATTTTCTGCTGGTTATTTGCAGGACTTGGAAAAAATGGTTGAAGATCTTTTTGAAAGAATTCGTGATACTCAAGCCAATATTTATGATATGCGTTGTCAATTAAAATGGATGAAAGACCAAATGGAATGCTTGATTGCAGCTGTTCAGCAGCTAACTGCTCATCTGCCCGTTTTGGATGGTCGCCTTGATGAAATAGAGCAAACTACTCAGCAAATTTCAAACTTTACTTCCGGCCCCCGAGATAGATGCCCGTCTCGATGACGTTGAAGGGACTGTCCATGCTTGTGATGCACGAGCGGAAGCAATTTCGAATACCCCAGCAAGGGAAGACTTTATTGCAGGAAAATATTCCAGAATGGAGGAGAGTTTGGAAGGAAAAAATTCTGATGGTCACTCAGTTATGTAACCCACCCGTGTGGACGTAAATATTTCAAGCTCAAGCGATCATGCTGATGAAGACCCTGACGAAAATGGGAACACTTCTGGCTCAGATGGATGCAAAGAAGAAGAACCAGTAGACCAGTTTATGGAAAGTGGAAACAGCTCCACTTAAAAGTTAATTTTCAGGTTTTATGTTTAATTTTTGTCAAAAACTGCTTGGACAGTTCGTCAAAATATATAGTAGTTCAGTATTAACTAGTCCTTTTTAAGTCATTTTCAGTGTTTGGATGACTGTAATGGGTGTTGACACCTCTGTGGAAAACTCTGTTCAATACATACTGAATTATTACAATGTATTTTGAGGTCGATCCTTTCAACTGTTTATAATACAAATTATCCGTTTCAGTTAAAAAAAAACATACTTAAAGAGATGCATATATATGAAGATGCATGAGTACATAGTATGTATGCTTGACATCACAATCATAAATATGGCAAAGGTAAGGCAAACATAAAAATGTTATGATAAGGTAAGAGACAGCTAATTGCAATTAAACTTTAGAAATGCAAAACATACACACCTGCATCTGGAATTAGTAGAGGGATGGCAGTGTTAACACCTCTGTGGAAAACTCTGTTCAATACATACTGAACTATTACAATGTATTTTGAGGTCGATCCTTTCAACTGTTTATAATACAAATTATCTGTTTCAGTGAAATAAAAAACATACTTAAAGAGATGCATATATATGAAGATGCATGAGTACATAGTATGTATGCTTGACATCACAATCATAAACATGGCAAAGGTAAGGCAAACATAAAAATGTTATGATAAGGGAAGAGACAGCTAATTGCAATTAAACTTTAGAAATGCAAAACATACACACCTGCATCTGGAATTAGTAGAGGGATGGCACTCGTAATCCTCACATGCAACTTCACCATCCTCGGGCCTCTAGTTCTTAGATTGGATTATCCAAAAAAGAACTCTGACAAATCGGTTGACCAGATCCAAACCCTGTGTACTAACATCCAAATTATTTAGACAGGGAAACTGGGTATTCCAGACTCTCACCTTAGGTTCAAGTAGTACATACAAGTCTAAAAGTGATCCTGAAATAACTGATAAGTTTTGCAGTGTTGAACAACTTTTCTTTAAATAATTTATACAATGTTGGTCTTCTGGAAAAGATATCTTCCCCCAACCATTACAGAAGAAATTATCTTCGTTCTCAGACATGCTCATGAGTCATAACTGAAAACAGACATCCATGTACAACCATAACTGCTTCTAATTGGAAATACATTACTTCAGATATAGAGTCCGGGCTTGGAGGATTGATACAGCTACATAGAGATTATAATCATCGCTTTAATGCAGTATCTAAGGCTCTAAGCAAAACAGACGACTTTGAATGAATGATATTATTAATTAATAGAAGAATAGTGATGCATAGATAGTGATGGAAGAAAGGTTTGTATATGGTACAGAACAGGAGCAGAGGCTCCTTTCATCAAATCCTCCTTCCCGGATCAGAGGACAAACTGGCCAAAGGAAATGTTAGTCAGAAGTTACATAAGTTGCAATAAAAGAATATATACAAGCTGATATGTGATTTCGTAGCATAATATAAAAGCAATGATTGTCTTGGGAAGATCTTCGTCGTCATCATAAGGGAACAATGGGATGCAAGAGTATTAGTCTAATTTAGGTGGCGATGGTGATATAGTTGCATTTCCAGGATTTCGTATGCCAAGCCACTGAAACCATTGTGGTAGCCGATGTCTCCGTTCATTAGAGCAGAGGTTTTGACGCATATTCAACGTGCCATCAAAAAGAAGAGAAGCTTCAAATTGCTCTAGAATACTAACAATCTCCCAGAACTCTGGCCTCTTTTCTGGATTTTGAATCCAACATTTCTCAATTAGCTTCTGGATTGCAAGCGGACAATGTTCTGGAAATGTAGGCCTAGCATTCTGTATCATTACAAATGAACAAATTGATCAGAATATAGGATCAAGTGGACAATGTTTTGGACCTGCAATTGTCGTTCACAATCGAAAAGACACAAATCAATTAGAGAGATGAAATCCCTTCCTTCAGATTACTTAGTCAATTTTTTTCATAACGTGTATAAGAAAGGCCTAATATAAAATATTAAAAGGTATATGTTGAAGCACATTTGCTACATAATTCATCAAAAAGCCCTTAAACCCCATTTAGTGTAATGACATTACCACTTTTGTAATCCTATAATTATGCTTGTGTACATATCATCATTGTAAGCCAGAGATCATATTATCGGGAGAGGTTTTCCTTCTAATTTCAAATGCATAATAGGGAACTGAGAAAACAAACCTTATGCACTACAGCAAAAGCAGCTTGAACAGGTGTGATATCTTCATATGGGACTTTCCCTGTAATAATTTCCCACAATACAATGCCAAAGCTGTAGACATCAGCCTTCCTGTTGTGTGGCTTGTTGTTGATTACCTCAGGTGCCATCCAGCGATATGTGCCTCGATCTTCATTCAGATAATCACAGTTTATTTCCTCACAAGCAATCCCAAAGTCCACAACTTTCAAGCACATATCTCCTGTAAATAGCAGATTCTCTGACTTTAAGTCGCGGTGGATCACCCCTTGTGAGTGCAAATATTCCATGCCTCGAGCAATTTCCAAGGCTATTGATACAAACTCTTTCAGAGACACAGACCCCGGTTCGCCCTTATGCAAAAAAGATCTGAGAGAACCTCCAGATAAGTATTCTGTAATTACACAGAATACTGGTGGCCTTCTACAGGCTGCCACTAACTGTGTGACAAAATTTAAGCAGTGTCAGAATACTTCACATCTAGTTGCAAACAAAACAGCCTGGCATCCATCATACACGGTATATTATATTGGAAGGAAGAGTTTGGAAAAAAATCATATTGGCCATGTACTATGTGCAAACAATATGCAGGCTCATCTTCTAAGTAAATTGTAGTTGATTTCATCAGGAACAAATTGTTAGTATAATGGAAGGAAGGGTTTTGTGAAAATCATATTGACCATGTATCTTTGCAAAATATGCAGTATCGTTTTCGAAGTAAATATGGTGTATCATTTTCAAAGTGACTTATAGGTTATTTCAACTGAAACAAATTGTTTGGAAATGAACCTGTATAACAATTTTTAATTTTTTATCTTATACCATAAAGGTTTTAAAATAATATTTATAATGGATACTTTTGCCTTAGATTTGGAGAAGATAGGACAATAGAAGCATGGACTAGAAGTTTCAGACATGGTTTTTCGTATAATAGATGCATTAAAACTCTGTTCTTGCTTAATTTAATCACTTGCAACTTAAGCAGTAAGTTCCAAATCAAACTGGACATTTTCCTCTAGCACATTGAACAGGGGAACCCAGAAATACAATTTCCATAATAACTTTTAAGTCCAGGATATCAACTTTTGGTCTTGCGTTTTAATTATCATTATCAATTATATCTTTCTTTTGTCAAAATGCCTCCAATTCAAAAAGATCTTCCAAAGCAATATTCTAATCTGTATTTCTCGATTAAAGAAGTTGCTTTCAATGGGAATTGTTGAAAATTAATACTATATTCTCGTTTATTCATGAACAAACTGCTTTCAATCAGAAAATGTCTATTCTTCCGAATGAATACTTCAAAATATTGCTTTATTAAAAGAAAAATTCAAACCAACCTGGACAATATTTCGGTGATGAAGATGAGACAAGATAGCGACTTCTCTATTGAACTCTTTCTCGAGACGCATTGCCATGTCTTCATTTTCATCACCATCGGGCTGCCTTATGACCTTCACCGCCACAGGTTTCTCATTGTAGATTCCGTGGTATAGTCTACTATGTGCCCCAGAAGCAAATCTCTGGCCTACAAACAGTTTGGATAAGTCCACCATCCAATCCTGAGCTGTTTCTACTGCTGTCATAGAATCCTCTGGTTGCTGAATGTACTTGGACCATGAAGGTGAATTTTTAAAACCATTGCCTATGAATTCTGGACTTCTTGATGGTGAAAGGAAACCAAATATAGGAGAAGTAGGAGAAGAGCTTGGGGCTTGTGTCAATGCATCCATTAATTTGCGGCCTCTGTTATAATATCTGGCCCAGTGTGCAGCTTTATATAATATATTGTCTGATGATTTCCTTTGGGGAGATGAAAACCGTTTGCTTCTTGATCTTGCTTCCTTAAATGTTTCTGGGACCTTTGTTTGAGGTTGAGGTGATGGATATCTCCTATTAAATGTCATTTGATTTGAGAACGATATCGTTTCGGGCCTGGTTGTTTGAGGTCCAGGAGATGCGTAGCTCCCAATAAGTGTTTTCCGCTGTGGCAATGCAAATTCTAGGGGTCTGGATCTGGGGGATGGATATTGTGTATCTAGTGATGTCGGGGAAGGAGGGGCTGTTAGACATAGAGGTGGATTTAATGACCCTGAGGTTGTTGACCTCGAATGCAACTGATGAGCTTCGCCGCGCAACGATGCACGGGATATTGGAAATGCGGAGTTTTTCAGAGGATCCAGCCGGTAACATACAGTGGAAGAATACTTTGTTCGCGAAATCCATGAAGAATATTCGCTATTTCCAGGAGATTGTTTATTCTGATTATTTTCTGCCATTTTTGTCAGTTGAGCGAGATGACCCACAGCCAAATCACCTACTTATACACACATGCTCATAGCTATGGATGTCGGTATGCTATATTTATCGATTAAATAACCCAAATCCCATGAGCAGCGCCCTTCACTACAACCATATCAAATTCAAGTGCCGGCTCCAGAATTGTGATTCCCGGGTTAAAGACGATTATCTACTGCTAGAGTCGCATGAGTGCCAGAATACTCAGGAAAATCCACTTTTTTCTACAAAGTAGAAGACAGAAGACTCACAAGAACAACTGCTGCATGTGTTCAGAGGCATAATCTTCCCCTTCAAGCGACCTCGGCAGAAAATGCTCATTTTCTTTAAATTTGCCGTTGGCCATCGGCCAATCCATCTATATGATTCAATACAGTGCTTATTAACCAGTGTAAGATCCGATTTCTATTTGCAATACTATAAATTAGATATGCACTGAGCTATGATTATGCAAGTGCGTAGCAGTTTTCCACCGATAAGTTTCAATCTACAAAACCCAATTCGCAGTTGCGAGGATCTCACTTCATCAATATGTATTTACAAGCAAATTAAACAATTAAATGCAATCAGATTTATGCATAAAATCAAATTTCCCCATTCCAACCCCTCTTTATGCCCCATTGAAATGAAATACATTCATACCTGTCAGTTCTATTGCAACATGTTTGAGGTATGCAGATACATATTCCAGTTATAAATCAATGTTGAGTCCAACCAGAAGATTCAATCCAAAAACTGCTAGCAACCCATGCATGCAATATCCGCATAAGACGAAGCCACATGTTATAATCCTTACCTTATACCTCGTTACCTACAACATCTGTACGGAACCGAAGGCTCCATACTTATATCGTATGCAAAATCCCAGCAGATTTTTGCCATATTATCCGCAGATTTCTGATCCACTCACAACTAAAACAACGCTGATAAAAATAAAAATAAAAATAAAACGTCCATTACTCCCTCTACCACTAATCAGCTCCTCGAGTGGAGATAACTATGTCTTCTGCCATTGATTCTCCCTTCCTCGGCTTAAATCTCAAGGTGAGAGTGGCGTTGAATGACCGGAACCAGTAAGAGACCTAAATTTTGTTCGTTTGTTCGAGGCCTCTGGTCACATGTGCCAGCAGCAGCCCTACACATACATAATTGAGGCAAATCGATGCATCTATTTTAAGCAAACAAATAATAGGGTTGACTTTGTTTAGAGTTTTCAAAAAAATTAAACATCTTGCTTATGTATGAATGATATTTTGATACATATCTTGTATGTAATGTATGGATACTAATTGTTTAATAATAATATACCTTATTATTATATTTGTTAATTGCTTGTTTTATATGCTATTTATTTACTAGCATATTATATTGTATTAACTCACGGAGCATGGGGACGGTGAAGTTTAATAAGTTGACTTTGGGTGTGGTTTCATGTGGTCATGGATCATTAGGGCCCCTTCATTGTTTTCATATCACAAGGTTCAATGAAGTAGGTAGGACATGGATGGATGAATCACTCGGTCACGGGTGAATATAGTATGTGTCATTAAGCCTTTTTCATATTACAAAGTGTAGTGAACTCGGTACGTACATATGGATGAATTAAAAATGAAGTCATTGTTGTTATTTAGTGATTGGAATGAAGTATTGTAATATAAATTAATTAACCTCATTGTTGTGATTTAGTGATTGGAATGAAGTATTGTAATATGAATTAATTGTGTTTTAGGTTTTGATGATGAGATAAAGGTGTGCTTTAGTAATTATATAAATTAAAAAAATTATGATTTGGGTTGGAATAAGTGGATGTATTTTTATGATTTGGGTTGGAATAGGTGGATGTTTTCGTATAATCTTATTTTTATAAAATTAAAGTGAAGTTTTTAAAATCCAAGTTAAAGCTATCAAGTTCTCGAATTTTGAGTGTTTTATGGATTTTGAGGGTATTAAATCTATTTTTACCATCAAAATTGTAATTAAAACACATTTACAGTCTTATTTTGCAAAATAAAAATCCCAAGAAAAAAATAGTTGTTCGTCTTGTTTAGATGATGAGATAGAGTTATGATTTAGTGATAGGATAAAATTTTATTATATTATAATTTAGGTTTAAAGTTTGGTGGAATGAAAATAGTTTAAGTATTATATGATTTAGATTTTGCAATTTTTTATTATTAAAATTGTATTTTTGAATGTATAAATATATTAAAATCTTTCAAAAATACACTCAAATTTTGTAATCCAAATAATTTATATTTATAATTCTAATATTTTTTCTTAATTTTAACTATATTTTAAGAAAAATATATATATATATATAACTAAAAAACATTCAAATAAAAGAATTCAATATCATCTCTAATTTTTTTTTAAATATATATAAAAGTAAATATTACAATTTGTTTAAACCATTTATAAAAACTCTAAAAAAAATATTAAAAAATAAAGCCTACATTGACTTCTAAATTTATGCACATCATATATTTTCTTATGTAAAAAACATCAATAATCATTATTAAATTAGGAATTAAAACAATTCTTGACTCTTAACCATCATAAAAAGCCAATAATAAATACTTAGGAATTAAAACCTTTCTTGTCTACTAAATGGCCATCATGAAAGGCCAACAATAAATGCTTTGTCCATACATGTTAGGATATCTATTTGACAAATTGTACATGTTACCTTGCAATTGCACTTAATCATGTCTAAGATGGAATCTAACAAGTCCATGTGGTCTAATTATGGTTTATAAATGTTGTTTTTCTTTTTATTAAGAAAAAAAATTATTAACGTAGAAACCATATATAAGAATTAGTTTTTTTTATAGACATGTCAACTAAAACTGTGTACAAGAGTATAGATTATGTTAATTTATTTTTTGGTGTATTATTGTTTAACAAGATCCAAATCTTAGGTTCTATCAAGTGTCGAGAGGGATCAAATCTCTGTAGGCGCAAACTTCTTATTAAGTATTGCACTCAAGGAGCTATTGATTTGATTCAAACCAAAAGGCACATCTTTTTATTTAAGGTCGACATATACTATTTTTATTATTAATATTTAATATTATTTATGGTCGACATATAATATTTTTATTATTAAGTCAACATATAATATTTTTATTATTAATATTTAATATTATTTATGACCGACATAATATTTTTTATTATTTTTTATTTTGTTAGGAACGAACATTACAACATCTCCCCCATACATGGTTTTAAAACCATGTGCCATGGATTGTTTAGGCGGCCTTGCACGTGGTCTTAAAATCATTTGCAAGGCCCACCTAAACCATGTATAATAAAACCATGGGTTGTTTATGAGGCCTTGCACATGGTTTTAAAACCATTTGCAAGGCCCTCCTAAACCATGCAAAATAAAACCATGGGTTGTTTAGGACAAGGCCAAGATTTTTTTTGCAGATAATTCAATTTTTTTTATATTTTATTATTTTTTTAGTAACAAACGTTACAACATAATATCGACAAACGTTACAAGATATTCCACATAACGTTACAAGATATCCCTCATACTAGGCTGTAGGGCGCCTCTCGACGCAATAAATAGAATGACTATTTTTTGTTTTTATTAATCCCCTAAACAAAATTATTTCTACATTTTTTAACTTGGAAAAAAATTGTAATATATTATATAATAGATCATATTTTGCAGAGATTTAAAAATATCTTACAGATAAAAGGTCATATGCTTGTTGAATCCAAAACATAAGGTGTGACAACAAAATCTTCATCTACATCCTCAAGAGTCTAATGGTTGGTGTTATAGCCTAAAATGACACACTCTCTGCCTGTGATCACTTTCCCATGTTTTCGTTGCATGTCGACACTTCATGAAAGTCACTGAAAAAACACCTAGATTGGAGGAGACATATCTCAACTTCTATAACTCTGTTTAACCTCTTCTCTAGATCGTTGGAAAGGTATCTGAGGAAGGAACAACTTTTCAAAAGACTACAAAGCTTGAAAATGCCCAAAAGCACCCTAAAAATGAGCATTTTTTACCTAACCATGACTTTTCTTAAGCAAACCCACGATTTTCACCTTTGTATCCGTGAATTTGCTTCATAGAACCTGCAGTTACCTCCTGTAGTGGTCAAAAAATAATAAAAATATGAAAATAGTCAAATTAGGGGTGGTTTGGGAGGTTTGGGAACTGATTTGGCAGTTGTAACTAGCCCCTATTCAACTCTATCTCTTCATAAATGTATAAAGAGAGGGAGAGAGGTCCATGAGAGGGGACCTAAACATTTGCATTGTTATGCTGGTGGAATTGAGACTCTCATCCCCCCTACCTTTTCCCTAGATGGCATCTCCTTGTGTTGCAGAGCTTGGAGGCTGAGTTCCTTGGAGAAGAGAAGCAGAAGAACCATATCAAGATTTCGTGAGGTGCCTAATAAGAGGAGAAGGTGAACTATGTACTTTTTCCACTTGATTAATAAAGATGTGATGCCCTTCTTCTTCCAAAACCATTGTTCAATGTATAATTGAATCTCTGTTATAGTTATATGATGATGTCTATCAGTTTAGGTTTTCATGTTTTACTAAACAAAATCTCCTTTCATATAGTCTAATTGGTTTGAGGAAGGTATAACTTGTTTTGCAAGTCTCTTGGAGAAGAGGAGCAAGAAGAAGGGATAGAGAAATATTGGACCAGCCTTCAGTGATCAGGGATGGACCCTACTTATCTCTAAATCTTGTTTATATTTGCTTGTTGAACACTGTACATCTATCTTTCAACCCTAGTATGTTGATGACCTCTTAACCCCCAGCCAGAGGAACACTTTCCTCTACAACAAAACTAGTGACTCCGTTGGGGATAGCCTTGTCCATTTGGGGTTTCTTTGTGTTTCTTCTAATGTTTTTTAAGGTTTCATGTCCTTCATACAACTTAGGAGCAACTTTAGAGTCTGTTAGAACACCTCCCCTACCTTTTCAGGGCAGTTTTTTACCTTTTTGGGCTATTTCCCACCCATTTGCGGGTCTTGGACTCAACAATCACTACTTTAAGATGCATTCGTGACTCTGTACACTAGAAACCTACTATTCAATCGTGACCCTGCAGTAGAGAAACTCGTGAATTCCCCTGAAACAATGTTTTTCATCTTTTTGGTAGTTTTTTTGCTGTTTGAGGGTTGCTTGGGAGGTCTTCCAAGGTCCTCTGCATGTGCATGACTCTAGGGAGTCAATGCCATCTCTTTTAGGTGCTTTTTATCTATGTTGTAAGTCTTTTTGTAGCATTAGGGTTTTCTCTTTGCTCTTTCCCCCACCCCCTTTACTTGGCCTGACTTTTTGGCACATGTTTCTGGTCAGCCTCTGTTAGTGATCTTTGTCTAAACCCAGGAGATTATTGGCCTTTGTTTCCTTCTTTTCTTGTTGGTTAACTTCACCATGACAAAGTAGTTGACTTGTCTCTTATGCAAGCCTCATTTCCAAGTAGGGTTTATACTGACTTTAGGGAAGTCTAGGGTATGTCTGGTGGTTATATAACATGAGTCCTTTTGCTATGTTTTTGTTATCTACATACCTTATTTTGTAGGTTTTTTTTTCTTTTACGTTCATAAAAGAAAAGTAAAAAGAACATATAGTTGTTTTATATGCATGTAGATTGGGGTTTTGGTCTTAAATGCACTGCATATCATTGTTCTTGGAAAATAAAAAGAAGTTTTTCTTTTGTGGCTTTCAAGTTTCAGTTTGAAAAAGAAAGAGAAGTAGTTTTTTATTTTTGCATTTCATTTCTCTTTGCTTAGTCATCTTGTTTCAACATTGAGTCAAAACACCATTGGTTTCACCTCCACCACCTTTTGAGTAATCAACGGCTCTAAAAAGAACATTTAATATCTAAAATCTATTAGTAATTGTTCGTTTCTAAGGACGACACACACTAGTCTAGGCTAGTGTTTTGAGTTAGGGATATTTTAACTGACCAAAATTTCAAACTCAAACATAGTGGCCTATATTTTAGGAAATCCAACTTTGTTGAGAAAGACATTGGGAAGCTCCTCTCACACAGGAGTTAAGCATGAGGTTGTGCGATATGGAGCTGTTGGAGATACCCCTCCTCTTCTCAGTAAAGCATACACCATAGTTGTTGCACATTTGGGGACTTACTTAGTACCTCCTCCCTGCCCCATGTGGTGCCTGGTATTGTTTAGGTTTCGGGCTACCCTTCCCATGTGCATCGGCTGGACTGACCAGTGACAACTATTATGCTAGACTTTCTCTGCGATTTTGGTAGCCTTGGTATCTTGTTTGCTAGGATCTTACACGGGTGGCAATGGAAGGTTATTTCCATTGCTCCTAGGGTAGACTTGGAAGGTAACCTTGGTTGACAATTTGGGAGGGCGGTTGGGCGATTCCAGCACTTGCACCCAGAAAACTCATCATGAGATGCCAAGTAACTACTCTCCAACCTTAATCAATTAGTTATGGGCCCTCATCATCCTAGACTTCCCTTTGGAAGGTACCTTTGTTTGCTTGGTTTGATACTTAGGACTTTTTCTGCTAGTGGTGTGTTCTTTGTACTGTTGGTTGCTTGTCGACCTTAGATTTTGTTTTCTTGTTTGAAACTATGGCTAATACCCCTACTGACACTAACCAAGAGACCCTCATGCTAAGGGGCCCTTGTACTTTTCCTCTTACCGAGAATGTTGGTGTTCCTTTGATGGCCACCTTGAATCTTCCTGGATTCACCCTAGGGCTACCAGTTTGGGTGTTTTCCACTCCAACTTTCCTGAATTCTCCTGATGCTTCTCAAGAAAGTGCCTTATATCAAGGGCATCAAAACAATGTTTCCCCTTCAGCTGTCACAACTTCTCCTCCTCCTTCTACCTAATGCGGTGAAAGTATTGATACTAGTAACCGTTAGTCTAAAAAGAGTAAAAGAAGGAAGAATAGGAAGAAGACTCGAAAGCAAGGGGGCACCCGTTCAACCTATGTAAGTCAAGTTGAATATCACCACCCAGCCTCTATAGGTCATGCTTGGGGCACCTATCCAACCTCTGCAGGTCATGTTGGATCTAAGCACTCAACCTGTGCAAGTCAAGTTGATCCCAACCACTCAGACTCTGCAAGTCATGTTGGTGGAACCCTTCCAACCTCTACAGATCATGTTGGACCCAATCGCTCAACCTCTCTATGTCATGGTGAGAGTGTCCGTTCAACCTTTGTAGGTCCAGTTGAACCTCCCCATCCAACCTCTGCAGGTCATGTTGGATCCAGTTACCCAGCCTATGTAGGTCATGCTGGGAAACCTTCTCTAACCTCCACAGGTCATGTTGGATCCATCCACCCAACCTTTAGAGGTCATGTTGGGGGCACAAACTCCACCTTGACAAAGCATGTTGATCTTAACCACTCAGCCTTTGGAAGTCATGTTGGAGGAAAACAACCAACCTCTGCTAGTCATGTTGGACCTAACCACCCAGCCTCTAGAAGTCATGCTAGGGGAAAGCAGTCAACCAATGCAAGTCATGTTGACACCTTCGAGACTAACCGTTCAAAACACAACCTGAAGCTCCCTTGCAGGCTTTGTGAGGGAGATCACCTTACTCATCAGTGCCCTGCTATCGTAGAGGTTCGGAGAGTATGGTTCCAAGGACATTTTGTTCCTAAACAACCTGAAGTTTCTCAACAACCTATTCAACCTTCGGTTGATCAAGTGGTTGAACCACCCTCATATTTGGTCCATCCCACTCTCCCTTTGGAGAGTGACCTTTTCCAAGTGATTGAACCAATGCAATCTTCGGTCGATCCCACTCTCCCTTCAGAGAGTGATTTCCATCAAGCGATTGAGAAGATGCCATCTTCGATCAATCCCACTCTTCCTTTGGAGAGTGAATCATCTACTAGTCATATTTTCTTCACTGCCAGTTCAGAACCTTCTCGACAAGAGGGCACTGACCTTGCTTCGGATGAACCCCCACCAAGCTCTCGGATTGCTTCCTTTGATTGGGATAAACTAGCTGAGCCACGCCTTCCTTTTGATGCACCTTTCCAAAGGTCAAAGTTGGACATTACACGACTGCTTATTGTATTGTTTATGAAGGAGTCTCAGTTAGTATTTTATCTACACGTGCTTGGCGAGGCATGGGATCTCCCAGACGTATGTCAACTGCTTTTGATAGAAGAACTAGTACATCTTTGGGAATTCTTAGTCAAACACCTATTACTTTGGGTGGGAAGACCGTATTAGTTGATTTCATGGTGATAAATGACCCCTTGGACTTCAATATGCTCCTTGGGCATGATTATGCTTATGCCATGCAAGTTGTGGTGTCAACGTTCTTTCGTGTGATGTACTTTAATCACAACAAAGACATTGTCACCATCGATCAATTGGATTTTCTTGATCCCTC
Organism: Pseudotsuga menziesii; assembly: GCA_001517045.1. Taxonomy (NCBI): domain Eukaryota; kingdom Viridiplantae; phylum Streptophyta; class Pinopsida; order Pinales; family Pinaceae; genus Pseudotsuga; species Pseudotsuga menziesii. The sequence goes on from LPNX010119401.1 coordinate 142,727, forward strand.
TCCTGACCCAACTTGAGATCAAGTATTTCCTTTATTGATTCACAGTGTCTCAATAGATACTACCCCGCCACGGGTGAGTGATGTAGCTTCATATCCCTCGCGTTCAATTACTACTAAGGAGAAGCCTCTATGTTCATGTTTACCTTCTTGGGACTCGGTCCCAACAATTGATCACATGATTCATCCTATACATACTATGGAGCCTGCTCTCCACTCTATCGATCCATTTGAATGTCTAGGTATGTGTCCTATATGGGATGGTTTACTTCCTTCCGATGAAGTCTTCCTAGAGTCATTGATACGATTTTACCTTCTTTTGGATGTTTGTTCAATTGTGACTAAGTCTAACCCTGATTTGCTTCATAATCCTGATCTTTCATTTGATCGATCTTCTTATTTTGGTCTTGTTGAGTCTTTGGACTCTTCCTTTGAAAAGCAAGTCAGTGATCCTGATGAGTTTGATTTTTCTTCTAGATTTTTCAACTCATGTGATACTGAGTTTGTTCTTGCAGACTCTATCTCCCTTGCTGATTTTTCCTCTTCTTTTGAGGTTGATCTCATTGATCATAAACCCTCAAGACTTGGAACTATAGAGTCCTCTTTGGTTGATTCTACTTGACTACGCCTTTTGTAGAAGATATCAAAGTTGCATGTGTTTCTGCAAAAGTGACCTGCATCAAATATTTTCTTCTGAATTCGATCCCGATGTTGTTGTTTCTTGGAGACATGATTTGTAGTCGGATTCACAACTATTCATTGGCCTCGCCTTGTTGTTCAAGTTGTAACTGCATTCACATGTACCTTGCTCGCGCTTATCAGCTTGATGTCCGCTTCCACGCTTCTAGCTCGTTGTATAAGCCCTCATCTTTACTCTCATCATCGCTCAGCCTGGTACCTTTTTGCCTTTGTAACTTGACACCTTTTTCCTTGAGGAGACATTCCCCGAGTGTCTTTATATTTCTCATGTTCCTTGCATTATGCTTAGGTTTGTTCCTTGCACTTGGAACTAGTTTTGTCTGCCCTTGACACTCGTATCCTCACATTTAGAGCATTCTTTTGTTTCTTCTTTGAGCTCGTTAAAAATAGTAAGGAGGTCATGAGTTTGATTTGTTGGACTCGTTAAAACTTTATAGGAAAGATATGGAGTTATCTTCAAGCCCTGGTCTGACTCCTTAAAATTGACTAGATAGCCAAGTTAATTGTTCTTTCAGACTCATTAAAGGAATTGAATGGTCATCCATATCGGTGGTAGGTTATCATTTTTTCGAACCATGTGGATTATTTACAAAAAAGGAATACTCTATTTTCTTCGGAATCTAGAAGAGTATCTTCAGGCATATGTTTATCTCTTTTCTGGACCTAGAGGACTAAACTTACAGAAAAGGAACCTTTTTGAGCTTAGTTTTCTATTTTTTGTGCTCTGGACCTAAACATAAAAAAGATTATGAGTGTACTTTATGTCTTTGTCATGCTCACTAAACCCTAAACAAAGCATCGAGTTTACTGTTGTCAGTCCCATTCTCATAAATAAATGGAACTTTTCGAGTGATCTTGCTTCCTTTCACACTTATTAAAACTAAAGCGTTTCTGCTTGCTTTTGAAGGAGCGTCGGTCTGGTGATAATTTATCCCTTTTTCGGACCTTACTGACTAAGTATGAAAAAGGTACACCTTAGTTCACCTGAGCTAAGAGAGTTCTCCTTTGGATTGTTTTATACTTTTTCGGACTCGGGAGACTAAATTTACAAAAAAGCACCCCTCTGGAATCTTCTTTGGAGTTTTTAGACTCTCAAAACTATGAAAACATCGTCGAGCATCCACTAATTCGAGCTCATAAAATCCACGAATTTGTGTTTTATCAAACATTCTGCTATCTCTTCTTTGAGCTTATCAACAATGAAGAAGGTCTTGAGTTTGCTTTCTCGGACTTGTTAAACCTTTACAAGAAAGAAGGGAAAGGGACCTTCATTCACATGTTTTTTATATCATGGCAACAAGTCTTGTCTCCTTAAAAAAAGCACCAGTTTTGATTTTATCAGCAATTGGGTCCCAGTATTTTGACCTTATCCTGATTCAGAGTTTCTTACTCCTCCAGTTAGCTTATTTTCCAATTATATGGGGAATCTGTCAATGTCTCCTACATTGCAAATTTGTGTCGTTGGTTCTTTCGTCTCAAAAGATGCCTAAGTCACTATTGTGTTGTGCTAATTGTTCAAGGATAAATCTTTGTCAGCCATTCTGTAGTTTCCTTGACATTTTGTGTCAACCATTCCCTGGTATCAATTCATTACATCATGTCTTCGACGATCCTTATCAAAAAACTTTGTACCAATTCCAGATCCAATCAGTATTTGACTTACCTCATGTTGAATGATGGAGGATGCCTTAATTCCTTCCTTTAAACGGATCTCTTCTTATCGACCTCAACACATCTTTCTTTGGGAATGAGATTTAGAATTTTTGACAGTACCTTGGGGATTGCAGTCATTAGTGGCAATCTCCCTTGCTATTGGGTAGTGGGAATACCTTAATGTCTCCTACTTGAATTGAAGACCTTGTATTCACACCTGTTAGAATGTACTAGGTACATTGGGGACCATTTTCATTAATGGTGGTTTCCCTCGTGTTTGTTAATGACCCTCATTAATGACCGGTAATCAAGCAGTTTCCTCCATGTTCCACTTCAGCTCCTTTATTCTCATGGTTAAGATTCGTACCTTTGGGTGGTTTGGATTGAAGACCTTGGGTTGATAGTAACATCGTCATTTTTGTTATTACCTGAGTTACGCAAGACGTTGTCACATTCATATGACATTTGTTGAGACATAGATCCACCTTGTATTCTTGTGGCTATGATCGATTATTGAGCATGGGTCCACCTTATTCATTTGTGGCCATGACTCCTTTAGATTTGATATGGCTCCTTTTTGCATATTGTGCGACCATGATAGTTACATCAACTATACACATGTTGGATCCACCTATATCTTTATGGCGATCATTTGTATATGGATATGTATGTCTTAGAGATCAGTTTTGTTTGACATTTATCTCTCTTTCAGGTACCTTCATTCGAGCCTATGATCTTGGATTCTCCATCGCTTTGATTCCATACTCAATTGTTTCCTTTTTATAATGTATTTTGGCTATCATCTTCCCCTCTAACCTCATACATTAGTGGGCATCTGTTATAGACTAAAATGACACACTCTCTTCCTATGACCACTTTCCCAAGTTTTCGCCGCATGTAGACACTTCATGAAAGTCACTGAAAAAACACCTAGATTGGAGGAGCCATATCTCAACTTATGTAACTTATTTTAACCTCTTTGCTAAACCATTGGAAAGGTATTTGAGTAAGGACCAACTTTGCAGAAGATTCCAAATCTTGAAAATGCCCAGAAGCACCCTAAAAATGAGCATTTTTACCTAACCGCAACTTTGCTTAAGCAAACCCATGATTTCCACCTTTGTATTCGTACCTTTGCTTCATAGAACCCACGGTTACCTCCTATAGGGGTAAAAAAATTATAAAAATATGAAAATTCTCCAATTAGGGGTGGTTTGGGAGGTTTTGGAACTGATTTGGAAATTGTAACTGACCCCTATTCGACCCTATCTCTTTATAAATGTATAAAGAGAGGGAGAGAGGTCCATGAGAGGGGACTTGCACCTTTGCATTGTTATGCTGGTGGAATTGGGACTCTCATCCCCCCTACCTTTGCCCTAGATGTCATCTCCTTGTGTTGCAGAGCTTGGAGGCTGAGTTCCGTGGAGAAGAGAAGCAGAAGAACCAGATCAAGATTTCGTGAGGTGCCTAACAAGAGGAGAAGGTGAACTCTGTACTTTTTCCACATGATTAATAAAGATGTGATGCCCTTCTTCTTCCAAAACCATTGTTCAATGTATGATTGAATCTATGCTATAGTTATATGATGATGTCTATCAGTTTAGGTTTTCATATTTTACTGGAAATAATCTCCTTTCATATAGTCTATTTGGTTTGAGGAAGGTATAACTTGTTTTGCAGGTCTCTTGGAGAAGAGGAGCAAGAAGAAGGGATAGAGAAATCTTGGACCAACCTTTAGTGATCAGGGATGGACCCTACTTATCTCTGAATCTTGCTTATATTTGCTTGTTGAACATTGTACATCTATCTTTCAACCCTAGTATGTTGATGACCTCTTAACCCCCAGCCAGAGGAACACTTTCCTCTACAACAGTTGGATTATACACGACCACTAAAGCAAAAAAATTATAATATACCCAGAGAGCTTCTCGAAAAACCTGTAATGAAGAGATAAAGTATGCTCCTCATTACCCATAGAAATTATGCATGCATCAATATTAACATCAATATAAATATGGGCCATAGATCATTTCACCATGATCAACCTTTTCCCTTTTAGACCAATAGCCCTCTGCCATGTGGAGTCCTTCCTTTGAAAGAGAGTCAGCAAGAGAATTCCTTTCCCTGTATAAATGAGTAAATACAACTACATGTATTTGACTCCTCAACCATTGGATCTCATCGTAGATAGGAATTAAGAGAATATTTTTGGGTGGTCTGCAGATACTACACACCTTTTTGAATGGACAAGATAAAAGAAAGATTTAGAGCCATTAGTTCCGCTCGGTTGTTTGAACTTGGACCTAAACCTGCAACAAAATTAAACTAGACATGACCATTGAGGTATAGAATACATCATGCTCCCCCTAATGGAGGAATTCCTTATGAGGCACCATCAAAAAACAACCAAGGATGATTCTTATCAATAACTTTCACCTCAATCACCCTAGATCTAATGGGTAATTCCAATTGAGGAAAATGTTTGATAATGGCCAATCCCTTATTAACAGTAACAACATGACACATGTGAATGTCCTAAAAATAGCCATATTCCTGGATATCCAGGCCCCCCACATGAATAGAACAAGTAGAGCTAAAAACTCCTTAAAGGCCTTATTGTTGACCAAAGAGAAAGAGCCTCATTAAGGGAAGCCCCATATTAGATAAAGGGAAGTATACAAACCAAATAGGAATGGTCCCACTTCTTGGAAATATAAGAACATGAAATGAAAGGATAGTCAACACTATCATTGCCTACACGACAAAGTGGGCATCTGCCATGACCATGCCAAATTTTCCTCAGCAATAGGTCCCAAACTGGAATTTTATTCAACAAAGCAAGCCATAAGTATAAATTGCACTTCAAGGGACATTTGAGATCCCATATGTGCTCATGCCACTAGTGGATCTTGGGAAACTTGTCTTCTTCCCAAATGACTAGATATCCAAGCTTATGCAGGTATGAACCTCATGAGGGATTTCTAGACCAAACGAGAGAGTCCTCATTGTTCCTTAGTCTAACATGAGTATCTTTAAGAGCCTTGATATATCTCTCCCAAGCCTACCTGTCTCCAACTTTCTCAATCCCCAAGTCATCAGCATTAACCCAATTCTGAGAAAAAATTGGCATATTTACTATGTCACGTATTTGAGCCAAAATGAAATAACACTAATATCTTAAACCTTCCACTAGGGCCAGAGGAAACCTATGAACACCACCATTTCCAATCCATGGGTCATGGCCCAACCTTACTTTTCTACCATTACAAATTTGCCATACAAGCCAATCCCCAATAACCTCAAAGGCCTTTAATATGGTCTTCCACATGTTAGAAGCATTCATGCAAGATTTATCCTCTATCCTAAACCACTCTTCCATCGATAGAGGAGCAATGCATTTGCAATTAACCAATTTTTCCCATAACCCTTCTCCTTTTAGTATTCTCTAAACACCTTTAGCCGCTAGTGCCTTAACAAAGTACTAGGGATCCTTAAAACCTCGACCACCCAATTCCTTTGGTTTAACTAGAAATTTCCATGCACACCAGTGATATATGTGATCTTCCTTATTTTATTGCCATAAAAAAGTTGTAATTTAGCTTCATTATATGGTCCTACATCTACATTACATCTACATTGCTGCTCCAAGTAAACAATTGGGAGTGTAATGTTAAGAATATATGACTTTAGTATTGTAGATTTGTTAAAATAATAATTCTTGGCCACTTTTTTGTCACCGGAAACAAATCCACTTGTGTTGGAAACAAATTTGATCCAACAAATAGAAAAATAAATAAATTAAAGAATCCAATATGGATTCAAGATTCCCCAATTATGAGAAGATTATAGCAAGGGTGTGGGGTGCCCCAAGGCAAATATGGTAATTGTGTTATTTACTTTTTCTTCTTTTATTTATTAGTGTTATTGTATATTATATAGTGGGTGGGGATGGTGATTTCAAGTGTCTTAAATCATTAAATTTATTAAGATAGCCTTAAATTGGGAAAATGAGAATATTAAAATAAAGAAGCTAGGGGATGGACACATTTAACAAAGTAAAAAAGAAGTTGTGACATTTTCAATGTCACAAGAAGGAGGACGAGGGCGTCATGACCAAAGTAGAAGCTCAACATCAATTCATTAATATAATTGTGAGGCAAACTTACACTCGATTCACATAAAATTCTTAATTGCAATTTGAATTGGAAAAAGTCATGATAATGGGCATGAAGATTTTTCCAATAATTATAAAATTATCAAAAATAAAAAGAAAAAATATAAAAAATTAAAAAAGTTAAATTGTAAAGTCACACTTGCATATATGTCCATGTGCAACAACAAAGCTTGCTAGATCCAACAAAAAAATAGACAAGCACATTAAATCTCAACTAAATGTAATTCCAATTAAATTATTTGAATTTGAGAATTAATTTATATTTATATAATATCATTTTGAACTTAAAGCAAGATCCCAAGTGTCATTTAAATGAGAGTATAACGTCGTTTGTGCTCATGTATATTTGCGAATTATTCTATGTTTGATTACACTGCTTGCATTCATGGTGCTCGACGAATATATGGTCAAAGCAAAATGTCACTAAAAAACAAAACGAGGTGCTTACATAATCTATTAAATTGGGCAATGTTTCATAAAAAGGATCTTAGAAAGGAAGTGAAAAGAATGATGGAAAGGGGAGGTAGGTATAAGTGGAGGTTTATCTATGACTCACGAGGAAAACAAATTCAAACTTTTGCTTGGGGCTTGGGACTTTCAAACTTTTGCTTGGGACTTGGGTAAGAAGATGGACAATTATGCCGAGTGGGTAGTTTTAATGCAAGGAATAGAAATGATGGCAGAGTTAAACATTGGAATCTACAAAGTTTTTGGAGACTCTCATATTGTCATCCAAAAGATGCAAAGCGTATACTCTGACAGAGGAAAAGAGGTAGGGAGAGTGCAAAAGAGAATCTTAGCCTTCGTCCTTGATATAACTGAGGTTCAATTAGTTTTAATGCAAGGAATAGAAATGATGGCAGAGTTAAACATTGGAATCTACAAAGTTTTTGGAGACTCTCATATTGTCATCCAAAAGATGCAAAGCATATACTCTGACAGAGGAAAAGAGGTAGGGAGAGTGCAAAAGAGAATCTTAGCCTTCGTCCTTGACATAACCGAGGTTCAATTCTTTCACGTCAATCGTCAGAACAACAAGGACGTTGACAAAGTTGCCAACATTTGTTCCAAGTTAAGGCAAGGAGAAATAAGGGTGAATAATTATAATCCCCTTATTAAATGGAGTATATGTTTTTATTTTTAAAAAGTTGGCCCCCCTTCCCTTTTGATGGGGATCTTTGGCCCCAAATTTCTCATGGGAAGGTCCAGGCCAGTGAGCCCTTCCATTTAAGAGGACAAGATAGGAGCAAGTGTCAAGGTAACAGAGGAAAGAACTGAACGACAAGTGATTGTGGAGTTGGTTGGAGACTGAGAGCCTTTATTACATTTGCGGTGAGTCTATCCATCATCCAAATTTCTTCAAAATATAATATATAATCATAAATAAATGATAATTTTCAATTAAAAAATACATTAATAATACAATTAACATATTAACCATGAATTTGAAAAATCCACTTTTAAAGCAATTTAATATCCCTAATTACATGCCTTCCAAATAAATAAAATAATAAATTAAAAAATACATTAATGATACAATTAACATATTAACCATGATGATGATGATGATTAACGTCCAAAGAAATGAATTATTTAGTTTTAAAGCAATTTAATATTGCCTTCCAAATAAATAAAATAATAAATGAAAAAATATATCATTTAAAATCATTTTATAATAATGCTTTGTGTTTTAATCAAAATTAATTTCCAAGGAAATGTGAGAGGGTAGTCTCTCTCACAATACGGACCCACTACCCAAGATCAAACCCTATGACTAACCTACGATATCATATTTTCAAAATATATATATATAGTCCTCTTCTTTTTCTCACGATTTAATTGTTATTCTTTCCACTCATAAATTTACCCAAGTCAACTCAATGATCATGATTCATGTGTGAATGAGATTTAACAATTTATAACCATTCAAAGTGGCACGAAGTATATCTCCTGCCACTTTTGAGTCTCTACAAGCATACAATTCTCTCTTCCACACGATGAAATAATGTAAACATTGTAAGTTTTTTTTTCAGTCGAAAAAAATCAGTTGCTTGGTATTCATTGAATCAAAAGAACCTAGTACATCATAAAAAAAAAGACATACAGTCCCCCCTGGGCCAGCAAATCAGAAATAATATTCTTACATATCAGATCTATCCATACTAATCCAATAAAACATCAAGTATACCAGAGATACACTAAGCATCTGGGTATCAATACCACAATAATCCTCTCATAGGAGAGCAATAATAATATGAGTCATAGTCATAGTATGTCCCTAAAGAATATAACAAGAGCCCAGATACCTTATCCAAGCAGGGAGCGACTCTTGTAAACATTGCAAGTTGCATAAAGAAAAAGTACATTTCGTGTAAGAGATTAATAAATAATTATGATGCTTTTTAAATATTGATAACATTTTATATAAGCGTATTATCTAACCTAAATATAACAAGGAGGTTTACTAGCATTGCTAATATAATGACTTTCGTATTGTTGAAATTAGGGAGCGGTGGGTGAAGGGAGGCCTCTGGTTTCGAGGCTCCTGGAACCTAACCCTAGGTCAATCCCGTGGCTCATGGAGGTTCCCTGGTTCAGGAATGAGGCCAGCCGCCCAGTTTCCCGTGACGATGTTGATGATGATGGCTTCGCCGATGTATTTCTCGTATGAAACCTGTGAAGGCCGTGAATCTTAGCCCGCATTGCCTTTGATATCATATCTTTCTCGCCGGGATTTACTCTTTCCAGGCTTTTAATGGACATGGGTTCGACAAATGTTTGAAGCTGGAGGAGGCTACCAAGTTTTCGGTTCAGCGTCAAGATGCAGGGTTCCGAGCGGACGCAAGGGACTCCTGTCATTTGCTGTCGAGATCTTTGAGGTTACTTCGAATGTGTCCTGGCTACAGTTTTTAGCCGAGGTTTTCTTTTGATGGGGTTTCGTCCACGACGACAAGAATGCCGAGGGTTGATCTTACTGAGCGGTTGCACTCTTTGCGATCTCTGTAGGGAGAAGGGGTTGTCGAATGTGTGAAGCCATGTTGCTGCCGTGGCATGGTAGCAGGCTTGCATCTATACGAAACCCTAACTCTCCTCTTAGATGTTCCAACGACTCGGATATAAGCCGCCGTGACGACTGCCCGCGAGTTGAGTCCATGTATATGGGTAATGCTGCATCTACGGGCTCATTTTTGTTTCGGCTTCCAGATCGGTGGCTGATCCGGTCGAGGGCTTCGGCTCCATTTGATTGGTGGGCTTATTCATGAATGTGTCCAGGCTTCATTAGAGATTTTGCCGCGGGTGGGGTTTTCAAGATCGGTGGGTTTCTTCCATGATCCGGGGTTGAGGGCTTCGGCTCCAAGAATCGAGATCGAGGTCATTTGGTGGGCTTCGGATTCAAGAATTGGGGTCGAGGGTTTTGGCTATCTTTCGGGACTGTCTATTGCTGAGAAAGATCGCCAGCCTTATGGCGGAGGCGGTGACTGTGGATATACTCTTGCGTGGTGACCCATATTGTGTCCTTAGGGATCTTTGCGGCGGCGACGGCGTTTTCAGAGGTGGTGGCCTTTGCTATCGACAGTATATCTGTTGTTTTGTGTTCTTATGATTTGGGTTGTGATACCCATATTTTTTGTGATGTATCTAGCTGATATGCTTTTACAGTTACAGTGTTGTAAATTTTTTGGGTTATGACAATATGAGACAGCAAATATGTGACAATGTAGGGATCCCAGTGATCCTCTTACATGTGCAGATGTAATTTTGTTCTACTTTGAAATAAAATTACGAATTTTTTCCGAGGAAAAAAAAAGCATTGCTAATATAATATGTGTAGATTTGAAAATAAAAAGTCAATTATAAATTTATATAATGGAATATAATTTTTAAATTATTAAAATACCATGTTTATTGGATGTAGGTTTTGGTTTTAGCATTGAGGTAGTTTATTTTTCTATTTAAATTAAACTTTTGAGTTAAAATAAATTAAATAAAATAGTAAATCTTCTTGGGAGCCATGGTGTGGTGTAACTATGTATTCATAAGTAATTATTTTGGAGTTTTTAAAAGGAGTAGTCTAGATAATCGATGATTTCGCCCGGATTTTGAGCTCGCCGACGATCATTTGTTTAACACTCCCTTTCCCGGCTCCCTCTCGTTAACTGGTTTCGTCACCGGGTTCCAAGGTCAAAAGAGCTTCACTCGTCATGTCATCCGTACTCGTCCAATTCTCAAGGTGACCACTTCGCATGCCATGGCATCCATGCATCTGACCATCCCAAATTTGAAATCTGAACTTCTTAAATGGGCGGGGAAATTTGAATTTGAAGTCAATGAATGAGGGGACATTCAAATTTAGTGATCACTTCTCATTGCAGCAATATACTTTCTCTCTCCTTTGTATGATCGAGCAGGTGCTTCGATAGCTATAGAAAGTGCCTCAACAAGAAGACTATGAACGTATCGGTTATGGGAAAAAAATATGAGAATGGAGAGTTTAGGGTGGAGCTTCTGGCCTCCACTATTTTTCACTACGTTGATAAATTGAACAACTGTAGGGTGCGGCAGCGGAATAACCCTTACGACCTGTGCAGGATTCCCTCCCTCAATGTCTGCATCATCAAAGCTCACTATACAATAAGATTCCAATGGAATTATCATGTACAATGTAGGATCATTGAACTATCGCCATGAAGCTGTATCTCCCTCGTGTTACAAGGAAGATTTCTTGGCAATGATGGAGGACCGATCAATGACCAGTGAGGAATTTGATCAATCTTTGAAAGCAGGCCAACAAACGCGCACGATCCCTCCATTGCCCAAGTTTCCACCTGCTAACCTTCCAAGTCTCCCACATATTCCCAAGTTCAGTATTCAATCGCTTCCCAGTGTTCCTCCTCTTCCCAAAACTCCTCAGCTACCTAGTATTCCTCCCCTACCCAGTGCTCCTCATCTTCCCAAAATCTCCCCGCTGCCTCAGTTCAATGTTCCTCCTCTCTCAAAAACTCCTCCCCTACCCGGTGCTCCTCTTTCCCAAAATATACCCGCTACCTCAGTTGAGTGGTCCTCTCTTAAAGACTCCTTGCCTTCCCAGTGCTCTTCCTCTTCCCAAAATCTTCCTGCTACCTCAGTTAAGTGTTCCTCCCCTGCCTAGTGCTCCTCATCTCCCTAAAATTTCTTGGTTTCCTCAGTTTAATGTTCCTCCTCTCCCAAGTCTTCCCTGCTGACTCAATTGAGTTTTCCTTCATTTCCAAAACGGACCATTTCAGGCTCTCGTCCTCTTCCATAGGTTCCTCCAATCCCACGAAATCCCAATACTTTCAATTTTGGCCGATCCCATTTCTGTCCCCTCCGCCACCTGGTAAGAAGAACAACCCTTGAATTTTCAGCTCTATGTTCCTGTCATACATATTCTTTGTATGGTTGGATGCTGTATACTATTTAAAGTCCTTGGGTTGGTGTGTTGGTTAATATTGGCTTACTCTTTGTATTGTTGGAGGCGTTATGCTATTTATAGATTCCTTGTTGGTGTTATCATTGGTATAGCTAATAGAGGTTTTGTTTTAGCCGTTGGTTCGGCTCACTAAGCATGTTTTATATTAATTTGGGATGTGCGGGTTCTTTGTAATTTCAAAAACAAGAATCATGATAGCTCTTGTCTGGTTAGTATAACATGCACATCTGCTGGGATACTCTAATCACAGACTTTCTGCCTCATGTTAATCCGTGATATTTGAAGACAATTAAAAATATACATAATTAATAATTCTAGTTACTGGATAATGTGACAATTAGTAAAATCTATGTAAATGTTTCTTTACTTTTAATTCGAGTACATTAATTCTAATTAATAATCTTATTTTTTATATTATTTTATGTAGATAAATATATTTGTTTTTAAACATTTAAATATTGTTCATACGAATAGAAATTACAACAATAAAAATTATTAACAAATTTAATATTAAATCTATTTTTAAATAGAGATACTATTGAAATTTAAAAACTATATCAGTAAAAATTCTTAACCAATGATTAGTAAGGTTTCTGATTGTTGCGCAATTTGCAGGTGCAAGTCGTGCTTTCGTAAAATGTTGGGAAATTCCAAACTTTTGGGGTAGGGATGGCGTTGAAGTGGTTTTCACTATGGTCAGCGGATCGCTCCCTCTTATTTATTGCCTGGCAAATGCTCGACAAAACTCATTAACATGGTAAAGCAATGGCAGCCGGATAAACCGAAAGTCACTAAATGGGTTTTATGTGTATTCAAAAAATTTTGAAGGTCAATATCATAAGACTCTGAGATATTTTTATCAGTGCTTATTAAAACATATTGCTTGAAAAATGAATGATAATCCATGGTTCTATTCAGATAATATCATAACAGTTTTTCCAAGTGCGACTCATCAAACAGTAAACTTCTCAGTGGATATTCGTGGTTTTGATAATTGCAAACAATTCAAAAGGAAATGGTAACAAATCATAGACAGATCTTCTTATATTATTTTTTGTAAGCCCGGTACAAGTTGAAGCTTTCTAAAAATTGACTATATATATAATTTTGTAATTTTTTAAAATAAAATCAAGATTTTTTTAAATAATCATATTTTTTTCTTTAAATATTTGAATAATAGAATTAATATATGCAAATTTATGTTCTAAATATGAATATAAATGTAAATATATGAAATTAACAATGTTATAATTTTTTTCTTAAAATTAATAAAAAAAATGTATATATAAAAGGTAAAAAATATAACAATATTTTTTTTTATTATAATTTTATTATAATTTTCAAATTAATAAAATTGGAAAGAATATGTTTAAGGATGGGTGTAGCATTTAAAAGTTTCAAATGGATGAAAATGGATATACTTTTAGCATATCATTGTTATTAAAAAATTATAAAAAATATTAAACATATAATTATTTTAAATCATTGTTATTAAAAAATTATAAAAAAATATTAAACATATATATTTATAATTCAATTTTAAATAAAAATATAAATAATACATAGAATATAGGTCAAACATAATGTATTATTATAACATTCAAATCCTCAAATTACCATAAGTTTTAATGTCTATTGATTTAGGAAGGGTAGGAATCATTTCTCCTAACCACCCAAGTTACATCCATGAATTGTTGATACTACTTTGTTGACTTACTCATCTCTTTCATAGTTCTTGTATTGTCAATGTAGAATACAAACTTCACTTACTCATATTTTTCATAGTTCTTGTATTGTCAATGTAAAATATGAAACTTTAAAAATAATTGTTAAATTAATTGTAACACTTGGAATTCTAGGAAGTTTAAACTAGGCATGTATAATATTTATTATTAATGGTAAGAATGATTATGATTGAACCCCTAATGATTAGTTGAAACCCAATGTATTACTTGCAAATTATTTTCTATTTTTTCTCTACTTCCTTAATTGTATCACTCATTCATTTCACCTTTTGTTTTCGATTATGATTGAGCCCCTAATGATTAGTTGAAACCCAATGTATTACTTGCCAATTATTTTGTGTTTTATCTCTAATTCTGTAATTGGATCACTCATTTATTTCACCTTTTGTTTTCTCAACTGCTAATCTATTTTCTAACTCATTGTTTAATTTTGCAATTTCATCTTTTTTCATGTTTATTTCCCTATCAAGTTCAAGAAAGGGTCAGGTCTTGATTTTGATAGAGGAATGTTAAGGACTTGTATCTTTTAAGAATGAAATAAGAACGAAACCAATAACATGGATGATGTACCCTAGCCTATTTTTTTTTACTCTTAGGATGATTTCACAAAAGTTCACCATGTCCTGCTTTACCTTATCAGTGCTAGATTTTAAATTAAAAATATTTGTAAATTTGAAGCAAATATTTTGTCATTATTTCTACCAAATAGTCTAAGAGTGAAACAAGACCAATAACATGGATGATGTACCCTAGCCTATTATTTGACTCCTAGGATGATTTTCATCGTGCCTTTCTAGAAGATTGTGATTATCAAAATCCATCCATTCGAACCCAATAGTTGCATTTGATAAACCAACCTTTTGTAAACCTTCTAAAATATTGGTAGGGAAAATGCTATCTAAGGTGACATTTCCACCTGTTATTTTATATCTACAATCTCCACGTTCTTCCCAATCTAAAAAGGGTGTGTTTGCTTCACCATGTCCATGTTCTTCAAATGAAGTTTCCACCTTGTTATACCTGCATATGCAAGTTCCTCTCGAACCATTTCTATATGAATCTATATGTTCCTCTTGAACATGTTCTATATGATTCTACATGTTCCTCTTGAACATTCTATATTTTCATTGTTCATGGTTTCCATGCTCGAACACTTCCTAAAGTACTTTAAAAAAAATGATGTCATATGTGAGATGAAGTGGAAGGTAGATTAGTATCCTTGGTAGTCTCTACTTAAGTGGCTTGGGCTCCATATCTGTTAATAAATTTTTGTAAAGTGTGAAAGAAATTTAATTTAACTCTCTCCATTTAACTATCTTGCAAGGATAGATGCAATTTCTAGGCCATGATATGAAAAATGTCAATTTCCCTATGTTCAACCCAAGGCTAATGTGCGACCATGATCTCCTTTAAAGACACTTTAGTTTCCACATAAATTTAAAAAAATAGGGAACGTATGACTCCAAAAGGAAATTAGAGGTACTTGCATAACGGATTTTAAGACCATGTAAAAATGAAAAATATTGGAAATCGAATACGCTTTTTTTATTATAACACAAACGAGTAATTTAATTAAAAGAAGGAATGCAGTCTTTTTTGGCAATAACCAATCAACCTATTTACCAATATCAAAGAAGCCAGTGTCTGAACATAGTGTTACGGAGGGGCTCACCCATTCAAACTGATTACAACTGCATGAAGTTATGGAATTTGATGGAAATAACTTGGTTCCCCTTGATACTAAGAAATTCTTGAGGAAGAAGACAAGCTTTGTTAATCAGGGCATCAACAACTTTATTTAAGTCCCAAATAATGTGGAAAGAGTCAAATTTATCAAAATCTTCCAGAATTCTCCTAATTCTCTACAGAATTACATTCAAGACATAATTATTAAGACTATCAGTTGAATTTAGAGCTTTTATCAATATTTTAGAGTCACCAAAAAATTGGACTGACTTGCCTTTCTCCTTATCCAACTCACTCACCAAGAGGAGGCTGTAAATTTCGGCCTGATTGTTAGACAATGTTCCAAGCCCCCAACTAAAACTGAAAGAGAACAATCTATCCGAGGAGAATACCAAACCCCCAGCTCCAGAGACCCCGGTATTCCCTTTTGAAGCACCGTAAAAAAAAACAGCTGAAGTGGAACTCATCCAAAAAGAATCAATTGCTATCTTATCCCCATGAAACCTCCAAGAATGGAGCCTGACAGGCTTGTCATAAGACATAGAACCCACGACTTGAGCACTAGAACCCAACCACAGTGAAACAGGCAAGGAGGACAACGGATGTCCAATTGATTCAGCTAGCAGTGATAAGGATTTGAAAGCAACTATCTAGGAAATTGACCTTTGATAATTGAAAACACAGTTATTTCTAGCTATCCATAGAGACCACCACGTGAGTTTCAATATCAAATGCCAATTTTTGTATAATACTGTAGCATTAGATTTCGGACGACGCCGTTCATGCCAAGCTATGTAGAAATCCTTTACAGAGCTTTGAATTGAAATATTACACTGAACACTGTGTAGTACCAGAGCCCATACATTTCTAGAGAAATCGCAGCCAACTAGGAGATGATCAACAAACTCCAAAGCTGAATTGCAGAAACAACAACAAAAAGGGCCATAGAAGCCACGTTTAAGGAGATTATCACCTATCAGGATCTTGTTATTCAACAACAACCAGGAAAAAAATTTACCTTCCAAAGGCAAGGAGATAGCCAAACAGTTTTCCAAATTGCTGGAGAAAAGCATGAAATGTGAGCTGATTGAAGAGACTTGAAACCTTTAGCTGCTGAATAAGAGCCATCGAAACCCCAACCCCGGCTATCTTTTTGAGAGATGTGAATAGGAGCAAGGCTAGATAGAACAAAGAACAACAATGATTTTTGGAAATTAAGTTGTGCAGGAAAATATGGAAGAGTTCATCCAGCCTACCCAATTACCATCTTTATCCCAAATGCAGATATCTGCCAAACATAGCAGACCTTTGTTTTTTGCCCAATTCATAATTTTTGATAACTAAATGACAGAGGAGAGGGAAGGTTTTCTGGAGATTTAATCCTCCCAGAGAAGGGGCCCCTTCCCATTTCTAGGGACCCTAAACAACTGTTGATTAAAAAATTCGAGCCCTTTTCTGCAGGAGTTCCAGATAGCAGTGCTAGTTGGTGTATTAGCAGAAGTATTATTTCTCAAAGAGCCACCCTTTAGGTATTTCATCCTAAAAATTCTTCTAACTGGGTTTTTCTTATCCACGAATAGCTTCCAAATCAACTTGCCACTCATCACCAGAGAAGCAAGACCAGGGTCACGCATTTGTAATCCTCCTTCTAAAATAGGGTGCTTAAGAACTTCTCAGCTTACCAAATGCATCTTATTTTGGCCACCTTTCCCTCCGTTCCAAAGAAAGTATCTCAATAGCTTAGAAATTTGAGCCGAGGTAGACTTAGGGGCAAACAGAAGAGTGGATTGGAAAACAGGGAAAGCTAAAAGGACTGATTTAATCAATATCAATTTCCCATCCTTAGTAAGAAATTGACCTCCCTAAGAGGAGATTTTTGCCTTTAACTTAGCCAACACATCAAGCCAAAGAAAAGGAGGGGATGAACCACGAGTTAAGGGAAGCCCCAAATACTTAATCTTCTCCCACTTGACAAAGCTAGGAAAGCCCAATAAATCTGATATTCGAAGAAGTGTCGATTGTTCTACGTTCCATCCGTAAACACCACTTTTCGTTGTTAATCAAAGCTCCAAAGATTTGGCATAATTTTTGAAGGATCACATTGAAAGCCTGAGCAATTTTCATATAAGCCCCTCCTAGGAGAAGAGAGTCATCAGCGAAAAGTGCATGGTTGATTGGATCCACACTCCTAGCAATCTTTATGCCAGGGAGATACCCAGCTTCCTTTTCAACAATGAGTTTTCTGCTGAGAGTTTCAGCCATCAAGATGTATAGGAAGGGAGACAATAGACAACCTTGATGGAGACCTCTGGTGGCTTTGAAGAATTTAGTAGGTATACCATTGAATAATGGAGCAATCCAAGGCTTGTTTGTACATGCTTTGATCAAGTTTACAAATTCAGAGCAAAATCCAAATGAACTCAGAACACCATAAAGGAAGGGAAGCTTTACTCGATCAAAGGCATTCTTCATATCCAACTTATTTAACATACCTTTCTCTTTCCTTTGGAAGCTTGAATGAAGAGCTTCTTGAACTTGGATTACATTATCCACTAGGTGCATGCCTTTTACAAATCCTCCATGAAGAGGAGAGATCAACTTACCCAGCAAGTTCTTAAATTTGTTAGCTAGAAAATTGGCCAGAATCTTATATGAAGCATTGTACAATGAAATAGGATGGAACCTATCAAAGGAAGAAGGATTGACTTCCTTAGGGATAAGGGCAAGAAATGTAGAGTTGGTTCCCCCTCCCATTTTTTTTTTTTTGAAAGGCAGACACCATACAGAAGAAAACAAATTTGATGATGGGCCAACAAAATTTATAGAAATGAATAGAAAAGCCATCTGTCCCATGAGATTGATCAAACTCCATATCCCAAATGAAATCAACCAATTCCTTTTTCGAGAAAGGTTTCATTAATTCATAATTGTTCGCATTGCTGACAAGAGAAGGAACATTTTCCAGAAACTCAGAAGACACTTCCTCATCGAAGAGACCATCATCTTGAAACAATAGTTGAAAATGCCTACTAGTTGTCTGTTTGAGAAGTTCTTGACCTGTTATGGTGACCCCTTCAGCATTGGATATTTCCGAAATGCGATTTCGTGAGATCTTAGCCCTGCACCAACGATGGAAGAATGCAGTATTCTTATCACCTGTCTTCAGCCAGAGACTTCGAGACTTCATCCTTAGATGTTCCTCCTCCTGCCTGAAAGATTGAGATGTTTTAAACTGGACAAGTTTTTCCAGAGCTAGTTTGGAAGTGGTAATTTCACTATCATTCCATTCCAATTTGAAATGCAGATAACTCGGCCACTCTTTCCTTCCTGCTGAATGTTGGAGAAGAGAGAGGGGTTTTGACCCACATCTTTAACGTGAATTTAGTTTGTTTCAACTTCTGTTCGTAGACAAAACCGGGATAACCAAAGACATATTGGGACCAAGCTTGAGAAACAATGTCCATAAACCCAACCCTCTCGATCCAAAGTGGGCTAAATTGAAATGGAATTGGTCTAAGCGGCTCTTATTTTTCAAAAAGCAGAGTGATAAGATGGTGGTTTAATGTGAGCTTAGGTAAAATTTTAGAGGAAATAATTGTTTTACCATCCAACGTAGTATTTTGAACAAGAAACCGATCTAACATAGCAGAGATGGTTGCGGCACCCACTCTGTGGTTGGACCACGTAAAACACCCAAGCTTGGGTTTAAAATCGATAAAATTCCAAACTTGGATCAATTCTTCCACCATATCGTGCAGATGATCCTTGCCACATAGACCTCCTTTTTTTTTCTTTTTCTTTTGGAGCTAACATAATGTTGAGATCTCCAGCTAGAATTACATTTACCGGAGAATTGAACTCTAGGAAGTCTGATAACGAACTCCAACATTCTTTTTTTTCAATGTAATTAACTGGTACATAGAGATTAAAGAGGGAAAACGAGGTCTTACTAGAGAGATGATATAGCTCTAAAAAAATCCAATGTTGTGTGGCAAACCAATTTTTTAACTGAAAGTTATCTTCACACCATAGAGTTGCTAAACCCCCATAGGATCCTCTAGCACTGATAGCTTTGGCAGCGTTCAGTTTCCATTTATTTTTTCTTATGAGAAGGAGAGATTCCTCCTCAATCTTGGTCTCTTAGAGCAATAGGATTTCGAAAGGACCCATTTTCATTAAATCTCTGACTGCTTAAGCTTTGATTGGATTCCCCAATCCCCTACAGTTCCAAGAGGTAATCTGCATTACTTACCCAAGGGAGAGGGAGTAATTACTCCCTTAGGGGGCCTGATTCTCTTATTCCAACTGTATGACATTTCGATAGTGGCGTGGCTTCCTTGAGTCTTAATCCTCTCAGCCTCTTCTTCCTGAACCTCCTTCTTAGACTTCCTGCCAGCCTTTTTGGATAACTACTCAATAGAATCATCATCAGAAGATCCAGAGATGACAGCTTGCTTCTTTCGAGTAATGTCTACATAAGAAGGGGGAGATCTTGCATCAATAGGAGAAGTATGGGAGGGACCTTCATCCCAGGGAGGGACCTATATTGAAGGGCCAACTTGATCTTTTGATACTATATTTTCATCAACATCCAACTCAGGCCCATCGTATTGATGCATTTCACCTTCTTCCAGGATAGCTTCATGAGCACTAAGAACAACAAAGTGATTGGGAGAAGCTATGGGGGTGTAAACAACCTGAGAAGAAGGATGATTTTTCTCAGCAACAGAGACACCTAACACAGATTTACTTTCTTTTCCTTTCTTCCTAGGACCATGATTGGAGTTTCCAGATTTTTGGACTTGGGTCCATTGATCTTCTTTCTCATTTATAGTATCCACTTCTGATTTTTTTTTACAGTTTCAGGTAAAGTGGCCATAACCATGGAAAAATCTACATTTAAACGAATTTTTTTCATAATCCAACTCCTGAATATAAGACCAGTCAGCAATTGTTAACTTGATTGCTTCAGGTAGGCCAATCTCCAAGTTAGCTTCTACACATATTCGTGCACAAGAAAACTGATATTTCCTTTTAGCCCTGTTGATGTATTTACCAAGTTTGTTCCCAACGGTTTCCAGGGATTCAGAATTCCAACAATGCAAAGGAAGGTGCGAGAGTCTTACCCAAACAAGGACATCAAATGGGACATCTTTAGTAGGATTGAAATCAAGGGACCACTTGTTCAAGTAAAGCCCCTGAGGGCCCATTTCGAAAGATAAGGTCTTAGTCTTCTACAGAGTCGAATATAAAAACAAAGTAGCCTCTTCCTACAAAATGGCTTTGAATACCATCAAAGACTAAAGGCCTCTAGTTTCTATGCACCCAACCCTTAATAGCCTTTGGGGAAGACCAAAGGTCAGTGAATCAACCAATGAGCCCATGAACAACTAGATTTAGAGTGGAGCGACAGATCCGTTCAGCAGGTAACTCAACCGACGGGATATCAACTTTCTTGACAAATTTTTGAGAAGCCCTCCCATTCCTCTTACCACAAGAAGCTATCAATCTCTTGAAAGCTTCGAAATCAGGAGGAAGAGGCAGTAGAGGGATCACTTCAGAGTCCATGAGGTCTGTCCACCAAAATAGGCTTAAACATTGCCAAGGGACACATAAAAGGAAGCTCGAAAGCCAAAGAACCCTGTAAGAGCAATCAAAATCTGATCAGAGCTTCGGCCACCAGGAGAGACCAGAACCAGGGAACTGACCCAAAGATCAAGCAGAGAAAACATACTCTACAATTCCAGGAACGACCATCAAATTATCCACGTTTCCAAAGCAGAAGCCTGCAAAAAATAACCACCAAGGCAACTGAACCAGGACACCAAGGCCAAGGCACATCCCAGGAAAGAGAAAAAAGAATTACAACGACCAGCATGAGCCATAGAACCATGAGCAAGGACCAAGTCCAAGCTAGGCGAGAGCAGAGCCACCAGACCTGAAAAAAAAATATTAAGGTATCTTGAAGCAAAAACAACTCCCTACGATCCATAATATATCCTGTAAGCCTCAATCAGATCCTCCAACTCGCAGAGCCGAGAACTGCAAAAAAATTTCTAGAGAACCAAAGGAAATTTAAAATCTTGTTGGAGCGATTTTTTTTCAATGGTTCCTTGATTAGTATATTTGGATCGACTAAATCGAATACGCTTTCATACTGTATAAATTTTACTTTTAGAAATTTTTTGTAGTTGTTTCTAAAATTTGTTTTTCTAAAATGTACTAGTGCAACACTATTTATCTGAAATTATTCATGATGCTTTCTTTTTTATATGATGTTTTGAAGTCAGAGAACCCTAAAAAAAGGACTGACTCATGAAGCTCTACATTCCATAAAAATAAAAATATGCTAGTTATGGTTCTCACATTAGATCCATCTAAGGCTTTTGATAGAATAAGTTGGTTTTATCTAAGACTAACATTAATCCATATAGGAATGAATCTTCATACGGTTAATTTGTTATGCCTCTTTTTCTTTTCCTTTTGGTACATGGGGGACATAGCATAGTAGTAAATAGTTTAAAAGAATTATAGTAATTTATCTTTAACTTTGTTATATAGCACTACAATGATATTCTAGATCTATATTGCAAGTCAATAGACATGGAAGTAAACTTTCACAAAATAAGCTATTTTATTGAATGGGATAGAAGCAAAACAAGAAAGAAGAACCCTAAAAAAATATTACTATATCTTCTTTTGATGGACTCATGAGTCTCTAAGTTTAAGTTTAAAGTCTAATTATTATATGCATAAAACCTAATATAGTAAATAGCTTAAAAGAGGATTTATAGTAATAGCTTTAACTTTGTTATAGACCACTACAATGATAGTGTAGATCTATATTGCAAGTTAATAGATATTGAAGTAAATTTTCACAAATAAGCTATTATATTGAATGGGATAGAAGAAAAACAAGAACGAAGAACCTTCAAATCATTCATTTTAATATATCTTCCTTTCATGGACTCTTGAGTCTCTAGGTTTGGAATGATGAGAAAACAAAAAAAAATGTTTGTCAAATTGGTGATTCATGTGGCTTTCAAGAGGGGGAACAATGAATTAAGTAAAATCAATCTTATAAGTAATTCTTGTTTGTTGGTATTTTCTAGCTATATTCTAAAAAAAATGGTTGAAAAAAATAGGAAGAAATGTTTTAGTTTCTTACGGACATGAAGAATAAAAAGGAGCAAGGAGAAAATATGAGGGGTTCTAAGAATGATCATTATTTTAATCAAGGTTTGGTAGTGACAAGCCCCTAGTTAAAAAAAATTAAAGGATTATGGAAGAAAGTGAAGTTGCAAAAGTATATTTAACATTTTTCTCCTAAGATATGGATTGGACTTTCTAATTAAATCTATAGTATGAGTCTCCATAATCTAGAAAGATCTCGTGAAATAATTTCCTTTCATCAAAAGATGGCTGGCATAAAGAGCCAAGTTGACCCATTGGTAGGCTACAATTAACACTATAAATTTCTTGAGGCTCTAATTAATTCTGTAAAACCAAAAGTATATCATTATCTGATAGAAACAGTAGATGTAAAGAACACTGCCATTTGGAAAACATGTTGGAAAAGTGTAATTTAGTTGGGGCTCTAAGAAAAATAAAGAATAATGGTGGTCTACTTTTATTCAAATATTGAATCAAAGCTTTATAAAGAACAAGGAAAAAGAGGATAAACTAATTTAGTACAAAGACATTTACTTGGGTTAAGAGACTACTTTTGAAGTTAAAAAGCTTATGTGAAGACAATGATATGTTTATGGTTAACATAGTATTAAACCTGTAGTAAAATTGCAATAAAAGATCATGGCATAGTTGATTTAATTGTATTATATACTAAAATGATGATAAAATAATAAATTAGCCTTTTGATAAGCCGTCATTTTACTATAAAGATAACAAGTTGTACATGTCCGTGGAAAGGTAATAATGTAAAAATAGCCTATTCATTTTAGAGAGTGGTTCTTCCTTTCCCAAAGCAGTTTACCAAGAGTTCATAGATTATACATGTAAGTGGAAAGGTAATAATATAGAAATCTATTTAGATTATTTGCTTAAATAATAATTAGCAAGAAAACATAAAATTTTAAATTATTTTATTTTATTTTATTTATAATAAAAAATAAATATTTTAATTGCTTAAAGAATAATTAGCAAGAAAATATAAAACTTTAAATTATTTTTTTATTTTATTCATAATAAAAAATAAAGATCTCAACTAATGAACTTTTAAAAAAACTATTTTTTTGGGAAGAAAAAAAACTATACATGCTTTCTAAATTTTGACAAAACTTTAAATCAATTTTTATTTTATTTATATAGAGAAATATGTTTTGACTAATGAACATAAACATTTTAAATAAAACTTTTTACTTTTTACATGTCTTTTAAATCAAAGGAGAAAAAATAGACATCCACTACTATCTATATATGCTTTATAAATTTCAATAGTATCTTAACAAATTTAATATTAAATTGGTTAAAAAAAATTCATTGATATGTTTTTAAAATTTTAATAGTATTTTTATTTAAAAATGAATTTAATATTAAATTTCTTAATAACTTTTATTGATGTAATCTGTTTCAAGGTAGGGGTGGATAAGTTGCATCAATGGATGAATCAACCGAATCAACAGATGATTCCCTTACCTTCACTACGTTGAGGTAAGTATCTGGTGCTGCTACAACCGGTTTTATTAACTAAGTGCGGTTGATCAACATCTTTATAAACTACTGGATATGCTCTTAGGGAAGCTGCTGGTGCTTGTAGCTTTGCTCTTGGTTATGTTATCCTAATGAACAATATTTAAATGTTTAAAAACAAATATATTTAGTTAATTTTTTCATATTAAAAAATAAAAATAAAACATTTGCATTTACGAATTGTAACATTATGCAGTGATTGGAATTATTAATTATATTCTTTTAATAATCTTCATATATCATTGATCAGCATGACGCCTGAAGTCCCTCATTGAAGCATCTAAGCTAATGTGATGATATAAAACCCTCACATCCCAAATTAATAAAACATGCCCAGTGAGCCCAACGAACGACTGAAACCAAACTTTTATCAACTATACCAATGATAAAATCAACTGGGAATCTTTAAATATAAATAGTATAAAGCATCAACAATACAAAGATACAAAGAGTAAGCCAATATAAACCAGAATGCCAACCCAAGAACTATAAATAGTATACATCATCCAACCATACAAAGAATATGTATGACAGGGTGCATGGAGCTGAAAATTCAAGGTCTATTCTTCTTACCAGGTGGCGAAGGGGACATAAATGGGCTCCACGAGAATTGAAAGTATTGGGAAGTCGTGGGATTGGAGGAACCTGTGGAAGAGCGAGAGAACCTGAAATGGTCGGTTTTGAAAATGGAGAAAAACTCTATTGAGTCAGCGGGGAAGCTTTGGGAGAGGAGGAACACTGAACTGAGGCAATAGAGAGATTTTAGGGAAAGGAGGAGCATTGGGTAGGGGAGGAACACTTATTTGAGGTAGCGTGGATATTTTGGGGTAGATTTTGGGAAGAGGAGGAGCACTAGGCAGGGGAGGAATACTAGGAAGCTGAGGAGTTTTCGGAAGAGGAGGAACACTGGGAAGCGGTGGAATACTGAACTTGGGAATAGGTGGGAGACTGGGAAGGTTAGCAGGTGGAAACTTGGGCAATGGAGGGATCGTGGGCGTCTGTTGGCCTGCGTTCGAATATTGATCAACTTTCTCACTGGCTATTGATCGCCCCTCCATCATTGCCAAGAAATATTCCCGGTAACACGAGGGAGGTACAACTTCATGGCGGTAATTGAACGATGTTGCACTGTATGTGATAACTCCATTGGAATCTGACTGTAGACTGAGCTTTGATGATACAGACATAGAGGGGGGAGGGAATCCTGCACTAGTGCCTAAGGGTTGTTTCGTTGCTCCGTTGCGGAACTTAACAGTTGTTCAATTGTTCAACTGAGTGAAAAATAGTGGAGGCTGGAAGCTCCACCTTGAACTCTCCATTCTCGTATGTTTCTCCCATAGCCTATACTGTCATCGTCTTCTTGTTGATGCCACATTCTACAGCTATCGAAGCACCTGATCGATCATACAAAGGAGAGAGAAAGCATATTGTTGCAATGAGAAGTGATCACTAAATTTGAATGTCCCCTCATTCATTGAGTTCAAATTCAAACTTCCTCGCCCATTTAAGAAGTTCAAATTTCAAATTTGGGATGGTTAGATGCATGGATGCCATGGCATGCGAAGTGGTCACCTTGAGAATTGGACGAGTACAGATGACAGGACGAGTGAAGCTCTTTTGACCTAGGAACCCGGTGACAGAACCAGTTAACGAGAGGGAGTCGGGAAAGGGAGTGTCAAACGGACGATCACCAACGAACTCAAAATTCAGGCGAAATCATCAATTGTCTAGACTACTCCTTTTTAAAATGCTTATGTATGGAGTTTAGTTTTTTTATTGAAATTAAAATTTTAAGTCAAAAATAAAATAAAATAGTAAATCTTTTTGGGAGCCATTATGTGGTGTAATTATGTATTCATAAGTAATTATTTTTGAGCTTTTATAAATGTTCATGTATGGAGTTTGGTGCTAGAGTATGGAGTTTTGTTCCTACATAGTTTTTAAAATGAAGTAGTCAAATTTTTTTTATGTTGTAAATTTTTTGAGGATGATTTTATATATAATATGACTCCTTGCTTTCATGTTTTTGAAGTATTTAAGTTTTTATTGCTAGATAAGACATAATGTTGTTTATGTATTATTTAATTTAATATTTTTTTAATGAATTAGGTATTTTCTTACTTAAAAAATGTATGGAGTTTGGCGAGTTAGTTTAAGTGCTAGAATGTTTTTGAACTTCATTAAGAGGTAGTTGGGTTGTTTCCTTGTTTTCTCTAACCTCTTTGCATATTTGTGTGTCTTACTGAATGTCCACATCATACAAGTGTTATAATCAACACCATATATTTACACTAAGTACCATCCACAAATGTGGAAAAAATATCCAAAAAATTCCTATAAAAAATGTTGCAAAGAAAAATATACACCATTCATTAAGGTGGAAGGTGCAAATAATCATATAAAAATTAAAAAAAAAATTAACCCGTCATTTTATAAAACTTGACTTTGACTATTGCATTTAAAAAAGATAAAGCAAAGACATGAATTAAATAATTGAGAAAAAATATTCGTTCAATGTAACAAAACAAAAAAATATTGCAATCAACTTTATAAAAACGAGCACAGATCCAAATCCTAGGCTCTATCAAGCGCTGAGAGGGATCAAATCTTTGGAGGTGCAAACCTCTTCTTAAGTATTGCACTCAAGTATCAACTTTGGCGTGATTCAAACCAAAATACACATCTTTTTATTTAAGGCCGACACATAATATTTTTATTATTAATATTTAATACTATTTATGGCAGACATATAATATTTTTTATTATGTCAGGAAAGAACATTACAACATCTCCCCCATACATGGTTTTAAAACCATGTGCAAGGCCCTCCTAAAACCATGGGTTGTTTAGGAGGCCTTGCACATGGTCTTAAAACCATTTGCAACGACCTCCTAAACCATGTACAATAAAACCATGGGTTGTTTAGGAGGCCTTGCACATGGTTTTAAAACCATTTGCAAGGCCCTCGTAAACCATGTACAATAAAACCATGGGTTGTTTAGGATGCCTTGCACATGGTTTTAAAACCATGTGCACAACCAACCTTTTTTTTGCGGATAATTCAATGTTTTATTTTTTATTATTTTGGTAAGTAGGAACATTACAATATCTCCCCCATATTGTGTTGTTTATTTGACCGACACTTTTTTTGCTGATAATAAATTTTTTATTGTTTTGTTAGGTAGGAACATTACAACATCTCCCCCATATTAGGTTGTTTTTGTGGTCGACATTTATTTTGGAGGATAATTAATTTTTATTTTTATTTTTTATTACCGACATTTACAAGAGGAACGTTACATAACGTTACAAGATCTCCCCCATACTGGGTTGTAGAGTGCCTCTTGGCACAATAAATGCCAAGATTACATTGAAATTTACCAGCATAGACCAAATCCTAGGCTCTATTAAGTCCGAGAGGGATCAAATCTTTGGAGGTGCAAACCTCTTCTTAAGTATTGCACTCAACTATAAGCTTTGGTGTGATTTAGACCAAAAGACACATCTTTTTATTTAAGGTCGACATTAAATATTTTTATTATTAATATTTAATACTATTTATGGTCGACATATAATATTTGATATTTTTTTTTTATATTTTGTTAGGAAATAATATTACAACATCTCCCCCATACAGGGTTTTAAAACCATGTGCAAGGCCCTCTTAAAACCATGGGTTGTTTAGGAGCCTTGCACATGGTCTTAAAACCATTTGCAATGACCTCATAAACCATGTACAATAAAACCATGGGTTGTTTAGGAGGCCTCGCACATGGTTTTAAAACCATTTGCAAGGCCCTCCTAAACCATGTACAATAAAACCATGGGTTGTTTAGGAGGCCTTTCACATGGTTTTAAAACCATTTAAAACCATGTGCATGACTAACATTTTTTTTTGTGGATAATTCAATTTTTTTTTTTTTATTATTTTGTTAAGTAAGAACATTACAACATCTCCCCCATATTGTGTTGTTTTTCCTACGAACATTTTTTTTGGCCGATAATTAAATTTTTCATTTTTTATTGTTTTGTTAGGTAGGAACATTACAACATCTCCCCCATGTTAGGTTGTTTTTGTGGCGGACATTTATTTTGGAGGATAATTAATTTTTTTATTTCTTATGGTTGACATTTATAAGAGGAATGTTACATAACATTACAAGATCTCCCCCATACT
Source organism: Pseudotsuga menziesii (assembly GCA_001517045.1). Lineage (NCBI taxonomy): Eukaryota > Viridiplantae > Streptophyta > Pinopsida > Pinales > Pinaceae > Pseudotsuga > Pseudotsuga menziesii. Next base: position 171,016 of record LPNX010119401.1, read on the forward strand.
GGGCTGTAGAGTGCCTCTTGACGCAATAAGGAAAAAGTAAACTATCAAGTTACATGATCATTCTAAATGATATGTTTGAAAAAATATATAAAGCAATAAGTCAATATGTGACTCCATCATACATGGACTTTCATTACACCAGCATAGATCCAAATCCTAGGCTCTATCAAGTGTCGAGAGGGATCAAATCTATTGAGGTGCAAACCTCTTCTTAAGTATTGCACTCAAGGAGCTATCAACTTTGGTGTGTCCTACATATAGCCATTGATTTGATTCAAACTAAAAGACACATTTTTTTTTTAAGGTCGACATATAATAATATTATTATTAATATTTCATATTATTTATGAACGACATATAATATTTTTTATTTTGTTAGGAACGAACATTACAACATCTCCCCCATACATGGTTTTAAAACCATGTGCAAGGCCCTCCTAAAACCAAGGGTTGTTTAAGAATCCAACAATTTTTATCCAATTCCTTAACTGAGATTCATTATGTTGAAATATGTCTATCCGGGAGACTCACTCTCATATTGTAAGAATTTGTACATTCTTTGATCTTCTCGATGTTTTTCTATTGCTCTTTGTGTAATTGGTTGATTGGCATTTGCTAAATCAGACCTACAATTCTTCATAAAAAATAAAAGTTATCTGTTTGAGTTAAAAAAAAAACCAAGGGTTGTTTAGGCCTTGCACATGGTCTTAAAACCATTTGCAAGGCCCTCCTGAACCATGTACAATAAAACCATGGGTTGTTTAGGAGGCCTTGCACATTGTTTTAAAACCATTTGCAAGGCCCTCCTAAACCACGTACAATAAAAACCATGGGTTGCTTAGGAGGCCTTGCATATGGTCTTAAAACCATGTGCAAGGCCAACATTTTTTTTGCGGATAATTAAATTTTTAATTTTTAATTATTTTGTTAGGTAGTAACATTACAACATCTCCTCGATATTAGGTTGTTTTTGTGGCTGGCATTTATTTTTGGCGGATTAGTTTTTTGCTGCTGCGCTGCCTCCTGCCGCGTTGCCCCTTAGGGTTTTCCTGCTCGATTTTGAGCTGCCACAGGCCGCCCTCATGGCTGCGCCTGGGGGAGGGAAACCCCCTCCCTCTGCTCCTTCCACTGTTAAAGAGGCTTTTCGAAGGTTATTAACGCCATCCGGAAAGAAGCTGGTGGCCCCTTCCATCCCGAAGTTCATCAAGAAAATTGAAGCCATCCCTGAAATCGACCTTCCAGCAGAGCAACCCATCAAGGTTGTACTTGCTTTGGCAGAGCGAGGAATAGTTGGTCAATTCATGGGGCTCTGGCCTTCAGCAAAAACCACGGACGACTGGATCCAGAGGAACTGGAGGCCTCAGCTAAAGAATAGTGTCACATGCTACCCGGTTGGACGGGGGTTCTTCATTTTTGAATTCATAACCAAAGAGGACCGGGATCTTATTTTCAGAAGCGACCCGTACTTCATGGGGACCCAAGGCCTTTATCTTAACAGATGGACACCGGATTTCAATTCCAAAGTTGATGTTCCAAAGGAAGTTCCAGTGTGGGTGAGGCTCCCAAACCTTCCAGTACATTGCTGGAATATACAGGCCCTGGAAAAAGTTGGGAATGTGCTTGGGAGATATATCGACAAAGCTGAGAACAACGGCCAGTACACTTGCGCTAGGATTTGTGTAGAGGTCGACCTTGAAGCAGGGCTCCCTGAGGCAGTAAAGTTAAAAGTAGGAGCATGGCACCATTTTCAAAAGCTTGATTATGAACAACTGCCATTTAAGTGTCGTCATTGTCATGAGCACGACCATTTCCAGAGAAATTGCCTCAAAATGCAGGCCCTAGAATAGGGAGACGGCTGGAAAAAAGTCAAGAAAGGGAAGACGACCCCCAAAGCCCAAGAAAAAAAGACTACAGGGGACATGCAGAAAAACAATATTTCGTCAAGCTCAAACAGACCTTCCCAAGAAGCCACAAAAGAAACGCCAATGGTGATCCAGAATGCAAAGGACCCACAGAAGGTTAGCGCCCCAACTGGGAAAGAGCCAGTATCAATAAGCGTGGAAGAAATTCCAACTGAAAAATAGACTTGCAACAAAGAGGTAGAATCCCAGGTGGCAGATCCGTTGGAACCTGGGGAAATACCCCGTTCTGATCCAGGGGTTCTGAAGGTGGCTGACCATTCCGAGCCCTCCAGAGATGCAAATGAGGATCTGCTGTTACTAGAAATGGACCAAGGAGAGGACACGGATGATGGAGCTTCTTCAAGCAGTCTGCATGCCGTTCTTTTTAAAAACCCAAGAGGAAGGAAATCCAAAAAGAAGAAAAGAGAGGAAGCAACATATCTGTCTGTGCTCGAAGGATCACAAAAAACCCTAAAAGGAATGATGAACACTAGGTCTAAGAAAGGATCGGCCTCAGCCTCAAAAGGGGCCAACCCCTCCTCCCATAGTAATTAATGCGATACATCTCCTGGAATTGCAGAGGCTTAGGATCTGCCTTAAAAGAAGAAGCTCTGAAAGATCTAGCCTGAATTTATAAACCTGAGATTCTGCTAGTCCAGGAGACAAAATTGGAGGAAGCTGCTCTCCTCCAAGCTGGGAAATTGTTTTGGAAAAAGGGGCCAGGTATCACCAATAAATCCAGAGGAGCTTCCAGAGGTATAGCCACCTTTTGGGATACCGTCCTCTATGATCTAGAAGCTGAAGAACGTACCATGCATTGGGTTTTCACAAAGCTCAACCAAAAAATCTCTGGCCGAACTGTAAGTCTTTTCAACCTTTATGTTCCTGTCTTGCATGCAGAAAAAAAAAGATTGTTGGAATAGTCTAGAGTCGTTTCTCAATTTGAAGCAACTAGAAAACATCATTGTAACAGGGGATTTGAATATTACTCTTGCTGCCAAGGAAAAAAAAGGGGGAACTCCTGTTAGGGACCCAGCAAGGGAATGGGTCGAAGACATTGTCCTTGGCTGGGACCTTATCAATATAAAGCCAGTCAAAGGGAAGTTTACTTGGACTAATAAAAGGATTGGACCTGGTCATATAGCTGCTCAGCTAGATAGATTCCTAGTTCAATCTTCCTTCCTTTCCTTTGGCCTCTTAGCCTCTTCTAAAATTTTACCTCACTATACCTCTGATAACAAGCCCATTCTGCTGGATCTAGCTCTAGAACAAGACCTTGGCCCGATTCCATTCCGTTTCAGTCCTCTCTGGATCCAACAAGAGCACTTCTTGCAAGTTGTTTCAGACTCCTAGAATACCCATATAAGAGGGTCGCCTTCCTTCATCTGGGAAGGGAAAATAAAAAGGCTTAAGCACGACTTGAAAGACTGGGCAAAACTCATTACCTCCCCCATTACTAGAAGGAAAAAAGCTCAAGCTGATCTGGAAAATCACCAATTACAGATGGAAGCAACCCCTTTGTCAGAAAGCCTCCTGCATAAGGAATGGGCTCTCCAAAAAGAATATTTCTCTGCCTGCAGATTAGAAGAGGAGTATTGGAGGCAAAAGTCTAGAAGTCTTTGGCTCCAGAGCGGGGACAAAAACACCAAATATTTCCATAAGCAGGCCGAGGCTCGGAAGAATTTTAAAGCTGTCTCTGAAATAAATTTTCAAGGTGCCTTGCTTAAAGACTTTGAGGACATAAAGCAAGCAATCGTGTCCACGTTTAAAGAGTTATTCACGGCCCTGTTAGAGGATCCTCTTGATATCGTGTCCAATCCGTTTGATCTCATCCCGCCTCTCATCAAGCCTGAAGAAAATATCTATCTTACCGCCTCGGTCACCATGTATGAGCTTAAAAGAGTCTTAGAGGCTATGAAGCCAGATAGCACTCCTGGACCTGATGGTTTCACAGCCATATTATTCACTTGATGTTGGTCAATTATTGATCCATAGGACCTCAACTTTAGTGCATTAAAAGTTTGTTGTAAAGGAATGCGTGCAATAGGTTAATTAAAGGAACAGCCTTAACAGAAATTAAATGCCTGAGAACAGAAATGAAAAACCACAACACTGATAGATAGATACAAGGCAGAAAACATAGAAATAGAGTCACAACCAGAAGTTGATAACGGAGTTCACCCCCTCCACTGGGCTACGTCTCCGGGTCCCTCTCCAATGGGTACCGATCCAATTAATGGATTTAAAATGGTACAAATGGTTCTGGAATCAACCTTAGCATTTGCAGAAACAGAATGCTGGACATGAAGTCTTCAAGACTCATCTCTGGGACTTACAACTTGGACTTCAAAAGATAAAGAAGCCAAACTATAACAGAGAATGGGTCGACTTCTAAATACAAAACAACACTCTGGATAAATTGTAGCAAAAACTCTCCTGCTATCCTTTTGTATCTGTCAAAATTAACTACAGCAAACTGTAAAACAGAAGGCTGAACAAAAAGTCTTCAAGACTCCTCTTTGGAAATTACAATTGGGTCTTCAAAAGGCAAAGAAGCCCACATGTAACAAAGAATGGTCGACTTTACACTAACAACATCTGCAATAATTTTACAGCTAACTTTTTTTCTCTCCCTGCACTGGCTGAAACAACTGGAATATAAAGCTGCCCCTGTATCGTGGCTAGAATTGAGCTGTTGAAGTGTTGAGTGGGAGGAATCGTCACCGGTTCGACTCGCCAAAACGTTACCAAAGAGTTCGTTCCTGCATCCTCCTGCCAAATTTCAACTCGTTCATCATAACCGACCATTTCATATTCCCCCAACATTACCAACAGGCCGTTCATACTTATCCAAACGTGGCAACAAAACTGTGCCAACTATGATACCTGCCAGAGCGTTACTCATCTGCCAAGATGGAACCAAAGAACCAAAAGAGCGTTATCAATGCATCTGTTCATTCCCTGAAACGCGACATCAAGACTATGTACCAAACTGCAAAATGGTTTTGAGTCAGAAGCTTTAGTCATCGACGCGTCCATCGTTGCGGAAGAGGATAAGCAACGGGCTCCGATTTTACTTCGATGAACTCTGTCGTAATCGGCTGTCGATTGGTTTTCGAGTCAGAAGCTTTAGTTACTTTGGTTTCCGTAGTTGCAGATGGCGCACCACTTCTTTCTCCGATTTCGTTGAGTTATTTTGCTGATCTTTTAAGTTTTGGGCTTCCACCATTGCGGCTGCCGAAAGTGTTATTCTTTCGATCCAGATTGTGCCCGCCATTGCGGACTGCCTATTGCTCCGACTTTCGATCCGCGCTCTGAACGTCCTTTAAGTTCCACCATTGTGGAAGGGAGAAGGCTTATGAGCCCCGCCGTTGTGGAAGGGGAAAGGCTTCCGTCCTCCGATGTTGCGGAAGGAATATCCCTTCCGACCTTCGCCGTTG
>LPNX010119401.1:176563-246986 GCA_001517045.1 Pseudotsuga menziesii
TGCAAATTCTGGTTTCAGGACATGTGGGCAAGCAACAACCCTTTAAGAGCCGACCCATGCGATAAGGTTAAGCTTAGATATGTTTTTTTTATCATAGCTAAGAACCATTAAACATCTTGAAATGCATTGACCCTATTTTCAAAGGCAATGAAGTCTTGAGTTTTACCAAACCTGGCTGCCATTGTACCATTTTCTTTTTATCTTGGATCAGTATATCTTTAAAGACGAATGAACCCCTGGATCATTCCTCCCCATTGGAGAGCTTTTGGACCTCCAAAAGCCTAGATCATCCTGCAGGAAGGTGAGGGTACCACTTCCTCACCATTCTGATCTCCATACATCCTGCCTTGCTTAGAATATGCATATTAGTCTCCTTGTCCATGACCAAAGGAGGTTCATACCATTTAAAATTCTTTGCATATGCGACTGGAGATAAGCTCAAACAGAAAGAACGTTTACACTTCTTTTCAAAGGTCTCAAAATGAGCATAAACAAAATTGAGCTTTTTACCTTTCAACCTTCCCTTGATGATCCACAACCAAACTTGCTTTTCAACTTCAAAAGGATGATGATTTGCATGTCTGGCCTTTCAAATTGCCTGACTCGTCTCCTGCTGTTCTTGCACTATCTGTTGCACTGCTTTCTTTGCATCATGATGTCCAACATCTTCTGTGCCGAAAGAAAAGTCTACATGTGACTTCAACAGATAACAAAAACAAGTCTCGAAAGGAGATTTAATGCACTGCATGTGCTACAACTGTTCACCTTGAACCTTAGGATGTTCATCACAATAATTTTGAAGAAATTGAATAATCATCCAATTCATGCCAAGATTTGGAAGAGGCATGCTTTGCTGCAACTGAACTTCATGATGTACATCTCTATTAAGTGATAATCTTTCAGGTCCCTAAAACAAAGCACCATACTCGGGAACACTTTTAATTAATTCAGTTCCATGTTCCACCAATGATTCACCTTTAACAACCATTAATGCAAACTTCCTACTAGCATTCACTATCATTTTCATTTGACTTGTAGTGACGAATGCTAGATTTGTCTTCATACGATGTGCACGAACAATGTATTCCACACCACCTTTAAAAAGATGATATTTGTTCTGCTCTCTATAAAAGACTGCTTTTCGGTCATACAAATATGGACTCCCAAGTACAATTCCACAAATGTCAAGGGGTACTACATCTAGTTCTACCTCATCCATAAACTTTTCAGTGATTGCAAATTTCAAAACACATTTCTTTGTAGCTTGCAATTGTGTATCATTAGTAACCCAACCTAGAGGATAGGGCTTTTCATGAGGCACAGTAACTAAATGCAATTTATTAACCACTTCTTCTGATATCAAATTCACTTGAGAACCACTATCAAACAATGTATCAACCTTTGTATGATTTGTAATGACACGAACATGAAACAGTTCACTTCTTCTTTTATCACCATGCATAGAAGTAGATAGCAGATTTGTACTTGTACTTGCACATGAATTAGAACTTGAACTTGCATCAATAGAAAGAGATATACCTTCATCTTTACCTCGGATCCCTATTGATGTGATCTTAGTCTCATCACTTGAATCAGATCCCAAGTCTTGAATTATTGCTGCAGTAGCTGCTTGATTATCCTTATCTTTGTTTTTATTTCTTCTCATCCACTTTGGATTTAATTTTGGATGAAGTTTCCAGCACTTTGAAACATCATGCCCTTTCTGACAATGTGAGCATGTGGGTCTCTCACCCTCTTTTGCGATGGTGGCTATTTCCTTTCCCTTATCTTTGCTTTTATCTTTGTTGTCAAATTCAGGCGACTTCTTCATAAACGAATCATCATCATGCTTACCCCTAGCTTCTAAATGTGTAGCTTGAACACATACATCATCCAAATTACTGGGATTAAACATCAACAAAGTATGCTTCAAATAAGAATGCATGCCACCAATATATTTAAGAAGAGTTTCTTACATATCCAATGCAACATTCAATGCAATAGCCCTCTTTATGAATTCATGAGTATAATCTTGAATGCTTTGTCCTTTAGCTTGTCTAAACATTTGCCAATTCATGGTTAATTGTTGCATGTGACCTAAAGGATAAAATTGCTTCCTCAATACTTCAATGAATTCATTCCAAACTGAAATAATTTTACCATTCTTTCAAAGATCTTGCTGAATCTTGCTCTCCCACCAAATAAGAGCCATTCCACTCATTCTCAAAGTGGCCAATTGGATTCTGGAAGGGTCATCATTAATGCCCTGCACCCTGCAATATACTTCAAGCTGCTTGATCCAATTGTCTAATTTTTCAGCATCTACATCTCCATTATAAATAGGTAATTCAAATTTTACATCCAATTTGAAATAAGGCATATTAGGACTTGCATTATGAGAAGTATGAGAAGAAGAAAAAGTCTGTTTAGTATTAGGAGGATCACCATCACCTCCTACTCCTTTACCCTTTTCTTCCTGCTTCACTTCTGCATCTCTGGATGAAGATCCTTCTTCTTTCTTCTTCCTTTCTGCTCGCTCATCGAGTAGAATTTCCATCATGGCTTTCATGTCATAAAAGCCTCCAGAAACTCAGTTTCAGAAATGACCGGTTTTTCCCGTTCGGTATGTCCTTCTTCTTCCCTTCGTGGAGAAGACATGGTTCTTGAGAATGTCCTCCTGGAGCCAATCTCCGGATCTCCTTCAACTAATTCTCCTTCACCAATCTTTAACCTGGACCTGGTAAGCATTCACAAACTTGCACAACAGTCAACCAGCTCTGATACCAAATATGATCCGTAGGACCTCAACTTTAGTGCATTAAAAGTTTGTTGTAAAGGAATGCGTGCAACAGGTTAATTAAAGGAACAGCCTTAACAAAAATTAAATGCTCAGAATAGAAATGAAAAACCACAACACTGATAGACAGATATAAGGCAGAAAACACAGAAATAGAGTCACAACCAGAAGTTGATAACAGAGTTCACCCCCTCCACTGGGCTACGTCTCCGGGTCCCTCTCCAATGGGTACCGATCCAATTAATGGCTTTAAAATGGTACAAATGGTTCTGGAATCAACCTCAGCATTTGCAGAAACAGAATGCTGGACAGGAAGTCTTCAAGACTCCTCTCTGGAACTTACAACTTGGACTTCAAAAGATAAAGAAGCCAAACTATAACAGAGAATGGGTCGACTTCTAAATACAAAACAACACTCTGGATAAATTGCAGCAAAAACTCTCCTGCTATCCTTTTGTCTCTGTCAAAATTAACTACAGCAAACTGTAAAACATAAGGCTGAACAGAAAGTCTTCAAGACTCCTCTCTGGAAATTACAATCGGGTCTTCAAAAGGCAAAGAAGCCCACATGTAACAGAGAATGGTCGACTTTACACTAACAGCATCTGCAATAATTTTACAACTAACTTTTTTTTCTCTCCCTGCACTGGCTGAAACAACTGGAATATAAAGTTGCCCCTGTATCGTGGCTAGAATCGAGCTGTTGAAGCGTTGAGTGGGAGGAATCGTCACCCGTTCGACTCACCAAAACGTTACCAAAGAGTCTGTTCCTGCATCCTCTTGCCAAATGCCAACTCGTTCATCATAACCGATCGTTCCATATTCCCCCAACGTTACCAACAGGCCGTTCATACTTATCCAAACGTGGCAACAAAACTGTGCCAACTATGATACCTGCCAGAGTGTTACTCATCTGCCAAGACGGAACCAAAGAACCAAAAGAGTGTTATCAATGTGTCTGTTCATTCCCTGAAACGCGGCATCAAGACTATGTACCAAACTGCAAAATGGTTTTGAGTCAGAAGCTTTAGTCATCGACGCGTCCGCCGTTGCGGAAGAGGATAAGCAACGGGCTCCGATTTTACTTCGATGAACTCTATCGCAATCGGCTGTCGGTTGGTTTTCGAGTCGGAAGCTTTAGTTACTTTGGTTTCCGCAGTTGCGGATGGCGCACCACTTCTTTCTCCGATTCTGTCGAGTTATTTCACCGATCTTTTAAGTTTTGGGCTTCTGCCGTTGCGGCTACTGGAAGCGTTATTCTTCCGATCCAAATTGTGCCCGCCGTTGCGGACTGCCTATTGCTTCGACTTCCGATCCGCGCTCCGAACGTCCTTTAAGTTCCGCCGTTGCTGAAGGGAGAAGGCTTGTGAGCCCCGCCATTGCAGAAGGGGAAAGGCTTCCATCCTCCGATGTTGCGGAAGGAAGATCTCTTCCGACCTCCGCCGTTGCAGAAGGAGATCCCTTCCGACCTCCGATTCGTCAACAGACTGTGAACCAACTACGCGGCCTTTTCACAACGGTTAATGGAAATGTTGCCGAGCTATGCAATATACGCCACATGAATATCCCGCCAACATTGCAACATATATATAATATATATATATATATATATATATATATATATAACATATGGTCTTTGGCATAACATAACCATTGAACGGGGTTCATGACATATATGCAAAGTCTGGTTTTGGGACATGTGGGCAAGCAACAACCCTTTAAGAGCCAACCCATGGGATAAGGTTAAGCTTAGATATGTTTTTTTATCATAGCTAAGAACCATTAAACATCTTGAAATGCATTGACCCTATTTTCAAAGGCGATGAAGTCTTGAGTTTTACCAAACCTGGCTGCCATTGTACCATTTTATTTTTATCTTGGATCAGTATATCTTTAAAGACGAATGACCCCATGGATCAATTATAAAGATAGATCTCCTTGAATTGGTCAGGTATTCTCAAGTGGTCAACAAGCTAGGAGGAAGCACCAATTCCTCCTTCCTTGCCTTGATCTCGAAAGAAAAAGACGCTTCCACCTTCAACCACTTCATGCTGATTTCTTTATGCAACACCGGGTACAAGCTTATTACCAAGATTATAGCCTCCAGACTTAAAAGAATTCTACCTCGAATTATTCCTGAAAACCAAGGCGGCTTCATCAAAGGAAGGAAAATACTCGACAACATCATCCTTGTCCAAGAAGCAATTCATTCAAGCTGTCAGCGAAACGAGAAAGGTATGGTCATTAAACTTGATTTAGCTAATGCTTTTGACCGTGTTAGACATGACTTCCTGTTTGCAGTGATGACAAAATTTGGCTTCTCCTCCTCATTTATAAGTTGGGTCAAAGGATGTGTGTGTGAACCATGGATAGCCCCTTTGGTCAACGGTCGATGTACAAGCTTCTTCCAAGCCTCTAGAGGGCTCAGGCAGGGCTGCCCGCTATCCCCTCTCCTCTATGCTATCCAAGCTTCAATGCTTAGCTTCCAGCTAAACTTCTGCCAAGAAATCCACACGCTGCCTAGGTTAAGAATGGCGAATAATGTTCAGGATATAAACCATGCTCAATTTGTAGATGACACCTTGCTGTTAGGTGGGGCAAACATTCACTCTGCTGAGCACTTTAAACAAGAACTGGAACTTTATAAAGAGGTGTCTGGCAGCAAAATAAACTTCCAAAAAAGCAAAATCTTCAGCTGGAACTGCTCTATCAGAGAGTTAAGGGATATTGCTAGAATGCTTGGAATGGAATGCACAATGGACTGGGCTGGCTTCACGTACCTAGGCATCCCCATCTGCAAATCCAAATTCAAGTCAGCAAAATGGGAGCCTATCCTAGATAAAATCAAAGCCAAAATTTAAAGATGGAGTGCCAATTGGCTTAACCTTGCAGGGAAGTTGATCCTTCTAATGTCTGTTCTGAACAGCATGCCAATATATCAATCTTCAATCTTGCTTGCCCCAGGTTCGGTTCTCCACAAGCTAGAAAGCTTATTCAGAAAATTTATTTGGGAAGGTGGGAAAGGGAATGAGAAGAAACTCCACCTAGTCAGCCGGGAAAAGATCCAAAAACCTCGTGATGAAGGAGGGCTGCATGTCAGGAGCTTAGCCTCCCAAAACCTGGCTTTAGGAGCAAAGCTGCTATGGCAACTGATCACCAGAAAAGATTGCTGGAGCAAGCAAGTTCTTCGCAAAAAATACTTCCCAGGATCAAGGAAAAGGTGCCTTGATGCTCTTCCTCAGCATAGAAATGGCTCTCCGGTTTTTGAATTATGTATTAAAGACTTCGCTCCCTTCAAAAAGAATCTCTACTGGATACCAGGAAATGGGAAAACAATCAGAGTGTGGGAGGATTCCATTCTGGGAGAAACCCCTCTAGGGCAATGCCTGGAAGTGGACAACATCAAACACTGGCTATTGGATAAAGGAGCCACTTCGCTGTGGGACCTTTCGGCTTGGGAAGACAACAATTGGATAGGCTGGGATCTAGGCGACCTGCCCCCTGAATTAGAAGTAGAAGCAAATATTCTTACATCCCTCCTTCAAGGCAAATCACCTCTTAGAGAAGGGGCTAGAGATAGACGAGGGTGGGGCAACAATTCAGGTAATTACTCAGCATCAAAAGGATATAAGAGCATTCAAGCTATCCCCTATGTTGCCCCCAATCCAGCGGTCTGGAAATTTCTCTGGACAAAAACCTTCATTCCAAAAATTGACATATTTTGCTGGACGTTGGCCCAAAGAAGTATTCTCTTAGGTGAAAACCTAAAGAAAAGAGGTATGGAAGGCCCTTCTCGCTGCCCTCTATGCAAAAATGAGGAAGAGACTACCGATCACCTCTTGCTAGGATGTCCTTTCTCCAAAGAAGTTTGGAAAGAAACATTGATGCTTAATCTTGGTATCACCCTCCCAGACACCATCCTTGACCTGCTTTCTGAATGGATGAAGCTCTCCCCGTTCCAGCTCTCCAAGAAAACTCTGCTTCAAACTACATGGAGATGGGCCCCTAAAGCCATATGCTAGAAAATTTGGCTTGAGAGAAACAACCGAATATTCAGGGAAAAAGAAAACCACTTCTCCAAAATTGCCACTCAAGCAAAGGCAATCCTAGAGGAAGCTATTGAACACAACACTGCTCTGAAAGATGGCATTCAACTTCTCCCAGAGGAATCACAGTGGTTAAAAAAGATTGTACCAAATCATCAGAGCCGGTCCCTGCCAGGTCATTCCAATACTGCTGACTGGGAAATTTGACTTGAAGAACCTGACTTCATCAGCTGGAGAGCTTCTCTAAATGAAGTTTGCCTATTTTTTTACGGAGCTTCAAAGGGAAACCCAGGTAGAGCTGGTTGGGGTGGAGTGTTAATCTCGGCATTTGGGACTATGGTGAGCAGCTATGCATGGGGATTAGGCATTGAATCTAATAATACAACAGAATTCTGTGGTCTCCTGCAAGGGTTAAGGATAGCCTCCTCCAAAGGGATCACTACTCTATCGGTCTTTGGCGACTCAAGGATGCTGATCCAAGCTCTAATAAAAAAGAAGCGGCCTTCCCAACTAAAGCTAGCATTAATCTATCAAAAAATTCTGCGGCTAAGCCAAAAATTCCAATCCATTAGATTCTACCATGTACTCCGTGGACTGAATTCTTTGGCAGACAATGAAGCCAATAGGGGAACCCTCTTGAGCAGAGGCATCTTAAACTTAGATGGATTTGAAAGTCGAAGTGATATCCCCTGATCGGTGCAGGCTCATGATCTTCTTCGTGCGCTTTAATTCGTCGAGTAGTGTACCTTGTTTATTCCCAAAGTACTTCGTTTCTCTCCTGTCTGCCGTTTCTGCCAGCATATCTCTGCATAGATCCAGCTCTCCTCTTGAATCCCGTGACTTATCTTCTTGCTCGCCTTGCTATTTATCTATCGCGCCTCCCAGCATCCCTTTAATCTGCCCATCTGAAGACTCTGTGACGAGCTCCGTGCTGGAGTGCTACCCCGTGAGCTTCTGTAGTGTTTCCTAGGTGTACCTTTCCCTAGAACTTCTGTTACTCTTGCAATGGAAGCAGGAGGATCCTCCTCAGAATCGGGGCCGACAGTTGAGGATTGTCTGGACTTGCTGGAAAACGCAATGGGTAGACTCAGAGCTCGAGCAGATAGACAAGACCAGACGCTGCAATCGACCATCCAAGCTAGAGAGAAAAGTTGGGATCTTCTTAATGAAGATATTAGGAAACTGCGCGAAGATCTATCGGCATCATCAGGAAACCTGGAAGACTTCAAAGAAGATGTTCATACAAGCTTCAAAGATGTGGCTAACACCCAGGGGGACTTCGGGAACCGTCTCAACGCATTGGAGAAGGCAGTCAACAAGCTGCTTGCAAAGCTAGACAAATGAATCTTACCAATCTGGCATTCGACACAGCTGATTGATGTTTAAGGATGTTCTGGCGAGGTTGCGTCCTCCTTGTAATTTTTATTTAGGTTTTCTTGAAGCTATATGCTATTGTAATCAAGCCGTTGAGCGGCATTGGATGCTAGAATCCAGTTTGACAGCGAATCCTTGGACTGTCATTTTGTCAAAGTATGCGGTAGCTGTTTTACCAGCACCAATATAATCTTACCCTATGTTTTGGTAAAAAAAAATAAAAAAAATATTGACAAACGTTACAAGATCTCCCTTATACTTGGCTATAGAACGCCTTTCGACGCAAAAATTAAATTTGTAACATAAAAAAATAATTTTGGAAAAAAATTATTCTAAAAAAAATTAAATAGTCATGTTTAAGTTTGGTACTTTCTTTTGATTGGTTAGGATTTCATCTTCCTTGGACATAAGGAAATAGTTTAATAGTTCAAGATTTAGAGGCATATGTTAAAATTAGAAGCCTGTCACTTTATGAGTCACCAACGAATTATTTTGGGTTACGTTGTTTTTCTTAAATAATGGTGACGAGTCAACTCACTTTGCGAATAGCAAATAGTTTGACAATTGAATTATGATAAAATTATCATCTTAAAAAAATATCTCTTTATACTACTACTACTAATAAAACTAATGATAATAAAGATTCTTAATTTATCTAAGTACATGATTCATTGTGATTATCAAAGTTTGTCTTTTTTATGGGGGATTTGTGTTTTTGATGGATGATTATCAGGATTTCCATGGTGGCGAGGTTTACCTTTTTTTTTAACAAGAACAAGTAGAGTTTTACATTGAAAAGGTGGCGAAGCCACAAAACAAAATTACATCTGGAAGTTCGAGAGGATTTTCCATCTCATATCCAAAATTGGTAGCTAAAAACTAGCAAAATACTGCAAGATACATAGTCCACCCCAACTCAAAGTGAAATTAAAGAACTGAGAATATCCCAATTACTGAAAATCCGGACAAAACTACTTAACAACATTAGATATTTACATGGGGAGGCAGGTGCGGGGGGGATTCTCTTGAATCTCGAAGGATATGTGGAACAGACCTTTGCGTGGGGGCTAAGCAACAGAACTAATAATGAAGCGGAGTGGATAGCTCTTATCTAGAGCCTTCATCTCCTAAATGCCAAGAAGATTCGTAAGGCCTTGATATTCGGGGATTCCAGGCATGTCATCTACAAATTGATCAATGGATACTCTATGGGAGCTGTCAAATGTCGATGCCTATTTGGAAAAGCCAAGCTTCTCATGTTCAGCAACTATGAGGCTTTCCATATCCTTCGGCACAACAACTCAGCTGCAGACAGTCTGGCTAATGTGGGAGCCTCTCTCCCATGAGGCCATTACAGCCAGGATGGAAACCATCCCATCTTCAAATACATTCCTTAAATGCGATATTGGAAGCTCCCTCCCCGACCTCACAACAAACAAAATCCTAGAAGAAAGAATCTATCTCTCCCCCATTTCTACTTTAGTCACTATGCCTCCCTCTCCTCTCTCTTTTCCTTGCCCTCCTATCCTTATCCCTCCCTTCTTTCCCTCCTTCTCTCCTCCCTTACCCCCTTACTCCTCCTTTCTTCACATTTCATCCCTCCAGCTGGCCTCCACTGACACCTCGTCGGCCCCATGCATTTAACTCTCCGTCCCTCCAGCTCTTCTCCTTCGGCCGCGTGGTCTCCCTCCTGTCCCTTCCTTCTCTCGATCCCAGCAGGCATTAAGTTCTCCAAGTCTTCGCTTAATTGTCATTATCTCTCGCACGTTTTCTCTATCGTTTCCCTCTTCCTTATGTTGTCTCCTCGCAGCACCATGCATTTTCATTCTCCTCCGGTCCTCTCTGGTTCTCCTGAAGCAGTGCGCCTCCTCTTGAATGTGGTGATAGGAATTAAAGGAGGGAGGCTGCAGGGCTTCCCGTGGCAATCACTTCCTCTCACTCATTCCTTTGTAAAAGAGAGGTTAGCCCTCGCAGCCTTCACCAAATGATACTATAATTTCCCCTCTGCGTCTTGGTCCTCAGGCCCGGGTTTGGGTTCAAAGTCTGCGCGTTCTAATAGTTTCAGTCGAGTTTTGGGTTGCCTTTGCACGGGGTGGCAGGAGGGAGTAGTGGGAACTTTGGCTTATTCTAATAGGCACGGAGGTATTGTGTTGCAGCAGGAGCTAGCTGTTCTGAGCCGTCTTCTCAACCCCTTGGCTGACTCTTCAGACTGGGCCCTTGCTGTTCGTCCCCTGCACAGCTAGTTTGCTAGAATTGAGCTCTCTGCGGATCCTAAAAGAATGGCTCAAGCTGGAGACAATGCAGGAATCATGGATATCAAGAAGAATCTGCGGCGCTTGTACGAGATGGTTGCAATTGGGGTCATGGACAACAAAGAAATAGCTCGGGAAATCAAAAGCATGGGCGAAACAGTAAGTTACACTTCATTGCAAATCAGTAACCATGATTCCCGAATTGATGACAATGAAAGTAACCTGTGAGAAATGATGGGGAAAGTAGACAGGATCCAGGAAGATCTTGAGCGTTTAATCACTATGAACCAGGGAAGCAGAGTAAATGGCGCAACGGCAAAAGCGGAGCACCCAATGGAAGAAGAATCAGTAGTGCAGCCCAGGCATTTCAGAGGCAACCCTTAGTCTTTCTTTTCTCATGAATATATGTTTCTCTGTCTCTTTTTATGTAATCAATATATAAGGGTATACACTACCCGAGACATTAGCTACTTTGGTAGAATTTTGTATGCAGTTTTTTGGAAAACTATTAGGTTAAGCCTACTGTGCACCAATTTTGAATTGCAGGTTTACCTTCCCCTGCTACTGCTGTATTGAATGGCTGTGCACAGCCTGTTTTATAGAATCCTCTTTTCAGTTTTTGTTTAAAAAAAAAAACATTAGATATTTACAAAACATTTAGACAAAATTAGAGAAAATGGAGAAAGATCATTCTCCAAAAACTTAAAAGCATGCTCAAAAGCTCTGGTTCCAACTTGATTAGAGAGGAATTGTCTGAGGTCTTTGACTACTGGTATTCAAGAAGGTCCAAACGGTGCTCCAAATCCAGGACTCTCTTAACAAGAGATTCCATAATGCTGGTGGTGTTTTGCTCCTAAGACTTGAGCTCTCATCTTTCAATCGTTTCCTCTTGCACTGCTAAACTCAATCAATTTAATTCTAAAGCAAGAAGAAATGGATGCTTTTTGAAACCATTACTTCAAATGGGATGCAATTGAATCCTTGGAACGATCAACTGAATGAACCGTTCTCCCTATCATAAATGTCGAATCCTTGCATTATTGAAACCAACAGACATCACGGTAATGCCTGCTCAATAGATTATCGTTGCTGGTTGTCTACTTTGTCATGCAGAACAGTGAGATTGAGACCATGCCAGAAGTTTGGGAATTTCCCCATCCCACAAATTCTCATCATAGTTCACGAAACCCAAGAAAGGATCATCTCTCATGAAAGAAAATGCACTATCTAGCTCGGATTGGTTCTAAATCCCCTCGTCATCCTTACAAATGTCGATCTTCCTAAAATCACTTGAAGGAGGGACATCCATCTTTGGGCATTATTCTCCCGTTAGTTGACCAGGGCATCAACAAGCTTAATATCCTGATAATTGATGCTTATGGAATTGAATGAAAAGAGCTAGTCTCCCCGTTGATACTAAGAAATCCAGGAGAAAGGAAGCATGCCTTATATTCTAGAACATCTGTTGAACTATTTAAATCCCATAGAATGTGAACTACATAAATCTTAGAAAATACTTTCAGATTTCTCCTAATTCTCTGAAGAATTGCATTCAAGGCAAAATTGATGAGACTGGCCAAGGAATTTAGAGAATTTATCAAAAGCTCAGAATCACCATAGATTAGAACCGACTTAAAACCTTTTTCCTTAGCCAACTGGGATTCCATTAGCAAACTGTAACATTCCGCGTGATTGTTGGACATGATGCCAAGCCCCCAACAGAACCTGAAAGCAGATAACCTATCCTGAGAGAGAACCAGACCACCAGCACCTGAAACCCTGGGATTCCCTTTTGAAGCTCCGTCGAAAAAAATGACATCTGAAGGAGAACTCCACCACAAAGAGAAAAAATCCTCTTGACTTCCATGAAACCTCCAGGAAGGAGCCACGACCGGTTTAAGCAATTGCACAGTTGGAGAGGCAACCGAACGCAGAGAGGAAGGCAAGGAAGAAAGTGGGCAGCAAATCAATTCTGAAATCATTGCCAGAGTCTTGGAGGCAGCTAATTGGTAAATCGGCCTCTGGTTATTAAAGACACAACTGTTCATGGATATCCAGATAGACCACAGGCTAAATTTCAAAATTGAATGCCAGATCATATGTAAAATAGGAACTGAATTCTTAGATGGACGACCATCATGCCAGCTTAAATATAAGTCTGATACAGTTCATTGCGTTGGAAGAGATAAATGAACACTAGAAAGAACCATTGCCCAAACATTTTTGGCAAATTCACATTCCATAAAGAGATGATCCGCAATCTCCATTGCCAACAAGCAAAAACAACAACAAAACGGCCCAACAAATCCACGCTTTAGAAGATTGTCACCAGTTAAAGACTTATTTTTCAATAGTAACCAGACAAAAAAGTTTACCTTCGGTAAGCAGGAATGCCATACAAATTTCCAAATCTCTAGAACAAAACAAGTCAGAAGAGATGGTTGAAGAAGCTTGAGTCCATTGGCTGCTGTGTATTCTCCATCGTGACCCCAACCCCATCGGTGTTGTTGGGAGAAACAAATAGGAGCCAGACCAGAGAGAAGAGGGAGCAACACTGATTTTTGGGACTCAAGACAAACAGGGAGATCTAGAAAGCTCCAACCAGTCCAAAATCCATTGAAATCCCACGTACAAATATCAGCAAGACGTAAAAGTCCTTTATTCTTAGACCAATTCATAAAATCAGAAATATGTAAGATAGAGGAAAGAGGAGGTTTCCCGGAGATATGATCCTTCCAGAGAAGAGTCCGCAACCCATTACCTCGAACTCTAAAAAGCAGTTTACAGAAGAATCCAAACCCTTTCCTACAGGAGTTCCAAATTGCTGAACCTGAAGGAGTATTAGTAGCTGAAATATTTCTTAATATACCTCCTTTCAAATACTTCATCCTAAAGATTCTACTGACAAGATGTTTCGGATCATCAAACAGCTGCCAAATAAGTTGCCCTGTCATTGCCAAATTAGCGGAGTTGGATCACGAATTTGAAGAACTCCTTCTGACATAGGACACTTAAGATCCTCCCATTTCACCAGATGAATCTTATTTTGCCCATGCTTCCCACCATTCCAGAGAAAGTCTCGCAAAATCTTTGCAATTTGAGATGATATCGACTTAGGAGCCAATAGCAGAGTGGACCGGAAAATCGGAAAAGCTGAGAGGATTGATTTGATTAGGATCAATTTCTTGGCTTTAGACAACCATTGACCACCCCAGGAAGATTTTTTTTTCTTTAACTTAGCCAATACCTCGAGCCAAAGAGGAGTGGTCTTACCAAGAGTTAAAGGAAGCCCAAGATACGTAATCTTATCCCACTTGTCAAAACCTGAGAATCCAAAGAAATATGATATTCGGAGAAGGGCACATTGTTCAACATTCCATTTGTAAAAAACACTTTTACTTTTGTTTATTAAAGCTCCTGAACTTTGACAGAAAATTTGAAGAACAACATTGAAAGCCCGAGCAATCATTAGAGAGGCCCCTCCAATAAGAAGGGAATCATCTGCAAAAAGAGCATGATTGATAGGATCAATTCCCTTGGCAATCTTAATACCCGGTAAAAACCCAGCTTCATTTTCAACTGAGAGTTTTCTGCTAAGGGATTCAGCCATCAAAATGTACAAGAAGGGAGACATCGGAAAACCTTGACACAAACCTCTAGAGGCTTTGAAGAATTCAATAGGCCTACCATTAACTAAAGGTGCTATCCAAGGCTGATTCGTACAAGCTTTAATCAAATTTACGAACTCAGGACAAAAACCAAAAGAGAGAAGGACATCATAGAGGAGGGAAAGCTTCACTCGATCGAAGGCATTCTTCATATCCAGCTTTATAAGCATGCCTTTTTCTTTCCTTTGAAAGCTGGAATGGATAGCTTCTTGAACTTGAATGACATTGTCAACTAGATGTCTGCCTTTTACAAAGCCTCCCTGAAGAGGTAAATCAACTTACCGAGCAAGGGCTTGAACATGTTAGCTAAAAGCTTGGCTATGATCTTGTAAGAAGAGTTACACAAGGAAATTGGACGAAACCTACCAAAGGAGGACGGATTGACATCTTTAGGGATGAGGGCAAGAAAAGCTGAATTAGTACACCCACCCATTTTTACTTTTCTCTGAAAAGCCAAGACCATATGCAATAGATCAAATATGATAATGGGCCAGTAGACTTTAAAAAAAATGAATGGAGAAGCCATCAGGCCTAGAAGCTTTATCAGACTCCATAGCCCAGATGACATCTACTATTTCCCTTTCCGAGAAAGGCTTCATTAAATCAATATTTTCCTCATTACTGACTAGAGAAGGAACATTATTCAGGAAATCCTTAGATACTTCTTCATCATAGAGGCCATCATCTTGAAACAACTTCTGAAAATGAATATAAGCTGCCTATTTTAAAAAGTCTTTCCCTTTGATAACAACACCATCATCATTAATAATTTCCGAAATATGATTTCGGGAGAGCCTGGCTCTACATAGAAGGTGAAAGAAAGAAGTATTCCTATCCCCTGCCTTGAGCCAGATGCTTCGAGATTTTAACCTGAGATGCTCCTCCTCGAGCCTGAATGATTGAGTAGTAAGGAACTGGGCTTCCCTTTCAAGCGCAATTTGGGAAAGAGAAATATCACAGTTTTCCATCCCAATTTGGATTGTAGCTAACTTATCAACACGATATTTCCTACTGAGCGAAGGAGAAGGAAGAGGGACTCTAAGCCATTTCTTCAACGCTTTTTAAGTCTGCATCAATTTCTGTTCCCAGACAAAACTGGGGGAGCCATGAACAAACTGATTCCAAGCCTGATTGACAGTGGCCATAAATCCATCGCATTCAATCCAGAGTGGACAAAAATGGAAGGGAATAGGACCAAGCTCATCTTCCTTTTCAAAAACCAGAGCAATGGGATGATGATCCGAGGAGAGCTTAGGGAGGATTTTGGAGGAAATAATTGGATTTCCATCCAAGAAAGAACTATGAACTAGAAACCGGTCTAGTCTAGCAAAAAAGCTAGCGGCCCCAACCCTTTGATTGGACCACATGAAACGCCCAGTCTTAGGTTTCATATCGATCAACTCCCAAAATTGAATTAATTCTTCAACTGTATCTTGCAGGTGGTCTTTACCACGAATTCCTCCTTTCTTTTCATTCAGCACAAGAGTAATATTTAAATCGTCGTCTATGATAATGTTTGCTGGAGATTTGCACACCAGAAAATCGGATAATGATAGCCAACACTCTTTTTTTTCCAAATTATTAACTGGGACGTAAAGGTTGAATAGGGCAAAAGTGGATTTACTAGAGCAATGATATAATTCAGTAAAAATCCAATGCTGAGTGGAGTACCAATTAGTTAATTGGAAATTCTCTTCACGCCAAAGAGTTGCAATTCCCTCGCAGGAGCCTCTGGCACTAATTGATTTACCTGTATTAAAATTCCAATTGTTTTTACCAATGAGGAGAAGTGCTTCCCCATCAATTTTAGTCTCCTGGAGAAGTAGGATTTTAGAAGGGGCCAACTTCAATAAATTTTTGACAGCTTTAGCTTTAGATGAGTTTCCCAAACCCCTACAATGCCAATAATTTATTTGCATTACTTACCCAAAGGAGAGGGAGTAATTACTCCCTTTGGAGGTCTATTTCTTTTATTCCTTCCATAAGACATCTCTATAGTGGCCTAACTACCTTGGGTCTTAAGCCTTTCTGCCTCTTCTTCCCGAATTTCCTTCTCAGGCTTCCCGCCTTTTTTGGATTGCTCAAAAGACTCATCTTCTGAAGAACTAGAACTAACTCCATGCTTCTTCCAAGCAATGTCTGCATAAGAGGGGCTAATCTCCTTAGGAAGAGGAGAAACACCAGGGCTCAAAAAAGAAGAACCAGCTTGATCCTTTGGAGCAATAGATTCATCTGTAACAATATCTAGAACATCTAATTGCTTCATTTCACCTTCTTCAAGAATAGTTTCAGAGGTACTTAAAACAGAAAATGGATTGGGGAGTGCCTTGGGGGAGACAACATCATGAGAAGCAATTGGTATTTCCTCAAATGCAGGAACACCTGAGACGGATTTAACTTCTTTCCCTTTCTTTCTAGCTCCCTGATTGGAATTTCCTTTCTGAACTTGAGTCCACTGATCTTCTTTCTCAATTATGGTGACTTCTTCTAATCTTTTTTTGGAATTTCGAGCAAAATGCCCATAACCATGACAAAACTTGCATTTAAACGAGATTTGCTCATAATCCAATTCCTGGATATAGGACCACTCTGCTACTGTTAACTGAATTGCTTCAGGGAGACCTATTTCCAAATCAACCTCTACACAAATTCTAGCGCAAGCATACTAATCTTTCCTCTCATCCTTGTCAATAAATTTTCGCAACTTATTCCCAATGATTTCCAGGGATTCTAAATTCCAACAATGTAAGGGGAGATGTGGAAGTCTCACCCATACAGGAACAACAGAAGGGACATCCTGCGAGGGGTCAAAATCGGGGGTCCATTTATTCAAGTATAGACCTTGAGGACCCATGAAGTATGACCCATTCCGAAAGATTAGAGCTTGGTCCTCCACGGAGTCAAAAACAAAAACAAAAAAACCTCGTCCAACAAAGTGGCTACGAATATCTGCTGAAACAAGAGGCCTCCAATTCCTCTGCACCCAACCATCAGTTGCCTTAGGGGAAGGCCAGAGGCCAGAAAATTGACCAATAAGCCCCCGATCAGCCAAATTGAGAGCCGAATGAGAGGTTTGTTCAGCAGGGAGTTCAACCTAAGGAATATCCACCTTCTTAACAAATTTTTGAGAACCTCCCTCATTCCTCTTTCTACCAGAAGCAATCAACTTCTTAAAAGCCTCCAATTCAGGAGGAAGGGGAAGTGGAGGAACCCCACAAGAATCCAAGAGGACTCGACTACCAAAGCACCTTACAGAGAGACAAAAAATCCCAAAGAACATGCCACTAGCAACAGAACCAAGCAACAATCCCACTAAGACAGGCTGACAGAAGAGTCACCATAGAAAGTTAGCAGACAAGCTTAGGAAGACAAGCCCACCAACACTGGGAACCTCCACCAGAAAACCTCTTCAGAAACCAAAAGAATTATTGCAGAGACCAAGAAGATCCTAAACAGCCAGTCCTCCAGGCTGATAGAGAGATCCTCCAACGCTACCACGAGCCAGCAAACAAGAAACCAACCCAGTACCAATTCTTAAAAAAAGAATTTAAAAGGAGCTAGCCACTAGATCATCACGAGCTAGGGCTACAACCGTAAGTTAAACGCAGACTCTAGAGAGCTTCCAACCCGAGCAAAGGGAACAAACATTTAATAGAATCTTGGAAAACCCGTCAAGATGATCAGAATACAACGAATTTAAACCAGAGCAAAGAGCTCCATTAAGAACCAACAGAAAACTCAAAGCAAAGCCTCACGCCACAGGCTAGAGAGCCAATGGACATCTCCAGCAGCCGAACCACCAGCGTTGTGGATAGAACGAGTAAGAAATTTAAGAAAAACCAAGTCTCGACCTACAAAATAATCAAATATGTTCTTATGGTGGCGAGCTTTATTAGGGTATCCATGACAATGTTTTTTATTGCATTTGTGTTAGGGTATCCATGGCGGTGGTTTATACTGTGGGGATTTGTATTTTTTTATGGATGATTATTAGGGTTTCCATGGCGGTGGGGTTTATTAGGGTATCCATGGCGATGATTTTTTCTGCATTTTGTGTTAGGGTATCCATGGCAGTGGTTCTTTTTGTGGGGATTTGTCTTTCTGATGGATGATTATCAGAGTTTCCATGGAGACGAGGTTTATCAAGGTATCCATGGCGATGATTTCTTCTACGGGGATTTGTCTTTTTTATGGATGATTCCTCATCCTACTTGAGGTATGTTTATGAGGGTTGAGTTTCATAATTTATTGACGCTTGTATGGTCTTCTTTGGTTATTTCTTCCTAGGGTGGTTGTCCACTACGATTATTTTGCATTTTATTATTATTATTCCATTGTGGGTTATGTGGGACTCAAGCAAGGAGATTTATCCGATTTTCCCATGGTTGTAGGGTTTCTTTCTACGGGGATATGACTCTTTGATGGTTGTTTCCTCATCCTTCTTGAGATTTATTCAATTGGGATTTCACTTGTTTATCTTATTGTCTTCGTGGGGTATTTTTATCTTCCTTGTGATTGTGTTCATGAAGAGTGACAGGTTTCCATAAGGTCACTTTGGGCCTTCGAAATCCTGTGCCAAGTTGAAACAGAGGCCGATCAATTTGGCACTAGTGGATGACGTTCCTATGAGTGATGTTATCAATTTGTTGGAGACTGCGGTGGTGGACCATTTTTCCAGTCGGAAAATGGGATTTTAGACCCTTAAGGAATAGGTTGGTACTCATTGGACCAGTATCCTTGGATATTCCCTGAATTTTTTTCTTCTTGCTAAGGGTTTAGTGGGATTCATTCTCAAGACTAGTGAAGATGTTCCATTTATCCTAGATGGGGTTTGGTCCTATAGCTCAGTTGTTATGAAGCTTAAACATTGGACTCCCTTATTTGATGTTGGGCATAAACATTGGACTCAACCCATTTAGGTGCTTCTTCTTGGTCTCCCACTGGAACTTTGGACTAAACAAATTTTCGATCTGATCAGGAAGGAGTTTGGGTCGTTTATTAGAGCCGACATGAGTTTTCAGCTATCTAGGATCATGACTACGGCCAACATTCTTGTCAACATTGATGTTAGGGATGGACTCACAATTGAAATCATTATTTGGAAGGGTGACAAGTCCTTCAATCAAAAGCTCGACTATGTTGGTGTCCCATTTCGTTGCAACAAATGTCATTAGTACGGACACCTATTGAAATCTTATTCTCTCCCTTTTTGGCATTCTGCTGCATCTCACTTGGACGTGCTAGGGTTTCGAGACTCTTACATGTAGACGAAGGTGAGTTCTCACTAGGGACCCTCATGGACATATGGTATCTTATCTTCAGTTAGTGATGGCCATGTGAGTGAGGTGGCTTCCACTCTAATGCATCTCAACTCCTTGCTAGGCGAAAGCGTCGATTTTCTTGATTCATGGATGAACCATATCGATGTAGTGTGTTGTGTAGTCATAGGTAGAGCCAAGGAGGATGGATCCTCTGCTCATACTTCTTCGCGTCTGTCCAATGAATCGCAGGAGATTCCAACCGAAACGATGTATCTCTACCATCGGAGGGCGCATATTTGGGAGTGGATTCCATACCGGGTCTTAGTGGAGGTTCAATTATCTGTTTCTCCACCTCCACCTCATATACACGAGGATCCATTGACACAGGCATGAGTTATCCTCCATTGTTGCTTATGGCGTGGTCTATTACCTCGGTCTTCTGATCGAACTGCCTCTGTATCCAAGGCTTTTCTTGAGCTCAGCTTAATAAAACACTTCACACTTTCTCATGAGTTGGAGGCTTCTCTTGACAAGAATTCTGCATGTAGATCGACTTGTCATCTGCTTCTTCTCGGTAATGCCTACGTGTGGTGATTTGTCTGGGTCATGGTTACTGGTCAGATCATCACCTTTCGATCCTCATGTTCGTGACCTCAAACCCATCTTTGGTGATCATTCCTTGTGCGGAGGAAGATACACACTCTGATATGACTGTCAAGCATTTAAAGGATTCAAATTATGAAGCGTTAGATGGATCATCCTCTATTTCACGCATTCTTCCTAGACCTAGACCTATCACTATTGAAAATCCACATAGAGGTCATGTGCACAGTTTCGCTCTCAAGCAGTCAACTCGACCGAGGGTCATTTTTTCTACCCTCGCTTATGCTAGGGATGATTAGTGCCATGCGTCAAGAACACTTAAGTTTTCTCGTGGAGCTTGGCTCCCCTTCATTCCACCCTCTTGAGGTTCTCCATTGAAAGGGGTTTGAGACTGCCCCATAGAACCTGTCTTTGTATGGTTGATTCTTTGAGGTTCTCCATTGAATGGGGTTTGAGACTGCCCCATAGAACCTGTCTTTGTCTGGCTGATTCTTTGAATTTCTACAGGCTTGTACATGTATATTTTGATGGAACAAAGCATAACAACTTTGTGGATTCACATAAGGAGTGTTTTTTTAATATGATTGGTCATATGAAGAATGAAATAGTATAATATTGTTGTTAGTACTCTTTCTTGCCAATGAAGGAGCTCTTTTGAGCTACACCTTCTTTTGATGTAAGGATTCTAAGTTCTTTAGCCTTGATAAATGTGGTTTCTCATATTATTTAATATAAAAAAACTATGATGTTTTTTTCAAAGGAAAATAAAAGATTCTCACTCACATAGTTAAGCATAAAGAGCATATCAAATCTAGATGACAATTCTCACTCACATAGTTAAGCATAAGGAGCATGTCAAATCTAGATGACAATATTCATGAATGGTATTATGCGCTATTGTTAAACATATATTTATTAAAATACATTTCTTACTTGCATATTCTTAGTTTTATGCTTAGTATTACAAAGTTAAAAATAAAGGTCAAGGTATATGCATCTCCTCATAATAATCGCGTGTGGTTATTTACATCGGTTTGCTCAAAATTTATACCATTCATTTAGAAATAATTTGCTTTAAAGTTATTAGTCCTCATCTTTAGGTTGGTTGGGTCTCTATGAATGGCCTTCCTGTCTTTTTAATTACCTTGCACATAAATCAAAATAAATTTGAAACAATTATCCTATGTTTTGCATTACAAATCCACGGGGCACTTTTGATTAACCAATCAATATGAAGGGCACTTTATATCATCCAATCATCATCAAATTTTCCTCTTTTTTGGTCTCTTTTCTAGGCATGTAGATTCTAATGTCCTAAGTTTTATGGGTTTCACTTGTCTGATGTCCTAAGTTTTGTATTTCACTTGTTTTCGGTGTGTTTAATGTTATCATTATAACTTAGCATTAGACTAAAACATCAAATGCTTTATATTTTTTGGTAAGATTTTAATGGTTATACAAGATCTAAAACCATTTAGCATCATAACATCATAACCATATACGAAAGGACAACTGAAAGAAAGACAAGCACAACCATACAAGATAACATAGATATTTATCCTAGGAAACCCTCATGGGGGAGCAAATCCAACAAAACTTCCTCGATATAGATTTCAACCAAGTACAATTTAACACCCCAAGAATAAGACTTGATTGTTTCCTCTCTCCCAGATGGACTGCTCCTTCTCTCTCTAGTGAGCTTGCTTGAGTTTTGAGTGTGTCCAAATGAGGGAGGTTCCTCCCCTATTTATACTAATTAAATGGGAATTCTAATAACCCAACAGGGCCGACTTCATATCTCT
Source organism: Pseudotsuga menziesii (assembly GCA_001517045.1). Classification (NCBI taxonomy): domain Eukaryota; kingdom Viridiplantae; phylum Streptophyta; class Pinopsida; order Pinales; family Pinaceae; genus Pseudotsuga; species Pseudotsuga menziesii. Next base: position 198,367 of record LPNX010119401.1, read on the forward strand.
ACCAGGGTCGACTTGCCTTGGGAGACACAAAATTACATCTTAATAATACTTTTGTGGGTACTATTGACCCGGTTTACAACGAAGGTTTTACCTCTAGAATTTACATGACCAATTACATCAACGACATCCCCAATCAAAGGAACAACATCTCTGAAAGGAGGAATAATAATAATAATAATACAAAATATAATATCTTCTGTAGTTACATTTCTTTAACACTTCCTCTTAACAAGGAAGGTATTCTATAACACTAGTAACAAAAACAACATCTGTACAACCGACTAGTAAGTCTATATGTCATAGGAATTTTTCACAACTACATCAACAACATCATCATGAAGAATCACATCATCGTCTCGAGCATCATTGCGATCATCATCATCTCGACACATCATATCGAGCATATCATCACGAGCATCACATCTCGACACATTATCATGAGCATCACATCTTGACACATCATCACAATAATCACATATAGGAACATCATCACGAGCTTCATATATCAGCACATCATCACGAGCATCACATCTAGGCACATCATCACAAGCATCACATATCAAGCATCACCTGTAATGTAACACATGCAAACACAAGATCCATAAATTAATGCGGAATCACCCACATCATAAAGAATATTGGAATCTCATCGTCCGCAAATGAATGTAGGACCACAACATTCACAAATGAATGCAGAACCACAACGTCCTCAAATGAATTTAGGACCACAATGTCCGCAAATGAATGCAGGACCAAAATGTTTGTAAATGAATGCAGAACCACAACGTCCACAAATGAATGTAGGACCATAACGTTTGCAAATGAATGCCAAACCACAACATTTGCAAATGGATGTCAGACCACAACGTCCGCAAATGAATGTCGAACCACAACGTTTGCAAATGAATTCCAAACCACAACATCCATAAATGAATGTCGAACCGTATGCAAATGAATGTCGAACCACAATGTCTACAAATGAATTCCATACCACATCTCGTTGGATCTTCCTATTCAAATATATGACCAACCTTCCTGAGATCTTCCTTCTGGGGATGCCACCAACCATGTTGGGATCTACACTTAGTGATACGACCAGTTGCATTGGGATCCACCCTTGGTGATGTAACCAACCATGTTGGGATCTACCCACGAAGATATGACCAGGATCTCTATACAGTAACCAACCCCTTTTCATACTGGGTGTACTCGTGTGGTGACCACTCCTTTTTTCATATTGGGCGCACCCATGCGTTAACCAATCCTTTTTCATACTCGATGCACACCTCATACGTCTTCCACAGAGCTAACCCTTTTTCATGCTGGACATGAATACCACAAGGACTCATCACTTCCTCTTGCAATGGACACTGATCTACACAACTCCAAGATTTTCCTTGAAGTACTCAAACTTCGCTCTCGCCAAAGGATTGGTCATGACATCGACTACTTGCTCATCCATCGCAATATACTAAAGCTTCACTCCTCTTCACAACTTGCTGGATAAGCTACAATATACTTTGCCTCGGCTGTACTCAGTGCTAAGCTCGTATGCTTCTTATTGAACCTAAAAAAATGCCATACCCTGTGCTAAAACATCACCCTGAAGTGCTCTTCCTATTTGTAGCACTACCATCCCAATCAAAGTCAACATATCCCTGTAGGCAGATCCTCTAATCTTTTGCATAACTGAGGCCATACTCGATCATACCCTCCAAGTACCTCAACACGTGATTTGCTGCAACCATGTGAACACATCTCGGTCCCATCATGTACTGGCACAAAGTATTCTCCGCAAAGCATATATCCAGACTTGTGTTCATCAAGTACATCAACAACTCGATCATCTGCTTGTCGACTATTCACGATCTCGACCACATATTTTCCTTGTTTAAGCAAAATCTTCTCTAGATTTTGCAACACCTCTAATATCAAGAATCATGTCAAGATTCTCAAACTCTGAGATATACTATAGTTACTCCCTCTGAAGCGAAGCACCATTCTCCCTCTACATCTTGTCCTCTCTCCATTGGGACATTCTGTACTATAGTGATAGGTAGCCTCCTATGCTACTGATCTTCTATGTATCCATCTGTTGTAGAGGAAAGTTTCCTATGGCTAGGGTTTAAAAGGCCATCAACGTATTGGGGTTGAAAGAGAGATGCATATAGTTCTGCAAGTATATAGAAGACGTTCAGAGATTGGAATGGTTCATACCTTAGCCAAACGAAGGTTGATCCAAGAATCCCTTCAATCTTCCTCTTGCTCCTCTTGCTCCAAGAGACCTGCAAAATGAATTATACCTTCCTCAAACCAATATGACCACATATAAAGCAATGATAATCAAAGAAACATGAAATACTAATATGATTAACATCATCATATGATCATAAACAAAGATTCAATCATACATTGAACAATGATTTGGGAAGAAGAAGGACATCACATCTTTATTAATCATGAAATGAAGTACAATTATACCTTCTCTTCAAGTTGGGCACCTCACAAAACCTTGATCTGGTTTTGCTGCTTCTCTTCTCCAGGGAACTCAGCCTCCAAGCTCTGCAACACAAGGAGAAAGCTTCTAGTGAAAATGTGTGGGCAAAGAGAGTCCCAATTCCTCCAACATAACAATGCAAATATTCAAGTCTTCTCTCATGGACCTCCCTACCTCTATTTATACCTTTTTGGAGAGATAGGGTCGAAGACAAAGTAGTTACAATTGAAGGAGTCACTTGCATAACCACCCAAACTACCTGAATTTCGAAAAACGTCTTTTTTTGACATCTACAGGAAAAAAACGTGGGTTTCAGAGACAACAATCGCGTGTTCAGGGGGTATACATAGGTTGCAATAATAATAGTCGTGTATGACACATGGGTGTCAGTGTAAATAGTCACGTATTTAGGGAACACACAAGTATTATATAGAACAAGTCGTGTGTAAAAAGTGGAACACACGGGTTTCCTTAAGGCAACTCGTGTGTACATAAAAAAATCTCATGTTTAGGGTAATTCTGTGAATTTTCGGACTTTGGTGTTTGATGGAAAGTTTTAGCTAACTCAGATACTTCTCCAACGATGCAGAGAAGAGGTCAAATAGATTTACAAAACTCCGAATATGGGTCCTCCAAGTTAGGTGTTTTTCAGTGACTTTTATAAAGTGTTGACATGCGACGGAATCACGGGAAAGTGGTCATAGGTAGAGATGTGTCATTTTGGGCTATAACAGATGCCCCTTAATGTATGAGGTTAGAGGGGAAGATGATAGCTGAAATACATTATAAAGGAAACAACTGAGTATGGAGAGAGAAGAGAATCCAATATTGAAAGGCTCGAACAAAGGTACCTGAAAGAGAGATAAATGTTAGACAAAACTAATCTCTGGGACATACAAGTCCATATACAAATCATAACCATAAAGATACAGGAGGATCCAACATATGTAACTGATGTAACTATCATGGTTTCTCAATATGCAAAAAGGCGCCATATCAAATCTAAAGGAGTCATGGCCACAAATGAACAAGGTGGATCCATGCTCAATAATCGATCATAGCCACAAAAATACAAGGTGGATCTATGTCTCAACAAAATATCATATGAAGTGTGACAAGGTCTTGTGCAAGTCGAGAAATAGCAAAATGAGGACAATGCTACTGTCGGCCCAAGTTCTTCAATCCAAACCATGCAAAAAGGTATGAATCCTAATCATGAGAATAAAGGAGCTGAAGTTGAACATGGAGGAAACCGTTTGATTACCGGTCAATGATGAGAACCGTTACCAAATGCAAGGGAAACCACCATTAATGAAAATGGTCCCCAAGGTACCTAGTACATTCTAACAAGTGTGAATACAAGGACTTGAAGTCGAACACATGAAGAATCCATTGAGTAGGAGACATTAAGGTATTCCCACTACTCAATAGCGAGGGAAATTTCCATTGATGACTGCAATCCCCAAGGTACTGTCATAAAACTCTAAATCTCATTCCCAGAGCAAGATGTGTTGTTGTTGATAGGAAGAGATTGGTCGAAAGGAAGGCATTAAGGCATCCTCAATGATCCAACACGAGATAAGTCAAAGACTAATTGTATTTGGAATTGGTACTGAATTTCAAGACAAGGATCGCTGAAGACATGATGTAATGAACTGATACAAGGGAATGTCCAACACAAAAGGTCAAGGCAACTGCAGAATGGTCGACACAGGTTTAATCCTTGAATAGTGAGCACGACACAAAAGTGACTTAGGCAGATTTTGATACAAAAGGACCAATGACACAAATCTGCAATGTAGAATACGTTGACAGATTCCCATATAATTGGAAAAAAAGCCAACTAGAGGGGTGAAAACTATGAATCAAGATAAGGTCAAAAAAATGAGACCCAACAGTTGATAGACTCAAAACTGGTGCTTTGTTCAAGGAAACAAGACTTGCTGCCATGATGTAAAATACATGTGAATGAACTTCCCTTCCCTCTTTCTTGTAAAGGTTTAACTAGTCCAAGAAAGCAAACTCGGGACCTTCTTCATTTTTGGAAAGCTTGAAGAAGAGATAGAAGAATGCTTGATAAAGCACTGATTCGTGGATTTTACGAGCCCAAATTAGTGAATGCTTGATGATGTTTTCATAGTTTAGAGAGTCTGAAAACTCCAAAGAAGACTCCAGGGGGGACTTTTTCGTCTAATTTAGTCTCCTGAGGCCGGAAAAGTATAAAACAAACCACATAAGAACTCTCTTAGCTTCCCAAGAAGTAAGGCACACCTTTTTCGTATTTAATCGGGTAGGTCTAAAAAAGGTTAAATTACCACCTACCCAACACACCTTCATAATCGACAGATAGCCTGAGTTTAACGAGTGTGAAGGAAGGCAAGCTTACTCAAAAAAATCCATTTGATTATGAGAAATGAGGCTTACAGTAGTAAACTCAATGCATGACAAAGACATAAAGTACGCTCGAAATCTTTTTCATGTTTAGGTCCAGAGCACGAAAAAGAGAAAACTAAGCTCATACCGGGGATTCCTTTTCCGTAAGTTTAGTCCCTCAGGTCTGAAAAGTGATAAACCTATGCCTGAGAATACTCTTCTCAATTCTGAAGAAAAGAGAGTGCTCTTTTTTCGTAACTATTCCACATGGTTCGAAAAAAGCGATAAACTACCACCAATGTGGATGCCCATTCACTTATTCTTAACGAGTATGAACGAACAAGTTTACTTGACAGTCAAGTCTATTTTGAGGAGTCAGACCTGGGCCTAAAGAAACTCTATAAGGGCGGGGAGCCTTATAAAACATGGATAGCTTGTAAAAAGAGACCAAAATGAGGCTCAATTTGGAGTGAAAAATAGCTAAGAAGGCTCCCCTAAACCTATGACAAATGCAACATGAGTACCAAAAGACGACAAAGTGTTCTAAACTAGGGTACTCATGGAAGGAAGGCCCTATCCATGGAAGAACAATGATGTAGACGAGGCAAAAAATGGTTAAACACCATAGTCCGTGGTCAAGAAGTAATCCTAGGGTTAAAAACGAATAAGGTATAGATGTATAATGACATATGAAATACCCAAATCCTACCCTATATGAGCGGATAACAACTTTTAAAAGACTTCGAACATGTTGCATTAGGAAAAAGGACATGGTATTAGTTCAATTATAAAAATAATTTTCAAACTATAGGCTAGAAACTCAAAAATTGAATTTTTTTCTATATATAGTTCAAAAGTAGAAATAAAACATACCATTTCATGTTTGTACCCAATTTAGCAATATTTTACCTCTGACTTGGATTGCTTAACCCAGACAAACCGGTGGACGATTTCAACTTCTGCAAGTGTGAGGTTAGCTAGCTTTCCCCTCTTTTGCATTCCAACCGTTTTAATTTTCAGTTTTATGCAAATTTTCCATGTTTTGGGCCTGCCCTAGGGAGCACGATACACGTAGGTAGGTAACTTATACAGTCGCGTACATGCATTTTACACGTGACCTGCGCGAAGGCAACTCGCGTGTGACACACGACCTATCTAAAAGACAGTCGCGTGTACTGCGCAACATAGAAAATTTTAAATTACGACCAAAATTAAAAGAATTTGATATATTCTAATGATTAATGATGGTCAATTGGGCAGGTTCAATCATGGTTTTAGAATGGAGGGAACGGGAACACGAGGATATGGACTGCGATGCTCTCCACGATGCCCCCACTATGCATGCACTGCGGAAAATTGGGTTACTAAAGTTCTTTTGCACATCTCCAATGCGGGCCAATGTTCACTTGCTTGAACATTTGATTAAATATTGGGATCATGACCTCGGGGATTTTGATCTTCAAGGTGAGATCTTGGAGATAGCTGTGGAAGACATGTATTTCATCATGGGGTTGTCTTGCAGGGGTATGCCTTTGAACCTCGAAGGTACTGGTAGGGGTGGTGACCCCATGAGTGTTCAAGACTATGTGGACACCTACTGCACACCAAGGAGTGAGAAAAAGGGATCATGCATCTTGGTTGTTCATATTTCCAACTTTCCACTACATGTATTAGTAAGTACAATAGTGCGGATTGCAGGAACTTCGTCATTACATCTCGCCACTCGGACCCAAATGACAGTGGAAGTGGAGTGTTTACAGGGGACTGTGTTTGATTGGTGTTTGGGAATGATCCCGATCATGAGGAAACAACTATCTGACGTAAGAGAGGATGCCACAAGAATTTTGGGTATTCTAGTATATTAGTAGCATTCTTCTTTGAGAGAGTGACTGCTATCAGCCTTGCAGTATCACTTCCATCTTTCTCTCCTCGCCAGCCTAGACTGACCAGGTGGGGAGAAGTATTCCTTCGCCAAGGTGGCGGAGGATTAGTCCAGGGTGGATACGATGATGACTTCTATGTGTGGTGGGGATGACAGTTATCAACACTTGAGCAGTTTCCTTGCTCAGGTTTATATTTTCAAGGAGACAATGATCTCGTCCTCCCGCCAGGAGGCATGTGGGGAGAGCTAGGTATTTTATTTTTCATGTTTTTAATTTTTTATGAATTTTATACCATCCTAACCTTCAAAACCTTTCTATTTCCCCATGTATAAATAGAGGGCATGGGATGGGGCTAATCAATCATTCTTGGAAGAGAAAATTCATGCTGGTGGTATGCCTTCATACCTCTTGGAGCAACATAACTCAGTGTCCTCAGTTTGCAGAGGAGTCCTTGTTTTATAAGTTGGGTTGTATTCTCACCATTCTCTATTTATGAATAAAGAAAGTTCTTCTTCCAATCTTTGTATTGTTTCTTTCTCATGTATGATGGATTATGAATGATTTCAATTATGTTATTATGAATATGCATTACACTAACCATTCATATATATATATGAGATATTGCTGGAAGAATTTGTCTTTTGCAGGAGAATTAGAGAAGCCTGGAAGCTTTGAAGAAGATTGAAAGAGGAGAAGACCAAGCTTGGATCAACCGTCATAAACCGGGTAAGGCAAGCCTCTTTGCTATTTCTATTTCATTTTCTAGATAAGCTGATTATCTGCAAGTGTCTTAGTAAGTTGGTAACCCTAGATACCCTAGGTTGCAAGGGTGCATTGTCCTGATATGTCATCTCTCAAGGTCATTGAATACCTATATCCTCTATCTCGAACTTTGTTGAAAGTTCCTCCTGCACCCATCTATGAGCTTCTCGTCCTTTGTAGGATTTCATCTCCAACCTTGTATCAAAGGTTGAGATCTCCATCACTCTAGGTGATCTGCAAGTAACTGTATGTGTTGTCTATGGGTTCTTTTTGAACCTATATAATACCTTCTATGTGCATGTGGTTCTTTGTTCAATATGCACTTCTACTTCACTTGAGAAGTGTGTATGTTCAATGGAGCAAGTCTTGCCATAATTAAATCCCTCTTTCTGAGATAAACCATGCACCTTGCTTTGTATCTCTTGATGCTGCCATCCCTTGCATGTTTGATCTTGTATATCATAGCATCCTTCGCTTCTTTCTTCTCGTCTGCTTCTTTCTAGCTGGAAGGATATTTTCGCATCATGTATTTATTTTCACATGTCCAACCCGATATTCTCTTGTATGTGTTCACATCTTGAGATGGATCTACATGTCTCTATGACTTGGTCATCTCATGGTCATTAGGTTCTTTTGAAGTCCCCTCTTGTGCCTCTAAATATGGGAGCTTCAACTTCTTCTTCATGTGATTTATCTAAGTAAATTTGCTTTGAGTGTTATGGATGAATCATCGTCACTTTTTCTTTAGAACAAGACTCATCATTCTTCTGTTGCACACTATCTTTCCTACAAGTCAAATTCAGTTGCATGATTATAAACCTTTCATAGTTTCCAAAACATATTAATGATGACAAATTCTAATGCATAAAGACATATATCACACAGTCTTGCAACTATTTTAGCCAATACAACATTCATCCATATGACAACTTTCTAAATGCCTTTCATATCTACCAGATTATTATTAAGAGTGTGCACTACTCCGAACATGTCACAAAGAGGTTTCACTCTAGATAAGTAGCAATGGAATGTTGTTCAACACCGTAGGCCACTTACCCATCACATGCATATTAGTAGTATATTTTTCATGAATGCAAACACTATAACATGCATAACACATTTCTTAAATCTAGGAACATAAATATGTACACAACTGAACAATATCATTTAAGCAACTAGATATACAGGAAATGACAATTTAAACACTTATCTTTGTTTGTTTGGTAGACTCCCTCTTGATCTTTGTTTCCTTACAAGAATAACTGGATTTTTTGAAAGTGTGTTTTTCTCCATCATCTGATTCTGAGGACTTGCACTTGTCCCACTCATGATCGACAAGGATGAGCAAGTCCCTTCTTATTCATCAATCACAACTACATCCCTTCTTATCCAATGTTGAGATGGATAAGAGGTTTCTTCTTCATCTATCACAACTGCATCGCTTCTAATCTAATGTTGATATGGATAAGAGGTTATTCTTTAGCATGGGTTGAATCCTTCTAGATCAAAGTAATTACTCCTCATCACTTGAGGAATCCTCCCTTGTTCTCTTCTCGATTAGTTCATCATCTTCGGTGGCATGAGTTGTTAGGGATGATTGTCATCATCACCATATATTCTTCTTTTGCTATTAATCGAGTTTCTTCTTGCATGAATTCCACCATAGGTGAGCTTCCCTCTAGAATAAATTCCATGAATGGATGATTCCCATGATCTTGAGAGACCATTCAATGTAGTCATCTCTACTTTCGTTTCTTCGACATTGTCTCCAATAGCTTCTAGTTGTTCTTTGAACTGGGAGATCCTTGTGAATAAACATTGAATTCTTTCTGACATATGCATCTTCACACCGTAGAGTTGAGTCCTCAAGGTCATATTCATGTTGATGTTCTTTTCTTCACATAATTTGGGAGTCTTCAAATAGGATACATGTGAGATCAAATGGTCTTTGATGGAGACATAAATAATCCTCTTGGCTTTGACCAAGTTCTTCTAGTTCTTTGCTTTGTCTTCATCTCCCTTTGGATTTGCAACTTCTTCTTTGATATAGTCTTCCAAGTCACTCTTTTATGTATGAAAAGTACTCTATACTTCCATGCATGGAAGTTATTGGCTCCTTCAAGCTTGTCATTAAGCTTGGTACAGTTTGTCATCATTATAAAAATGAGAAACTCAAATAGAAATAGAGAGATTATAACTTACCAATGAGAGTGATTCAAATATTTTATGGGAGATTGATTCCGGTGGACCTAGGGTTTGTCAAAGAAACCATATTTTTTCAAATTTGGCTACTTTCATATATGATTATATAGAAATATGCGCCTCCTCAAGGTGAGCTGAGCAACATACTCTTTTGCCCAAAACTGTGGAAAGAATTGGAAAATATCTGATGCCCTAGTTTTCCCGCGAGTAGTGTTAGGTTAAAAATTGAAAATCCATAGAATTAGAAACTCTACCCATAGAAATATGCACCCTCCTAGGGTGATTTATATGGTCCTCTGTTTTCAACTAATATGTGGAGGGAAGTCTTCAGAACAAGAAGCCTTGGTTTCTTTAATTTCTTCTACAAAATTTCCTGATGTCTCTAAAATTCCTGCTCCCCAAGGTTTGAAACTTTGTCCTGATATAACATGATCTGTCTTATTTCCAACCCTATAGGTTAGACTAGGATTGGATTCACCAAGTGGAACTTATGCTATGTCTCCCAAGGTGACCCATTTGTTGACGAGTTCAGTATAACAAACTTGTATGGACTGTCGCATGTAATTGTTTAAACTTTAGCTTCTGAATCTCGCACCACAAAAACTAAATTCAATTACCTATATGAAACATATTTCAGAATTCTATTTGGATCTTCCTATCCCAATATATAGCATTTCTCCCTAGGTCACATGTTTAAGACTTTATTCTAGAAGAGGTTGGAAGCCTGTTTGGAAATATCATATCTTCTAAAGTATAGGGAATATGAGGCTGAAACTCACACAAAAGGTACATCAAGATTTCATATTCCTCTTGTCCAAGTTTCGGTACCAGATCCTTCACCAAGGTCTAGTAATAGTGAAAATTCCAAGATGCCTAGATTTTGCCTTCTAGGGTTTTCAAGCACGAAACCCTAATCTCCCCTAATTATAGTAGTAGCAGTGTCAGGGATGCACATAGACTTTTTTAAGGGTGGATATGATACCATTTTAAGGTTTTTATGGTTATACAAGATCTAAAAACATTTAGAATCATAACATCATAACCATATACAAAATGATCACTAAAAGAAAGACAAGCACAACCATACAAAAGAACGCAGAGATTTATCCTAGGAAACCCTCACGGGGGAGAAAACCCATCAAAACTTCCTCGATATAGACTTCAACCAAGTACAGTGTAAGACCCCAAAAATAAGACTTGTAAGACCCCAAGAATAACACTTGATTGCTTCCTCTCCCCTTGATGGAATGCTCCTTCTCTCTCTAGTGAACTTTCTTGAGTCATGAGTGTGTCCAAATGAGGGAGGTACCTCCCCTATTTATACTGATCAAATGGGAAGTGTAGTAACCCAACAAGGCCGAATTCATCTCTCTACCAGGGCTGACTTGCCTTGGGAGACACAACATAACATTTTAATAATACTTTTGTGGGTACTACTGACCTGACTTACAACAGAGGTTTTATCTCTAGACTTTACATGACCAATTATATCAACGACATCCCCAATCGAAGGAACAACATCTCCAAAAAAATGAATAATAATAATAATAATACAAAATAGAATATCTTTCATAGTTACATTTTTTAACATTTTGAATATGTTTTCATTACCACATCCACCGCCCCACCTCCCTATTGATACACAACGAACCACCCCAATACCCTATCAACTATAATAAGCTATACCAACATCCTAGTATTCCTTAAGTGTCCTAGAGTCCTGGACTAAATAAGAAGACAACTGCCTCATAGTTCACATTCAAGCCCATAGGGAAGGCCATGGCGTTCCCTTCCCAAGGCCGCAAGTTTCTTTCCAAACCTTTTTCTTTTTAATGGAATTAATTATTACTTGCAAAATTATTCATATATTATATATAACGTTAGCTCACATGATAAGATAATAAAGAGGAGGCACTGGATCGATCCACTTACCCTATTGGATATGGATGGAGAAGCAATACAAATGATAGAGAAACTCGTCGGATACCGAGACTGACTGAGGGAGGAGACCTTAGCTCCGTGGTTGTCACCGACGTTGCTTCTATGAACTTGAGTTTAGTTGACATGGATGCAGAGATGGCTCAACATCAAAATTCCCTAGTATAGTTGCTTGATATCATGAATCCCCATGTCTGTTCAAGGCTTCTTTTGTTGTTTGCCGACTTCTCCTTCTTCTTCTTCTGGGGCAATGCAATTGCAGAGAGCCACCAAGCAACTGCGGATTCCCTTCACTATGAAATCCAAATGGAGAGGCATACAAATCTAAAGTAGATGACTCATTGTTCATCATGAGAGCGTTAGAAACATATTCTCTTTGGGTATTGAAGAGGAAATCCATTGATATTCAAAATTCATCCTCTTGACAATGTATACGAAGAACTTTAATGTTCTCGAATTGATTGGAATATACAATATGGTTTTTTCTTCATCCTCTCGACAATGTCTACGAAGAACTTTAATGCTCTTGAATCGAATGGAGTATACAATATGGTTTCTGCTTCTTTTGGATTATGTCAGGCAGTGTTTATGCTGGGCCATCAACAATAGAGCCGCCACGTACTATGTACTGTTTACATGGGAACAATAAGTTCTATGTATTGTAAGTGTTGGTCAACTTTAATTCTAGATGAGCAAGTCTATATCCGGTTACATAAATCCTCATAAAACAAGTATATGGACAAAAAGTGATTAATCGATATAACTATATCATTGAAGTACCCACAAAATATAGATTCAACTTTGAATTCTTTTATGTTGAGAGGTTCTGTGGAAGCATATCAACTAGCATTTGCATCGAGAGGTGGAAAGGGAACACCAAGAGGGTAAAAATATTGTGTCTTTTTGCAACTGAACCATTTCGTAGTGGAGTATTTCTGCAACTTGTTTTTTTGGTTTTGCAGATTGCAGAAGGGATCTTTTTATTTTATTTTATATACGTTTGCGTTTCCGCAACCCGCATTCCGCAGCTGGAAATAGGATTGCAAAAGTACTTTTTTTGGGGGGGTTTTGGAAACCAATTTCTCGCAACCGACAACATGCAATGAAGATTGCAGAATGTTGGAATTTATTAGTTTGAAAAATGTTTGTAATTCTTTTCAAAATAAGGTTTTATGTTTTTGGTTCCGCCTTTTGCAATGCGGATTGCAAAAATTGGAAAAGTTGTTTTTTCCGCTTTTTTTCTTTCTCTTTTTCGGTTTCGCAAGTGGCCTACCCGCAACCCGCAATTCGGAAATGTTTCGCGGATTGCGGGTTGCATAAATTTAAAACTTTTTTCCTGATCGCTAATTTCATCTTGCATTCCACAACCCGCAAATGCGTATTGCGGATTGCAGAAATAAGAACTTCTAAAGTTTTTGGTTGTTTTTCATCTCCGTAATTTAGTTTGCCGCTTCAATCTCAATCGTCCATTTTTTGCGGGTTGCAAGTTGTGGACAAACACTTGTCAAGTTATGATAAACACTTATCAATAAAATCATCCATTTTAGTTTGCCACTTCAATCTCAATCGCCCATTTTTTGTGGGTTGTGGATTGCAGAAACTCTATAATGTTTTTTCAACATCGCCTACCCGGGTTCCTATTTTTTGTTTGTTATAGTCTGTAGTTTCCTTTTCTCATGTGCATATGTTTATTGTTTAGTAATTCCATTATGTTTTTCCTTTCATCTATTAATTTCAAAAATTAACAAAATTTGTTCATATAATGTGACTATAATGAGATTGCTATGTTGGGTGTGTTAAAATTCCATTCAATAGAATTGTCTGGAAAGAAAGAAACCAACTTTCTTTCCTAAAGCTTGATTATGTGGTTAGCTTGAGATTTACCCTTTTAGAACTAGGGGTACATTTTGAGTGTTAAGAAGAATATCAAATCTGGTTGAAGATAGATCGATTTGATTGAATGATCTACGTGGAGGATGAAGCTATAGAGGTTATAGAACTATATAAGGAGATAAAGTCTAGATAGATTGAGAGTCAAAGTTTTCTTTTAATAAAAGTTTGTCTTTCTGCAACTCACAAATTATTGCGGAATGTAGATTGCGGAAATCCTTTTCAAAATAAAGTTTTTATTTTTCAGTTCCGCAACCCGCAATCTGTAATGTGGATTGTGGAAAGCGAAAAAGTCTATTTTAGCGTGTTTTTCTCTTTTCCTTTCCACAACCCACAATGCGAATTGCGGAAACTCAATAAAAATCACACTTGCAACATTGCTCACCTGCAACCTGCAACCCACAAATTGTTGTGGATTGCGAAATGCAGAACTTTAACAATTTTCACATGATCAATAATTTCATTCCGCATTCCGCAACCCGTATTGCAGATTGCAGATTGCAGAAACCATAAGATCTTAAGTTTTCTCGGTCTTTTCACTTCCGCATTTTGCTTTTTTACTCTGATCTCAACCGTGAATTTATGCAAGATCTATGACTTAGATCTTTTTTGTCGTTGAGCCCTAGTTTATTTAATTCATTCAAATTGACCATTTTTACTGCGTCCGAGAGTTTTACAGAGGATTTTTCTTGCTCAAGCTCACAAATCCTATGGTTTACAAGCTTTCTAATGGTAAGTCTCTTATCTTTCACGGTCGTTTTTTCCTGTTATTTTTAAGCTGTGGTAGATTTTAACCATGGTTGCTAAATTTCAATTTGAATCTACCTCCAAGATGTCTAGGAACACCAAACTAAGGTGCAAAAGCAATTAATACGTTTTAAATAGGATGTGTAACATATTTGGAGAGGGAAGTTGTAATTCATAATAGATATCATGAATAAGTACTCAACACATAAACATATAATTCAAGTGCACTTTCCTTAACCAAATTCAAATAAACCTAAACAATTAGAATTGCAAAGCTTTATCCAAAATGTTATAGATATACAACATGTCCTATTAGGTACTACCAATTGAAAAATTAGTATTCAGGACTAATAACCATTCATTGATTATAGAACAGAGTATGTGAGTAAAACAAAAAACATTCATTCAATACACATTCAATGGGTTAGAATGGTAAGGAAACATTAATAAATAAAATATAGATTCAAAAACAAATTGTCATTTTAAATAAATTTCTGTAATTTCAAATTTTCAACCAGTATGAAATATAACGTAGTACATAAACATAGTACATAAAGATGTATGGCGGGTACAATTATTATATTTATATATTTATTAAAGTATATATATTTGTTTTGTATTTATTAAATATGAGTTTTATATGAATGTTTAAAGTGTAATATTTATGAAAGAATTGATTTTATATAAAATAATTGAAGAATGTTTCAAATTGAATAATACACAAATTAGGCAAAGATATTAACTTGTTAAATGATGCATTACAATATTGAAATAGAAACTATTTCCTTAATCATAGAAACTATTTTGTTTGAAATTTAATCCAAAATAAATAACTAATTTATTCTCAAAACACACCTTAATCATCTGCATTTGTGATGCACAAAAACAACAACTACCTCCACATCATAACCATATTTTCATGTACACTTGCATAATATAAAATTGAAATCAAATCATTTTAACCTACTTGGTCTTCATTTTGTTGTTCTAGTTTATTTTTTCTAATCATGTGTCCATGGTTCCATCTCTATTCCAATTAAGTAAAGATAAATAACCCTAAGAAACAATATAAAACAAGGTGAAAAAATAATTTAACTTAGACACATCAATAGATACACACAACTCCCACAAAATAGCCGTCACAAAGAAACAAAACAAGGAAACCACACATTATAAATGGAGGATAAATTGAAAGCACTTAGTAATAAAAAATTGTCACAAGCAAACAAAACAAGGCAATCACACATTATAAATGGAGGATAAATTGAAAGCACTTAGTACATGAAATTATAACAACACATTAAACCTAAATACCTTCAACATTTTTATTTTTTATTACCCAAAAAGATTTGTAATCCTTTAAACCTATCTTGACTCGTTTTATTTGTTTGTTACCCAAAACAAAATGTGATAAAATGTGATAAAATAAATAAAAAACTATAAATAAAATAAAATAAAATTAAACCTAAGATATGTAAATTGATTCATTATTAAAAGTAAGAATATAATTTAAATATTAGGAAAAGTTAGCATTTGAACTTTTTGATTTGGTCTATATTATAATACATTGAAATTTTTGATTGGTTGGTTTGACAAAAGGACTTATCGCTATAATATATATACATACATTGACAAGGGAGACCTTTTTCTTTGCAGCACATTTGAAGTTGGAAAATTGTTGGAAAAGATGTGCCAATATATGAAAAAATCAAACAAGTTAAGAGCAACACTGTAGAAATAAGATAGAGCATTTGAAACAAGACAGAGCATTTGAGATGCATTATGTTGGATTCATGTGGATGACAATAATTAAACACTCAACTGAATAGGACTATGATTTTAGCATCTTAAGCTCAAAATAAAATGACAATATGAATGAAGGAAACCGAACAAATGAAACAAGAGAGAGCCAGACTTTCCCTATATTGTCAGCAATTCGATGCTAAATTTCTATCTTAATAATAATAAAAAAAATCACTGAGCTGAAAACATATGTATAGCTTTTGGTTTCAGCATGTTGTTCAAGGCCTGTTTCCCTTCGAAATGCACCCAAAAAAACACATGCCCATAAAAATACATACCTAAACTTTAATTTCAGCCTAAGCATTTGTAAGAGTGAAATGGGAGAGAAGTTACTCCAAGGAAGGTCGAAAGACTAAATGAATGCGGATATCACTTGAAATAGTGCATCATATAGGTACATTCAATTATCCTTTAATTCTCAAGGGATTCATGGGAGTTTTAAGTTTAAAAAAAATTAAAAATAAAATAACATAAACAAAAATTTATTGTAAATTTAATCATGAAATATTAAATTTTATATACCCAAATATTTATAAAATGCAAGTTAAACCCTAAACCAACAAATCATAACTTAAAATTAAAAGTGCAGTACAGGGTCATCTTAACAATCCATTTGTAATTTGTAATCTGTAGCATAAAACCATTTCAACAATCCATATAGAACTTAACAAATTAGAATTCCTGAAAGACATTTGATGAATATCCAAAGAACATAACTCAAATAACAATGTAATTTTATTCAACTTGCAAAACATTACAACATAAAATTACAAAGCATTCATGGTATGCATGTGGCGGTCTCTTCTTCTATGGTTCTCCTTAGATTAATAATATTACAAAAATTACAAAGAAAGGAAGTTCCCAAGATGTGGGATTACAAGATATTTCAGTTTTTATGACTGGGTAAGGGCGGAACGCCACTTGGCACAAGCATCCATTAAATCTTGGATGTCCTTGAACTGAGCATTTTCTAAGTGCAATTCGTCTTTACATGTTAAGGATGCGATATCATTTTTCTTTATCTTCATCTATTCTTTGAAGAAATGATCAATCCTCATTAATGAAGCGAGAGGTGTCTCAATCTAATGCTTGATCTCCTACACAGTAAGCTGAGTCATCTGCATGATCCGCTTTTTCACTTCAGCAAAATCTATTTGAATTTGCTCCAGTTTCAGTTTTAGAGGCATAGCCTCCTCGATAGGATCCAAAAGTGCCAGGTCTAGATACCCAAGCAATGTTTATGAGGCGTTCCACCTCCTTTTGCAGGTTGCTTGTCCATATTTGATAATGGATTCCACCAAATCACATATGCCCTCCCATGTCTCGATGATCAATTCAATATTCTTAAGCTTAGGATTATCCAATATTGGCAGATCTTCAGGTCCTTCTTTCATATTTCTTCCAGTCTATGAAGAAATCATAGGCTTTGGTGGCTTCCCTTCTTCTTTTATGATGGTCATTGAGGACATCAGACTGATGCTCAAATGAGATATATAGCTCTTGGATCTCATTTTAACCTTCATACAAATTAATGATGCCTTGATAAAATTGATCATGTACTTTGCATGCTAATTGTTTAAATTCCTCCTCTGTAAATTTAGAGAAAGAAAAGGTAGAAGATGTATGCTGTAGGTCCTTGAGTTGTTGTTTAAATGGATAATTTTTGTTTGCCTATTGCTCAGTTAGCTGATCTGCCTTCTGAAGTTGTTGTTTAAGATAATCATTTTGAGTTTGCAGCTGCTTTAATTTGTCTTCATACTCCTCCTTGAGAAGCTGAATTTCCTACTTGTGGTGTTGTAAGGTTTGCTGTTACACCAAAACCTATAGATTGTCGTGAACATTTGAAACCCAACACAAGGCCCTATCACCAGGAGTGGTGGTTAAACCACTTGTTTTATTTTCCCAGAGGTGCGGCAGTTATACCATCTGGAGGTACCCGATACTCCAACACCTCGCCTCCGGCGTAGCTCGGGGGAATTGAACCTGAGGCCTATGCTCTGATACCATGTAAGATTTGCCATTATACCAAAACATGCAGATTGTGGTGAACATTTGAAACCCAGCAAAAGGCCCTATCACCAGGAGTGGTGGTTAAACCACTTGTTTTATATTCCCAGAGGTCGGCGGTTATACCATGTGGAGGTACCTGATACTCCAATAGGTGTTCCTTAGTTTGCGCTAGATCTTGCTTGGCCTTTTGCAGCTCCTCTTCTTTGTCCTGGAATTCTTTAATCAGCTGGGATATTGAATCAAAATTTTCCCCAACGAAAGATCCCATGGCAGCTACTGTGTCCAAAGCGTCCTGTTTGGTGTCAAAGGAATTCCTTTTCCAAATGATCTGGGTAGGCACCTATTGGCATGCAATTTTGAGGATAGTTAGTTGCGCAACATTAAGGATGTTGCACAAGGTTGAAGATGTTGCGCACGGGTGAAAGTTGGCGTGCAAGGCAGATTGGTCATGTTTTGAGGATTTTTTCATATTTTGGTCACTATTTTGTCGTTTTTGGTTCAAGTAGTTAGGAAGTTCATCTAAGTGGACCACAGATGTAAAGGATCAAGCCTATAAGTATATCTAGGATTGTAAATGTTGAAGAATCAATCTTGGATCTTATCTTTGTATCTTGGATATCATTTGTGAATCATTGTGAGATATGAATTTCTATAGCTGTTTTGAGAACCTACAGTTTTGATGCAAAGTTAATATGACATGATAGATATTTGATGGAAACACTATGTCTTTTTACTTCTTTCTGTTTTCCTGGTTTCTGTGATGTGATATGAATGGATGAATACTGCACTATGATGCCATGCTTCCATATTTTGAATAATGTTTTGTTGGTAGATCTTTTTATGCATCAATTCTCCTGATGCGATCTGGATATGTTGATGCGATCTAATGAATGTTGATATGAACGTATGAACCAATGCTTGGATCTGTAAAGTAATGATGCGATAGTTGGACAATAGATGTGTAATCCTCCTGCTTGCTGCAGAAACTTGGTTCCGATTGTTCTCTCTTGAACATCTTGGGTGAGACCTCATTTGCTCCGCAGGTGTTGCTGGACAGGGTAAAACTTGTTTGGGATGGTGCGCAAGGAGATTGTTGTGTTAAGGGTGTTGATAGAGAGTGAACCCCTGTTGATGGATTTGTGTCAACAAATGATTCCATTGCTGGGACCGTACTACACGGAAAAGGAGGACATGTTGTGGCATCCGACGAGACCGAAGATTCAAGATTGGTTCAACCAGAAGGCTAGGGAATTTGCTGCGGAGGAGAATCAAAACCTTGGATTGATGACAAAAAAAATGGCTGGGGAGGTACCTATATTCTGATATCCATGAGTACTTTTTATCTGAGTTTTTGATAATCTTGTATGAGTGGTTGGCGTAGTTGACCTATTGGAAGACAAATTTTCAAGGAGGTGAACCCACTTGCTAGACCCTAGAGTCGATCCAACAACTGTAGGAGGTAGATAACAGAGTAGTAAGGGTTGTCAAATTTTGGCTCGACAAAATATTCAAGGCCTACATTACTGAGTTTGTGGTCGACACAGTCAAATATTACAGCAACACAAAAAGGGATTTCTTCAAAGGACTAAGAGGTAGGTTTCTATTACCCTTTGCAACTTTCAATTAAGATGCTCATCTGTGAAAAAGGCATATTGAAGATGAACTTCGACGAGTAGGGTTCTGGTGTGCAGAGGTTGCGGGTACTACAGAGATGAGGGTTGGATGGAATGATACGGGGTAGATGGATGGGAGTTATGACGAGACTGTGAGGGAAGCTGAGGAAGGAAGTGGTCTTCTGCGAAGTGGATTAAGGTTTCGACAAGAGAAGCAACAAAGGACATGAGAGAGTCCTACTGCAACCGAGTCAAGAGGATATGAGAGAACATCATAAGGGACAGAGAGACCCTACAACAATGAAGGAGACAACCAGGCTACACTTGATCCCGAAGAAAGACCAACCTAGAGCAACAACGTACCCACACATCTATGCAATGCACCACACTCAGGAAGAAATACAAGCTCAACACCAAGTTGTCCAGCATGTCAGCAACACTCTAATAGTAGTGGATCAATGAACGTAGGAAGAAATCCCATGATAGCGCATGATGATGTAAAGTTACCTCTATTTCAGGTGAACGAGACTGAGTATCCTGAGCAATACTGGTTTCTATGCGAAGCAATTTGGATTGTAAAGCAAGTTCAGGATGATGATGTTAAGAAAGGTTAGTTGGCGACGACCTTCCGAGTTCGCGTACTGTACTGGTATATGTCGTTTACACAAGTTCCCATAGGGACTCCAATGAAAACTTTGATTGAGATCAGAAAAGGATTGATCGAGGAGTTTAGAAATACCAAGTCTGAAGCGCAATATATCATAGAATTAAAGGAGATAAAAAAATACCCGAATGAGACTATCTGTGATTTTGATCAACGATTTAAGACAATGATGGAAAAAGTCAGCTTTGGAATGAGTGATGTATAGAACAAGGAATGGTTCATCGCTGCGTTAGTACCACATACCAGGCTACCTTTGATGCAACAAAAGATTGCAACATAGAGTGAGGATTTGGAGATCGAGATGAAGTTGGAAGCTTCACCTATTGATGAGACTGGAGTTGGTATGAATTAGATTCAATACCAATTAGTGAACTTGACGATCTAGTTGCAAGATATCAAGAAAGGAAGAGAGCATCACGAAGAAATATGGTGTACTTGATGTCATGAAGAAGGACATCATAAGGATCAGTGCCCAGATTTCTGAAATTACTTGCTGACAGTATCTCCGAACTTGTTGAGTCATGGTGGCATGCCATGGTGCCACGTCTGCCAAGTTCATGGAAATCGACACAAAGACTTTATCTTTACATAGAATATGGTCACGAAACCCACGAATTTGTATTGTACGTTTTTTCAATCTGTTGGGCATAGGATTGTCGGGCATATGATTTGTTGTAGGAAAGGAAGATGGATGCAATGTAATATGTGAATGGAGAAGACCATAGAATGGTATAGCTAGAAAAACAATCGCAGCAACAACCACAAGTGGCACCACCATAGCCACATCCATAGTTTGTACCACAACCACAACCAACACCGTAGTTTGTGCCATAATTACAGTTTGCTCTGTCGCCACCATAGTATAACCAAATGCAGTATGCTCCGCAACATCTGCAGTATACTCAGGCACCATACACTCAACCGCGGTATGTGCAGCTACAACCGAATCCCCAGCCGAAACAACAATTCAATCAACTGCAGTATCAACAACAAGGAGGATTTCAGGGAGGATTTCGAGGAGGACGAGGTGGAGGTTTTGGTAGAGGAGGAGGATGAGGTCATGTACCTGTGCAATGATATAATTGTGGAGTATTGGGACATTATTAGAGAGATTACCCAAATTTACAAGCAGAATATACTTATTGTATCGCTGTGGATCACAATGTTAGAATTGCCCGCAATTGATCATGAAGTGGAAAGCAAGAAACATTTTGCAGTTGCAGAACCAGAACTAGAACCAGAATTCAAATCCGAACATGAACCAACCAATGAATCTACCACCAAACCAGAATCAAGGACCAACAATTGCGAATATCTTAGAAGAACCCAAAGTTCAGTTTGCTGATTTTGCGGTAATCACTCATGGAGGTGCGACGATAGGAGATGATGGCCCGATTCCATAAGTCCGATTGGCTGGAAAGAAGAAGGTGCAATTTGATGTTGACGCTGAGAGGGACACATTCTTTGATGCACGAGATGCATTAATAAGAGATCCATGTAAGTTACATGTTTATGAGATGACACCTATTTTTAATTCCACTTTGGTAGCAGGACCATCATGGTATCATGGTACCTTGCAAAAATTATTTGAAAGTTGCCTATCGTTGGAAAAAGAACCTGATGCACTTGCTGAGATTGTGAGTCTGCTGCATCGACCAGAAAAGGGGAGGAAGGAGTCTGCTATGAAATCCTAGTATAAGAAGAAAACAGGGAAAGATATGAGAATGAATATTCAGATTGGGGATTACGAGGTAGATTCAGTCATTCTGGATCTAGGCTCGGATGTCAACATTTTGACAAAGCAGACATGGCAGAATATGGGGAGCCCACAGCTAGTTTGGTCCCCTGTGCAGCTATGACTGGCTAACCAGGCCAAAGTGACACCAATTGGGCATGTTCCACACCTAGCAGTGGAAGTTGAAGGAATGAAGAATTACACGGACTTCGATGTAATTGAGGCTATTGATGGCGGAATTTCATATCTCATAGTGCTAGGGATTGGATGGGCCAAGGACATTTTGGTAGTGATTAATTTTAAGAAGCGCGTAATGGCCTTTGCAATCCGCGACTTTAGAGTCATAGATTCGATGGATCCAAATGAAGGAAGAAGGTATGTTGAACCAATTAAGGAAGAAGTTGTAGGAGGATGGGATCATACATACAACATCTCAGAAGACTATATCCAAGCTATTGCTGATGGAGAGTTGGTCTGGCAAAGTTCTAGCTCTGCATCTTTGGATTTTGATGACGCCTTGGGGAATTGGCAGAATCAGATGCTTGAGGTATCAATTCAGAAGTGTGGTTTAGTCACTCAGTTGTTATACTGAGTCACAACATAGATTGTTGAGTTACCAAACTATGAGGGACCGCCTGAGTTACCTGAATTTCTTACTGAATTTGAAGATAAGGTGATAGAACCACAGAGGTTATTGGCGTTGGATGAAGCGTTGAAGGCTACTCCAACACGGTGGTGGGCGACCCATAAGAAGTCGATCAATGGGTGGTCACAGTGTCGCAGGTTGAAGACAGTTTGCTTTGGAGAAGCAGAATAGTACCAAGTCGAGAGGTATGATGGGTGGAATGATCCCAACAGTCATCTGATTGCATGTCAGACCATGTGGGTGTTGCGACCAAAGGATGAGTGGGTACATGCTTTTGTACACACGTTGGATGAAATTCCACGACAATGGTATGTATCAGCTGAGTTGCGTAGAGAGATCACAACATGGGAAGAGTTGTCGATCTATTTTAGTCACACCTTCAGTTTCATGGATGCTGATCCAGTCATTAACAGTGCACTACAACATATCCGCGAAGTTGTTTTGAAGGTAGTTTCAATCGCATATCCGGTGGACCCGCATGCAGCATCAATGATGCAATTAATGATGGAGTGTTACAATGTGACAGGAGGACCCGACGATGGTGATGATCCAAAGAACATCGAAGTTCCATAGGCAGAAAGAAGTCGATATATCGCGGCACCTGAGATACCGACGGACAAAGTTAACCAACCATTGAAGATTCATAAATTCAACATTGGGACAGAAGAGCAACCAAATTTCACGAATATTGGAGACTATTGGGATGAAGAAACAATGGCAAAGATCACTGATCTGTTGCATGAGTTTCAAGATCTGTTTCCGAAAATGTTTTTTTAAATGAAGGGGATATTAGGATATTTGGGAGAGATGAAGATCCCTCTAAAGCCAGATGTGAATTTGGTGTGACATTGTTTGTATCGTCTGAGTCCATGATACAAGGAAAGAGTGAAGGCTAAGCTCAACAGGAATGTTATAGCTGATTTTACCACACCAAGTAGACCACATATTTACGACCTTCCCTATCCCTCTGTAGAATCCTTGGACCCCATGTACTTATATTATACTTTGATGTTCCAAGATCATCCTTAAAAATTGCCTGTTTATACCTATACACAATTTTTAAAACAATACCCGAGTGTATACGGAGATTTTGACCTCAAACCCGCGTACATCGGGATGTGTGCAAAATGAAAAATATTTTTGGTGTTTTACTCATTTGAGTATGAATAACTTGAATCTTGGCCTTCCAAATGCCTTGAGAATGCTCGGATTCTCCCCTCCATTACCGCTTTGGAGTGCTATATAAGGAATCCCTTGGATACATTGAAGGAGGAGAAATTGAAGAGCAAGGAAACTATAGTCCATTGTTGCCTCAACTTTTCTTATACTTGAGTCTACATCCCTTTGTCCCTTGGAGCACATGGTGTTCTTCCCAATCTTGCCTTTGCTTTGTGAGCTTTCTATTGAGAGATGGAGGATTGAAGTGGTGGAGGAATTGGTTTCTTCGGTTCGCAGAAGTGTCGACATAGTTTGTCACTATTGTATCTCTGATTTATTAATAGAAATATCTTTTTTCTATCCAATTCATGTGCATTTTGAATATGAATATTGAATCCATGGATGTATTTAATTGCTTATACATAGTTGATTATATATGCTAGGATAGCTGTTACAACTGATTTTACCACACATGGTAGATCACATATTTATGGCCTTCCCTGTCTCTCTGTAGACTCTTTGGACCCCATGGACTATTTTTGTACCTTTGATGTTTCCAATATCATCCCTAAAAACATGCGTTATTTTCCATACGTGACTTTTAAACCCATTCTTGCGTATATACGCGGATATGACCCTTAAAGCCGCGTACATCGAGATGTGTGCAAAAGGTCAAATAGTTTTGGATTTTTCCTTGATGTGGATCCAAGTCACTTGTCTCTTGGGCTTCCATATGCCTTGAGATCGCTTGGATTTGACCTTCCAGTACCCCATTGAAGCACTATATAAGGAACCCTTTGGATACATTGAAAGGGGAGGAATTAAAGAGCAAGAAAACTATAGTCCATTGTTGCCGTAGGTTGATTATAATTGAGTCTGCATCCCTTTGTCCCTTGGATCACTTTGTGTTCTTCCCAAGCTTGCATTTCTTGTGTGCTTGCTATCAAGAGATGGAGGATTGAGGTGGTGGAGGCCCAGGTGGAGGACTCAGTTTCTCCGGTTCGCAGACGTGTCGACAGAGGTTGTCATTCTTCTAATCTCTGATTTATATTAATAGAAATATCTTTTCCTGTCCAATGATGTGCATTTAAATGAATATTGAATCCGTGGATGCTTTTAATTGCTTATACATTATTGATTATATATGCTAGAGTAGGTCTAACATCATTATATAGCATGCTTGTCTTGTTTGCTGATTGTTGAGAGAGCAAATTGCTAACACAAGTGGGATTGGAAAAGTTCAACGGGGATCTAAATTAACCATCCAGAATAAGGTATGTTTCGAGATCCTTTAGTGTTAGATGTTTTATTTCTCTTGCATATGGGAAGGGATGAATTTCTGCGGTTACTCTGTCTGTTGTGGTACCCCAAGCCATAGGAAGTTTTCTTCGTAACAATAGCTCTAACACATTTATATATATCATGCTTGCTTTGTTTGCTTTTAATGAGAGAAAATTATAATTGCAATTGCACTGGAAAAGCTCAATGGGGATCTAATTCAACCGTCTGGAATAAGGTACGATTCGATATCCCTTAGTGTTATATTTGCTTACTATTCTTGCATATTGCGAAAGATTGATTTCTGGTGTCATACTGTCTGTTGTGGTACCCACAAGCCATAGGAAGTTTCTCTCCATAACAAAATTGGCGACTTCACTGGGGATGTTCCTTGTTTTTATTTGGGGTTTGGGGGCACAATGGGCTTGAATTGCTCTCTATTTCTCCTCATTTCTGTGTCACATTTAGTAGTATGTTCATCCATTGACACTCCCCTAGAGTGGTTTGACCCTTGGCTTGATTTTTACCACTTTCTTCTCTGTATACACAGGTTTTTGGCTAAAATTCACGTACATACGTAGGTTTTTGGCCAAAATTCACGTATACATGCAGGTTTTTGGCCAAAAGTTGCGTATACATGCAGGTTTTTGGCTAAAAGTCGCGTGCATACACTACAGTTCTTGGAACAGTCGCGCACATCCCCTCTTTTGGTTGAGTTTAATAGCGTGGGAAGTTGCTGGGTGGGTTGTGAGTGTGGCTGGGTCTTCATGAGTTTTGATGTTGTCTATTGACTGCTTCTTTCATGACCAACGACTGCTTTTTCATTGATTTTTCTTTGAAAGTAGTTCTAGTCTTTTATCTTTTTTTGTTTGTTTTTCCATTAATGCATTACTCTTTTTGTCTCGGTGTCTTGCAGTGCTTAGAGTCTTTGAATAGTTCATTGTAAGTCAATTCTCCAAGACTACTAAACACAAATAATTAGGTGTCTGTCCAGGTGAGAATGAGAAATCCTTGGTAGAATTAGTGTTTCTCAGGAATTTCCTCTTACACAAGAGTAAAGCATGAGGCAGTGCACACAATTGTGATTGGGATAGCCCTTGGTCACTTTTTGTGACCGTCGAAGATATTTTTAGGATCGTATTTGTATTTGGGGGCTTTTGAGGTACCGGTTGGTGCTTTTAAGCTTCTGGCTTTGCTACCCTATCCATACGGTCGATCCCACCTGCGATTGTCCACCTGAGCATTGGTTATATTGGGATTACCTTAGTTACCTTACCTAGGTATCGCAGGGGGTACTTGTAGAGGTTATTCTGTAGGTGTCCTGGCCAAGTAGGGGTTGGACAACACAATCACTTTATGCATTGAAGCTGAGGGCCACTATAATTGGTTACACACCTCTGCTTGTAGTGTATGGGAGTCTCTGGCCTCTCCTAGGTGAGACATACCTGCTGCATTCAGGAGCTCACATATCCTCCCCTTGGTTTGCTTGTATTTTGGTTGTAGATTTTCTTAGGAGTGTGCTCTTTGTGCGCTTGTTTGCTTCTGGGATCGTGATTACTTGAATATATTTATGTTCTCTTGAGTTCAGGTCCTTTTATGTTCGACATGACTGATATCACTACTAGTATCCCATCACCCGCTCCATGTCCTAGTGCGGACCTTAGTGTTGGTTGGGGGGCACCACAACCCCTTATATTGATCATAGATCTGGGAGTGGTCATATTCCATCCACTACTCCATTTGCAGAGGATTTTCACTCCCTTCGTTTGGTGTTAACACTAGTGTTCACCCTCATGGCGGTGGTAGTGGATACGTGAACGTTGGGTCTACACCTTACATTCCTTCTTATGTCCCATCATCCATCGCATTGTTTCATTTGAATGTTGTTGTCATGATCAATCCTCCATATATCCTATAGTTTGGACTCCTTAATGATTGTTTCCAGTTGTTTTGGACTAATATTATTGTCATGTAGGGTCCAGTTTTTTGTACACTCTCTCCGAGGATTTTACCCATCCGTTCCCATCACAGGTATAATGTCTAAACTGACATATAGGTTAGGTTTTCATATCTTCTTTCATTTTTCATGACCTTATGACCGTTTCATTTTAACCTTAGGTACAAACCCATTTTGCGATATCATGGAAACTTCATGCTACTGTTAGAAGTGGTATTATGAGAATGGTAGAGCTTTCCTATACATGGGTGCCCTAGTTAGATCCTGTTTTGCATTTGGTACCCATGCTGAGATGCCTCCTTTAGGTTGTGGGAGTCCCTTTTTTAAGTCTCGCCATGTCCTTGAGCAAGAGCTTCACACTCCTCTTGAACTTTATGCTGTCTTTTCCCCATAGGGACTCCCTTGTATAT
This sequence comes from Pseudotsuga menziesii, assembly GCA_001517045.1. NCBI lineage: Eukaryota > Viridiplantae > Streptophyta > Pinopsida > Pinales > Pinaceae > Pseudotsuga > Pseudotsuga menziesii. The sequence continues at coordinate 225,933 of LPNX010119401.1, forward strand.
ATCAAGTTCTAATTGCATTTCATGAGTTTTTCTTGCCTTCTTGAGCTTTATGCCGACTCCTTGACTTCGAGTTATCAACCATATAGCCCGAGCTTGTCTCATGTCTAGCCAAGCAGAGCCTTTTTATATATTCTTTGCAGCTTGATCACACCTTTACCGGAAGGAGACCTTCCCCCGAGTGTCGTTATCCTACACATGTTTCCTTGCATTGAGCATAGGTATGTTCCACTGCTTGGAACTAGCTTGCCTATCCCTAAAACTCGTCTCCTCCTAGCTATGTACTATAAATCACTTTTATTCTTTTTCAAGCCTTTCAAAATATCTGAAAAAGTCCCAAAAAAAATAAAAAAACATAAAAAGCCGGATGGGAAAAGATGTTATCTTTGGAAACATTTGAGTCGTGTTGCCTTCAAACAGAGTACTCTATATCACATCTGTTGGTTGGGTTATTAGGTTGAATTTAGGAGTTGTACTTGTTACTTTGAGTTTTATCCACCGACTGGTTATGCTTGTAGTCCCCATGGAGCCTTTGTTGATTCCTCCCGTGTCACAGAGATGTCCCAGTTTGCATATCGAGTCCATGCTGCCTACCTTCAGTCACCACTTGTCTTATACTCTTGTTTGAAGGAAGTTGAAGCCCAAGTCGACGATTCCTCATTTATCTTGACTTTGCATGTTGACCATTCTCAGTACTGTTACTGGTTCATTCACATCTTGTTTGTTGAGTTCTTCCACATTATACAGCGTTGCTGAGTACCTCGTGTTGGTTGATGGGGGATGCCTTAATGCCCTCCTTCCAGCAGATTCTGTTCCATCAACATCAGATCATTTACTATGGAATAGGATTCTAGAGTCATTTGAGTGCCTTGAGACTTACAGTCATCAGTGGTAGGTTCTCTCACCATCGATAGTTTTGGGAATACATCAATGTCCCCTAATCGATGGATTCTTCCAAGTGTTCGAACTCAACACATCTATTCATACTTGTTAGATTTCACTATGTACCTTGATTCCCATTTTCATTATCGGTGGGTTATCTCACATTTTTTAACCGTATACATCAATGATCGGTAATCACATGATGGACTATTGTGTTCGACCTTGACACATCTATTCGCAAAATAGTACATGTACTCGTAGCCGTTTGCATAGAAGACCTTCCAGCTTGGTGGCATTCCATATATGCTACCTCCTTGATAGTTCCAGTATTCATGATATTTCAGCTCTCATGATCATGATTCCAGTCTTTCCAGTGTATATCATATATCTTCATCCTTTATGGAGATCTTGATCCATTGTATATTGTATGTGGCGATGACCACACATGACACTTTGTATATCATGCCTATTCATGGCCATTGTACTCTTATGTATCTGAGACTGCTACATGTATTTGAAGTCACATGCATATATTTATCATTGTATTGTACTGTTGAGTGGCTAGTTCTTCAACCTGGGTCTTCATTACTCTACTTCTGGGATGGATTTTATAATATATTTCGACCATCATGTTACCCCTCTGACCTCACACATTAGGGGGCATTTGTTACAGCTGATTTTACCACACCAGGTAGATCACATATTTATGGCCTTCCCTATCCCTCTGAAGACCCCTTGGACCCCATGGACTTATATTATACTTTGATTTTCCAAGATCATCCCCAAAAATTTCCTGTTTATACCTATATGCAACTTTTAAAGCAATACCCGTGTGTATACGTAGATTTTGACCTCAAACCCACGTACATCGGGAGGTGTGTAAAATGACAAATATTTTTGTAGTTTTCCTCATTTGATTCTGAATAACTTGACTCTTGGCCTTCCAAATGCCTTGAGAATGCTCAGTTTTACCCTCCATTAACTCTTTGGAGTGATTTATAAGGAACCCCTTGGATACATTGAAGGAGGAGAAATTGAAGAGAAAGGAAACTATAGTCCATTGTTGCCTCAACTTTGCTTATACTTAAGTCTGCATCCCTTTGTCCCTTGGAGCACATGGTGTTCTTCCCAAGCTTTCCTTTGCTTTGTGAGCTTGCTATCGAGAGATGGAGGATTGAAGTGGTGGAGGACTCGGTTTTTCCGATTCACAGAAGTGTTGACAGATTTTGTCACTATTGTATCTCTGATTTATTAATAGAAATTTCTTTTCCTATCCAATTCATGTGCATTTTGAATATGGATATTGAATCCATGGATGTATTTAATTGCTTATACATGGTTGATTATATATGCTAGGATAGCTCTAACACATTTATATATATCATGGTTGCTTTGTTTGCTGTTGTTGAGAGCAAATTATAATTGCAATTGCATTGGAAAAGCTCAACGAGGATCTACTTCAATCGTTCGGAATAAGATACAATTCGATATCCCTTAGTGTTAGATTTGCTTACTGTTCTTGCATATTGGGAAAGATTGATTTCTAGTTTCATACTGTTTGTTGTGGTACCCCCAAGCCATAGGAAGTTTCTCTCCAAAACAACAATGCTGGAATCATAGAACCAGTTTAAGAATCAGAATGGATTAGCTTCATGGTCATATAAGATTAGAAGACAGGAGAGGTTCAGATCTATTTTGATCTCAGAAAAATGAACGATGCATGCCTTCATGATCCATTCTCAACACCGTTTACTGATGAAGTGTTGGAAGGAGTAGGCGGTTAGGAAATCTATTCGTTTACGGATGGCTTTTATGGCTATCATCAAATTAGGATTGCAAAAGAGGATCGGCATAAAATAACATTTATGACTGAATGGGGATGTTATCAGTACATAGTGATGCCATTTGGACTGAAGAACATACCTGTAATATTCTCTAGGATTGTAGTTGTTGCGTTCAGGGATTTTTTTCAGAATTTTTGGTAGTTTACATGGATGACTGGATGATTTATGGGCTGATAAAATATCATCTTGCAAATCTGTGACTGATGTTGGAGAGACGTTGACAACCTCAGATTGCACTAAATTCAAAGAAGTGCATATTTTTTGCACCCTTTGGGATGTTTCTAGGGCGCATTGTCTATAAGAAAGGGTTGCTGGTCGATCCAGCCAAGATCGCGTGTATTCTAAACTTGCCGCCTCCTATGAATGTGAAGCAATTTAGAGAGACATTAGGCCATATAGGATATTATTGCAATTTCATCAGAGGATATGCCACGATCACAACACCTATGGAGAAGTTGTTGAAGAAGGATGCATAGTTTGCATGGAGTTAGGAGTGTCAAGGATGTTTTGACACCTTGAAGACAAAGATGGCTACATCACCAATAATGGTTTTTCCAGATTAGACAAAGGAATTCCATGTTCATGTTGATGCATCATCAACCGCGCTGGGAGTGATGCTGGCACAAACAAGTGAAGGTGACATTGATCACCTGATTGCTTTTTCCAGTCAAAATCTGTTGCCTGCAGAAAATAATTATACTACGAAAGAGAGAGAAGGATTGGAAATACTCTACACATTGCAGAAGTTTCAACACTATTTATTGGGAGGTCATTTCAAGATGTTCACGGATCACTCTGCGTTGAAATACATAGTGAATAATCTTGTGTTGGGGGAAGATATGCTGTTGACTAATTCTCTTCCAAGAGTTTTATTTTGAGATAATTGTGAAGCTAGGTCGCTTGAATGTGGGACCTGATAATTTGTCGCGAATTGAGACATGTGAAGAACCAACGGACATTGAAGATGGGTTACCGGATGCACAACTATTCAGATTTGGAATGGTTGATGACTACTATGAGAAAATAGTTCATTTTTTGGCAACGAAAACAACACCAAAAGGGACCACTACAAATCAGAAGAAGCATTTGGTAGTCTGAGCCACGGATTTCCAGCTGATTGCTGGAGAACTCTATAAGATGGGACCTGACAAGATCTTACGGCGGTGTGTCCTACGACATGAACAAGAGGAACTATTGGCGGAAGCACATGTAGGAGTTGTAAGTGGACACTATGAAGGTCCTGCTACTACGAGGAAGGTACTTCGCACAGGGCTTTGGTGGCCAACTCTCAATGGGGATGTCGTAGATATGCGTGGACTTGCAATGTTTGTCAAAGGACTGGAAATCCATCACGAAGGGATGAGATGTTTCTAGTACCTCAGGTGACACTGGAACCATTTGATAAATGGGCAGTGGACTTTGTGGGACCAATCAACCCACCGAGAAAGAGAACCGATGCGCACTACATTATTACAATGACGGATTATTTGATGAGATGGGCGGAGGCAACACCAATTGTATATTGCATCGCTGTAATGACAACAAGGTTCATGTTTGATAACATTGTTACTCATTTTGGTAGTCCAAAGATATTGATGAGAGATTAGGGGAGTCACTTCATCAATCACACCATCGGTGTGCTGACAGAGGAAATTCAGATACAACACAAGAAGAGTACCCCTTATCACCCACAAATAAATGGGACAGTTGAGGCATTCAACAAGGTGTTGGAGCATGCACTTACAAATATGTGTAATGCAAACCACGATGACTGGGATTTGAAGATTCCAACAATACTATGGGCATATCACACCACTTGAAAAAGGTTTACAATGCAGACACTGTTTAAGTTGGTGTATGGGCAGGAGCCCATCATGCCAATGGAGTACATCATTCCAAGTTTGTGCATTGCGAAAACAACAGGGATGGATGACGAAGGAGCATTAGAAGAACGCCTAGCTCAGTTAGTGCAGCTAGAGGAAGTTCGCTTTGTCGCGAGATTTCTTTAGTGCATGGAGAAGGACCAACATAAATCTTGGCATGACCGACACGTCAAGAACAAACAATTTTAGCAAGGAGACCTGGTGCTAGTGTATGACAACAAGTTTTCCAAATATCCAGGTAAGTTGCAAATGCATTGGCTGGGTTCGTATGTTATCAATTCCATTACTAAGGGAGGCACAGTACAATTGCAACAATTGGATGGTACGATGCTACCTAAGTTGGTGAATGGATTTTGACTGAAGCCCTACAATATGGGCTTGGTGCTACACGATGCTTGAGGCATTGCGCAAAAAAAAAAGAAAGGTTTTTGCATAAGGTGGTAGTTAGGAGGCTAGAGCACTAGGAGCAGGTGCCTGCATAAGTAGAGGTGTCAAGGTCACAATTAGGGAACCATGCCGCGACGTCCACATGGATTCGATAGAGTCAAATATATAGTAAATGCAGTAGTTAAACCAGTTATCCAGCGACACTCTTGGACGAGACGCACATTAATGGTGGATTCGACCATTAGATCGGGAGGATCGACGCTGAATTTGGATGATGAGGGAGGATTTGGTCGAAATGATTGGTAGATATTTCACACGATAAACCTTGTGCTATAAAAATTGACGAGCTTCGGTTGGAAGTCACCAGTGTTAAATCTTGAGTTACAGAGATTGTATTGTTGAATCACAGAAGTTGCAGAGTTGTGATTGAGTGCAGAGTTGTGATTGAATAACAGGGTGAGTTTGAGTAAGTTACAGAGTACTTATGAGTAATGTAGTGAGTAGAACTGTAATAGATTTCAAGTGATTCACTAGTTATCGGTGTCCAAATTGAGGAAGAGGTAGCAAGTATGCCAGTAGGATCGCCATTTGTCACAAGGAAGAAGAAGGGGGCTAATCGGAAAAAGTCATCGACGCAAAGGAAGAGAAGTACAAGGAGTTCAACTAGAGTGGACGTATATGCAGTAGAAGCATCCATGACAAGGGAATGAGTGACCGCAATAGATATTTAGGGCTTTGTGCCATCATGTAGACATGGTGTAAAGCCGAAGAAGCTCACGAAGAACCAAAAGTACCCCATCAAGCTACTAGTGATCCCGAAGGGGATGAAATGTACATTCGATATGGTGCCCTGCTTGGTGAAGATGAAATATGAGGATCATGACTTATTGTCATTCATGGATTGTATTGTGGATCCATTTGAACAGAGGAAAGGACAAGAAGGGGATCCAATGGTGCGTACTCTGCAGGAGTGGGTGTTGGGATTGACAAAGTTAGGGCTGTTAGGCTTGATTCACATGCTCCACTTTGGTCGATTAATAGAGGAAAATGCATGCACCAAGCAATTGTTGGTGTGCTTCCATGGAGGATACCTATGGCTGTATCAACCAGTTCTAGTCACCATCGAATTGATCTCACAAATCACGGGGCTGCCCAAGGAGGGGTCCGACCCTTCACAATACTTCCAAGGAAAGGACAACGACAAAATATTAGCAACGAAGCTGAAGATGTATGACTTGGAGCGCGACAAGCACACATGCGTGGTAGACAAAATCAATGAGCAGGATGTGTGTGTTGAAACCATGATTCTTTCCAGCAAGAATTGACCAAACCAGTGCACCTCAGGGGTGGTGGCCAGCATTGAGCAGTGCGCTGCAGGTGTGCTAATGAACTGGTCGCTCTTTCTGTTGAACCAGTTAACGAAGGATGTTATGATCATGAGAGAGGGAAAGTGAGCATTCACCTATAATTGGATGCTCATCTTGATTGCATTAGTAGCCCAGATGGAGCCGGAGGACTACCAAGGAATGGATGCCACAGTCGCGCAAGTCTATAAGGGCGTAAGGTACCAAAACCTATGGCACCTGAGTTAAGAAGACAAGCTGAAGGACTGCGCTATATAGTTTTGGCTGTATTGGGATGCATTACAGGTTGCAACTGTGAAGGTTTCATGATTGGAAGAGGAGGTAGTGGTGAAGTATCGACGAGTCATTCGATTTGCTACTAGCCCGCATGTTATCCACATGAAAGCATGATGGGACCCTAAAAAACAATGGTTAGCAACACAATTTAAGCTAACATAGGATGAGCTAGATGCTATAGTCGTCAAGTGGCCTATGGAGTGGAAGGCACCGGTAAGTCTAGAAGAGCTATCAGATGACAAGGCAAGTCCTCTAGCAGATGCGCCAGTGGATCATACACCAGTGCATGGCAGTGACTGGGAGTCAAGAGAGGAATCGTCGAGAACCCCGATTGATTATGAGGTAGAGAGACTTTACGAGGAGAATAGAATGAAGAAACGACACAAGCAGGGAGAATCCAACGACACAGTGCCAATGGAAAAGCACAAGTAGATTGCATTGTGGCAAGAGTTATAGCAGCGATAAGCGCAAGTGGAGCACAATTGAAGCACCAAGATACTGAAGGCTTCAATGAGATAACAACCTGGTTGAATTATTTAATTAACATGATTTTGGAAAGAAATATAGAAGCTAATCTGGTGCACAGGGTGACTGAGATTAGTACATGGAAACGGGAAAGAATAATTCCCATTCCACCAAAATTAGTATAGACATAGAGTGAATATGTAGATGCATCCTTGCAGCAGTTTGAAGGCATTGTGCTAGATGTTAATGAATTGTCGACACACAAATTGGTGCGGCTATAGAGATTGGCTATGCAAGAGATGGTTGATAGGGAGCAGATCATTGGCCACCACATGTTGCAGCTGCAGGAAAAAGAAGTAGCAACAAGGAAGGAGATCAAAGAACTAAAGAAGGAGAAATATAGGTTGACAGCTGAAAAAGCACAACTATGGGACGACGAGGCATGACTAGAAAAGGTAGTTTCTATTGCCTGCCAAGAAGTGCCAGACATCACTGTAGGCATGGATGCTAAGGAAAAAGTGAAGAGGCTTGGAGAAGTGATTACAACATTCAAGCATGACATTGAAGATCTACATGTGCTAGTGAACACAGGCACACCACCGGAGCAGGATGCAAAATGAAAAAGCACTATTGAAGACTTGGCGACAAAGTTGGAAGAGATGGAGAAAGAGGCAAAACAGGTTACATATGCGACTACAAATTTTTGGGGAAGTGTAGTCCAAGATGAGAAATTGGAGCAACTCAACACGCAGTTGCAAGAAGCAGAGGGAAAAATAGCTACAATGGGGACATCTCTCAGAGCGATGCCTCTCGTTGTGCAAATTACGAAAGCGATAGAGCTAAAGGAATTGCAATAGCGGTTCACAAAGGTAAGGGAGTGGTAGTATAGAAGGAAAATGCAGCTTGAAGAATTCTAGGAGATTGGTGCGCAACTATCAATGAAAGTAGTTTCTGTGCTGCAAGTAGTTCAGGATGGCCAGAGGGACATCAGTGCAAATATTGTTGAGCGTCGACTGGAATGCTAATTGAAAGAATACAGGGAAATCAAGGATAAGGAAAATGAGCAGGTCAATGAGGTCACCCAACAGTACGAGGACTTCAAGGTGAATATAAATGGCTACACTATTTCCAGCTAATGTGGCTCGAGGGTGAACCATAAGATTGTGTTGGGGGCCTGTTGGCACACAGTTTTGAGGATAGTTAGTTGCGCGTAAGGTCGAAGATGCCACACAAGGGTGACATTTGGTGCGCAAGGAGGATTGGTCATGTTTTGAGGATTTTGTCATATTTTGGTCATTAGTTTGTAGTTTTAGGTCCAAGTAGTTAGGAAGTTGATCTAAGTGGATCACCGATGTAAAGGAACAAGCCTATAAGTAGATTTAGGATTGTAAATGTTGAAGAATTGATCTTGGATATTATCTTTGAATCCTTGGATATCTTTTGTGAATCATTGTGAGATCTGAATCTCTGGAGCTATTTAGAGAACCTACAGTTTTCATGCGAACTTAATATGACATGACGAAGATTTGATGGAAACATTGTGTATTTTTACTTCTTTATGTTTTCCTGTTTTCTGCAATGTGATATGAATGGATGAATACTGCACTATGATGCCTCTTTTTGAATGATGCGATGCTTCCATATTTTGAATAATGTTACGTTGGTAGATCTATTTCTGCATCAATTCTCCTGTTGCGATCTGAATATGTTGATGCGATCTAATAAATGCTGATATGAACATATGAACCAATGCTTGGACCTATAAAGTAATGATGCGATAGTTGGATAGTAGATGTGCAATCCTCCTTCTTACTACGGAAACTTGGTTTCGACAGTTCTCCATTGAACATCTGAGGTGAGACCTCATCTGCTCCGTAGGTGTTGCTGGACAGGGTAAAACCTGTCTGGGTCGGTGCTCAGGGTGATCGCTTTGTTAAGGGTGTCGACAGAGAGTGAACCCTCGTCGATGAATCTGTGTCAACAACACTATTTTTATTGTACATTCTTTTGTCCTCTTGGCTCCCTTCTTAACTACAACTTTCTCTTTCCTACTCCAAAAATATTTCCCAAGAGAAACTACTGCATCTTCACCAAAATTTTCCATCTGCTATATAGTCGAGATGGTTCCCTCTTGAACAGTGACTGAAGGGTAAGGTTTGGATTGGAAAAAGGGGACTTCCAAATTGGTAGGTGAAATAATAATGGGAGGAGAAGCAATAATAGGTGCAAGGGATGAGGGAATAGAAGTGGGGAGAGGTGTATCAATTTCAGGAGAAGATGTTGTAGGGATGGAAGGGATATCTAGTGGTGGAAAAACAAAAGGTGGTGATGTTGGGGTAATGTGAGGTGCTGGTGAGGTGGAAAGAATAGGTGAAGTAGAAGGTGAGATAGAGCTAGGACCATCTACTAATATAGAAGGAGTGCTAGTGGTAGCTAAAAGAATTGAGATAAATTGATCTTGGAAAAATAAAGTTGGGGAAATGATGAATCAATGATACTCACAGATAACTGGGTAGTAGGAATTAAAGATGTCATGGAAGTATAAACATTAACAGGGCAATTGGAAGTGTAGTTTCCTCCTCTAGGTAACTATGTATTTAATGAATCTCGACTTTTTCTTGAGGGAGAGGTTCTACCTGCTGAATTGGAGGAACTTGAGTAACTACTTGTTCTTGTTGAGAAGGTTGTAGTAGTGGTAACGGGTGTTCTGCATTGTGCATCTCTTCAAGCATTAGCTGTGGACCAACAAATGGTGCTTCCTGTACTTGTACTTGTATCTATGGTGGAACCACTTGAGTCTTATGCTTCTTCGACTGAGGCTTAACCACTTATGTTTGTGCCTATATCTGAGAGCTAATCTTGGCAAGTGTCTTCTTGAAATCTACCCCTTTGTGGAGGGTTTCTATCATCAAGGAAGGCTGAGTTCTTACAGGACTTTCAAGAACATCTTTCCCATTGTATTTTGATTTACTTGCAAGAGTAGAAGAGGAGCTAGGTGCTTGGTATTTGACCTCCTTTTCCATATTCTGCTTCTAAATGTTCTCTTCCACTGCTAGTTTTACCTATCTGAAATGGAGCACAAAAATATCCAGATCCTTCTGGTATTTGAAAATATGAGCTTTGAAATTAGGATCAGTAATCCTACTCAAAACCACCCGAGAATCAATAGCTACTTTATAGATTGAGTCATCAAGTTCATTATGATGAGTATATTGAATTTTGGATTGCTCCTGCACCAAGTGACTGGCTAGGTATGAATTAGGGTCATGCATCCTCTTTGAAGTTTCTCCTAGGTTCATATCAACAATCTCTTTACCCAAGATGGATGCATGAGTGGAGTTTTGTAGGACGAGAAATTCCAATTTCAAGGGAAACTTGGGCCAAGACTTCCTTTTGGACGATGCAAGTTTAGGAAAAACTTCATCGATCATTGTCTGGTATGAAATATCTTGTAGAACCATTTGTTCAGGGACTATTCTCAGCAACAGATGGATTGTGTTGCTACCCCAAATCTAAATGTAGGAGAAATATTCACCCACATACCAATCTCCATGTAGGATAATCAAAGCTCTAGCTCTTTCAAAGAAGGATAGAGCATCTACCTTGAAGATTTTATGATACATCGAACCCAAGAAAAGGTTGCAGATTTCATAAATCCCGGGAACGAAATTGTCCTCCCACATATCCAAAAAATAAATATGCACTGGCGGTGAGGTTTTGTTCCAATTCCAGCCCATTGCTGGAACCGAAGAAGTTGAGCAAAATGCATCCATAACATAACCTGACATGAAGAAACCCGACTTCTTGGATGTTGGTGTTTTCTGATATTTCTCAATTTCCTCAAAATTCATAGATAAATCTGTGCTCAGTTGAAAGACTCACTTGTGAGCAAGATATGGTGGGCTACAAGAACCCATTCGAATTTGAACGCAGAACAATTTGGTAATCCATATAACTGACAAAAAATAGCCGCAAGCAAAGAATAAGGTTCTTTGAACCATGAGACAAGGTAGGAATTTGTTGCCTTAGGAGATACTCAGCCGGGTTTTCCATCCAGGATTTGACTACTTCCTCATAATTGAATAGGGAGATAGCCTCTTTGAGGAATTTGGCACTTAGAAGCTATTGAGGGGGCCCAAGATAATAAGCTCTGGTAAAAACATATTGAAGGAGAGATGTGACCTGGTGTTGAGTATGGTCGTCAAAGGAGTGTTCCTTAGGGTTTGCATAATCCAATGCCCATTTGACTGTTCGGTGTAGGGCATGAACAGAGGTTGCGTTGCAATGCAATGGAGATGAGAGTTCCTAATTTTGGTGTATGCAGGATGGTCATGAGGAATTGCAGAGAAATCATCATTATCGAATATGGAATAAATTCTGGACCAATCCAAGTGAAGGGTTTCATCAACCCGCCTAGTGGTGTCAGTAAAGATTCCAGAATTAGGGTCCTTGATCTTCTACTCTTGGAGAGTAGTCTTTGATCTGGTTTTCATAGACATCTTGGAAGTGAAATCTGGTAAAGATCTAGCAACCATGGTCAAAATCTACCACAGTTCACAAAAGAACAGAAAAAATGGTCGTGAAAGGTAGGAGACTTACCGGTAAAAGATTAGGGACTAGAGGGTTGATGAGATCAAATGAGAGAAATTTGCAGTAAAAATTCCAAACGCAGTAAAAATGACAAGCAAAATGCTGAAGAATTCATAAAATTCAAAAGAATTAAATAATCCAAGCTTCAACGAAAAAATATATCTAGGCCATAGATCTTGCAAAAAATGGACGGCTGAGATTAAGGCGGGAAACTAAAATGTGGAAGTGAAAAACCTGGAAAACTTAAGATCTTATGATTTCCGCAATCCACAATCTGCAATCCAGGTTGTGGGATGTAGAATGATATTATCGATCATGTAAAAATTGTTTAAGTTCCGCGATCTGCAAGAGTCTTGTGGGTTGCGGGTGCGCAATGTTGCAACTTTAATTTTTATTGAGTTTTTGCAATCAGAAATCCACAAAATTTTGTGGGTTGCGGGTTTCAGAAAGGAAAACAAAAATACATGCAAAAAATAGATTTTTCCACCTTCCACAATCTGCATTGCGGGTTGCAGAATGCGAAAAGGAAAACAAAAAAAGACGCTACAATAGGATTTTCCACTTTCCGCAATCCACATTCTGGGTTGCAGAATGCAGGAGGGAAAAGAAAAAGTTTATTTTGAAAAATCTTTCCGCAATACGTTTGCGGGTTACAGGTTCTCGAAAAGACAAACTTTTATTGAAATAAAAATATGACTTCCGCAATCCACATTTGTGGGTTGCGGGATGCACATGTATATTGTGTATGCCACTATTACAAATTAACTATTCAGGTATACTGATTCACATGGTACATTTTTGGTTTTCTCTTGTTATGTTTGATTTTATTTTCTATCTAAATGTTAATGCAAACATAAAGGGTTGGTTACATTATTTGATAGGTTCAAGGATTCGTTGCGATGTTCATAGTCATTAGTGAACTACAATGACCTAACTGTCAAACACATATAATGTTTCTTATTTACTTTGACATTACTTCTATCAAGTGATCTTAATTTCAATTATGTTGGTTACCACCATGAAAGAAAATTGAACTTCATCCTAACAAAGAAATATGTGATTATTTGCTTTGTTGAATTAAACCAATAAATGGGGAAACATATAAGTGATACATCTCAAGAAGAAGCATATTCTATTTAGTTTGCAATTGTAACAACACATTAAATAATGGGAAGAAGATAACTCTGACCAATAGAAGAAGTATTATATTCGCAGACATAAGTTTAGAGGAAAAATAGTACATCTATAAAGGAAACAATGAAAAGCTTCAAGCAAAATTTGGTTTTAAAGAGTTTAAAGCAATTAAGCTTTCCTCCTTTTTCCTACGTTGGACATGTGGATTGTCTTGCATGAGGTCTGACAGAGATTTAACTTTTGATATTGGAGTGAATGTAAGCCCTTTTCTATCAATGTTTCCAATATCCATTGTTGCATTTTGTAGGGTCATACCTTGCGCATTATGAATTGTTAAGCCCCATGCCATACGAAGTGGTAGTTTCCTACGTGTTCCTCTTGTTATGGGAGAGATGGGAACATAAATAGGATTAGAAGTATCACATAAAGCTGCTTAGTAGTGGGGGAATTCGACAACAACAAAGGATGGTAAGGTAGGATGATGTTTGTTGGAGTTGTATACAATGTCAATGAATTTTCCAAGTGAGACGTTAACAAGGCCCGCTCCAATCCATAAATTAGGAGTTAACATTACTTGTTGACCAATAGCAAGAAGGACCTCTAATGGTAACTTTTCATCATCTATGGATTGACAGACATGTATGCTCCTTTGTTCTGCAAGGCAACGTGCAATTGGCATATTGAGGTGTTTGAGCATGTATTTGTTGTGCAGTGCAATAGAGATATTAGTGGCATACATGTGGGTAGACTATTCAAATGAACAGTTGTCTGCATGTGAAAGGGATGAGGTTGTTGTCATTAGGAGTGCCCAATCCTCAAGAGTTGGTGTTGCATTTTGAAGGTTTAGTAAGAGTTGAAGAAAGGAAATTTGAGAAGCATTATCCCCTTGTTGTCAGAAAATGGTATTCAGTGTGACAAAAGTATCAAATGTACGCTAGAGAGCAGTTATGTTGGGCCTGGGACAGAAGGGAAGAATTTATATAGAATTCTGCCTAAGGGAAAAAGAGTACAAGGAAGAATAAGAAGGAGCTGCGACATCGTAAACAACATCAAAGAAGAAGGGAAGGATGATGCAATAGAAGAGGGAAGAAAAGGAGAAAGGTAAAGAGAAGGCACAAGACAAGGAAGTTGTGCCAGTTTTGTAAGCTACGACGGAAGGACATAGCAAGAGACATGATGATATGGCAGAATATTCATAGAAGAAGGTTTGTAGATAAGGTAACGACCAGAAAGTGTTAGTAAGGAATGATGCTAAGTAGCATCAGCCCTTAGAGATCATGGGTACGGGCTCGACTGGAGCTGGTGGAAACTACACGCATAAAGGAATTTTTGTAAGTCAGGCCGATAATGCCTTTTTGGTCATATATTGCTAGAATAGGAAAGACAGCCCGTGGGCTGAAGATAGTAAGTCGACTGGGATATCGACTGAAGTTGAGACTATTAGAGTCTATATCAAGTCAGTATTGAGTTTGTAACAAGTATGTATGGGAATATATCGAGTCTGTAATAAGGCTATAAAAGGAGAAGCCCAAGTTGTAGATGGGTTAGCCACTCAATTAGTTAGCCTGTTAGCTAGTTCTTGTTTAGACGATTTTGAGCTGATTAGAGGATACAACAGTTTTGAGTAAGTGAATCTGTATCATTGAGTGCATCAGAGTAGTGGATATGCAGCTTAATGCATAGACGGATAGAGAAGGTTGAGTCGATCCAGGCTGTGTGCGGATCACTGAGTAGGAGTCTGTAGCTTTATGTACATATAAAAGGACGTAAAACAACCTCCCACACAAACTGCGAAAACGTGGTTCTGGCAGTTACCCATAGAACTGAGATATCTCAAGTAAGACAACATTCGTGTCGTAGGTGTTGTCGACTGGGATCTACTCCGTAAGGCCAATATCTTGGGCTTTGTTGCGCTAACCAAAGAGAGGAGTTGAACCTGGGTCGCAGGGGAAAAAGGACAACAAATGGTTCCATTGCTAGGACCCTAAAGTGTTGTGGTGAGGGACATGTTTTGGCATCCCATGAAACTGGAGATCCAAAACTAGATAGAGTTTACACGGAAAGAAAGTGAAGGATCTTGGTGGACACCGCTGAAGTGGTTAGAGCGGTACATATATTTAGACATCCACAAGATTTTATTTACCGAGTTCCCCATTGTGTTGTATGAATGGTTGTCTAAGTTGGAAACCCAGAAATTTTTTTTTCAAGGAGGGGAACCAACAGAATGGACTCCATTCATGATTGAGCAGCTGAAAAAAATCAACAACCCTATATCAAGGGCTATGGAATTCTGGGTAGACAGTATCATAGAAGGATATATCACTAAGTTTGCTGTTGATACAATAACCTCATACAATGAGGTCGATAGAAATTTTTTCCAAGGACCGTGCAGTAGATGTCTCTCATCTTGGAAGATGTGGATCAAAATGCTCATATGTGAAAAGGGCATTCTGCAAATGATAGATTGAATATCAAAGGGTGGCTATGTCTAAACAGAACCCTGAAGTGAGGTGTTCCCAGGAGAAGGTGGAACTGAACTAAAATATGCCTTTTTGAGAATCGAAAGAAGATTCAAGTATGACAAAATGTGAAAAACTCTGTTCGGACGAGGCAGTTGCAGCACAGATCAAGAAGAAGAAGGCTACGAGTTTACATCGTGCCTAGACGAAGGATCGTGTGACGAGGAAGAGGAGTATCATCTAATATCAAAGGGAGATGAAGAATCTGAGGAGTTGACTAAAGCTCCATAAAAATAACATGTACACGACTCACCTACGGTACTAGAGGTAATATCACTAGACCAATCTCCAAGTATTTCTGTAAATACGAGTAGTTCTAATGCTATAAATGGCGGACAAGGAAGTCTAACTAGTTGACATTTTTTTCCTACTATACCAGTAGTTAATACAATACCGATCAATGTAATGGATGGAATTAACATTAAGCTCCCAATATTCAATGGGAATGCACTGGAAGACCCAGAAAAACACTAGCTTCTGTTTGACGCCATCTATACTATACGACAGATCCAAGACAAGAACATCAAGAAAGCACAGATGATAACGACTCTACGAGGTTGTGCGCTAGACTGGTATATGAAGTTTTCCATAGTACCGGTGGGAGTGGTATCAAAGACACTCAATGAGATTAGACTCAGGTTGATTGATGAATTTAAGAAACTGAAGTCCAAATCACAATGCATCAATGAGATCAAGGATATTAAGCAGCTACCAATAGAATCTTTTTGGGTTTTTAACCATAGATTTAAGACATTAATGGCCAAAGTGAGTTTCCAAATGTCGGATGTGCAACGCAAGGAATTATTCATTGCTGCTTTGTTTCCACACATCCGAACACCATTGATGCAATAGAAACTCATGTCACAAACAGAGGCTCTGGAGATAGCCATGAAGTTAGAAGCCTCTTCAGTTGGAGACACTAGCTTAGGCATGATGCAAATTTAGTCACATCTAGCCAATCTTACGGTGCAACTCTAGGACATCAAAAGAGGCAAGGAAGTTCAGGAGGAACTATGGTGTACTAGGTGCATAACAGATGGACACTATAAGGAAAATTGTCTGATGCTAATTAATTATGTCCCTGTAGGTGCGCCGAACCCATTAAACACCCAAGGAATTCCTTGGTGTAGAGTATGCCAGACTAGAGGTCACAAGTCCAAGGAATGTCTGTACTTGCAGAAGATTGTAAGTTCACCTTGTAGTATGTATTGTAAATTTTGTATATCAATAGGTCATGATGAAAAGGATTACAGAGAATACAGATGCTCCAAGAGAAAATGATGGATACCTACCTAATGAAGAATGAGGAACAAATGCAAGCTAAACGAGCGCAACCTCAGTATCAACCTGTGTAGTTTCAACAACAACAATATCCTCAATTGCAATATTAGACAAACCAATATCCTCAACAACAAAAATACCCTCCGCAAAGTGGGGGTGGGAATTTTAGAGGTTGAGGACAACAACCAGGAGGAGGATTTGGTCAAGGAAGAGGCCAAGTTGTATGCTATAATTATGGGCAGGCAGGACACTTTTCCCAAGATTTTCGAAGTCCTGTGAAAAATTGTACATATTGCAAAGTATTTGATCACATTGTCGAACAATGTCTGCAACTTATTGCAAAATGACAAATATCAAGTCCACAAATCGTGAGAAAACTTGAAGGTGATTGCAAGTGAGGCTGAGGGTCACTTCCGCCATTAATATCATGCTATCACAACAAAAAGGGGTGGCGTAGTTGGAAACTCCACATAAGGAGTTAGATCAAGAACCCACGTGATCGTTCATGTTGTCATTATGCTACTTGGTGATGGCAAGTGTGAGGATTTGATGGACTCATTGTTGGAATCAACCACTAGTGATGATTCAATAACCGCCTGACTCCTTTTAATGCCATAGTTAGAGGCGTTCTAAGATACAGAGTGAGTGGAAGATGGTCAAGGAAAAGGATGAATAACTATTGTTGTTCTAATGGCCCTGGGGGTACTGATAAGGAATCAATAATGACTGCTATGATTGAGAATCATGTTGTTCGATGTGTTTTAATGACAACTGGGCACTGCTTGGAAATTCAGCCAATTCAGGGCCTTCATGCAGAAGCAACACCAGCCATTAAGGTAAATATGTTCATTACATTAGGAAGACCTTCTGATGCCGTTAAGAGAAATATTTTCCTAAAAAAGCACCAATGTGGAAGCAGTGCGAAGATTTCCAGGACTAGAGGATATCCCGCTGAAGCCTCCAGACAAGGTTGTGAAATTAATTGCCGCAGTGCATAGTATCCATTGCTAGGAATTACCGGTTTGAATGAATTCTTGGACTAGGGGAGAGAGGACCGGAGGTCTACGTCATCACCATCATCAATGCAAATTTCTAACTCTAAGGAAAGTGATGACAAGTCCAAAGATGTGTTGCTCTGGCATACCCTAGAGGAAGGAGCTCGTCTAGGTAGAGGATGAGGGATATCACCCTCATTGTACCCAATATACATATAGACCCCTTGCTGGTATGAGAGATGACTGCGAGCTACTAGGTTTACCCAGAGGTTGTGTACTCATTCATGGGTAATGCTTAAGGACATTTTGAAAGGCGAAATGACAAACATGGGTCGATTTGGGAGCTGAAGTTCGAAATGAAGACAAGGAACATTGGTTTTCTCAGCAAGTCCTTCAGCTCCTATGTTCTACCGCTACGTCCTACCCTACTGAGTGGTACAAACATCCAGAAGTAGACAAGAATGAAAAGTATTTCAAGGGTTTAGTACTGTTGATAAACAGAACTATCTTCTCGAGGTCTGCAAAGCTAACAATGTTACCAGGAGAAATAGAGGCTACTGAACATAAATCCAAACACAAAAGGAACATAAACCTTCCCACCAGTTGCAAACATAGACAAAACATATTATTAAACAAAGAATGACCATAAAGTCAGAAGAGGAGAACGTCACAGGGATAATTCAACCTATGCACCAGAAGGTGTGTGAGGGAGCGACATAGATGGAAATTAACATGCTGGAACACATCAATTCTGACCCAGTGGAGCACATGCAGAAAGTTGAAGAAGAAATGTACGCAAAAAAGAGAAGCTATTGAAAATCATGGAGGATTTTCAGAACAAAATTCGTGCTAGTCAGTTTATGGAGCAATAGCTCACGTGGCTCGGGACGAGCCATAGGTGAGTGTTGGGGTCCTGTTGGGTTTGGGATAGAAGGGAAAAAATTATATAGAATTCCACCTAAGTAAGGGAATAAGAGTATAAGGAAGAAGAAGAAGGAGCTAGAACATCGTAAACAACACCAAAGAAGAAGGGAAGGATGCTGCGATAGAAGAGGGAAGAAAAGGAGAAAGGTAAAGAGAAGGCATGGGACAAGGAAGTTGCGCCAATTTTGTAAGCTACGATGAAAGGACAGAGCAAGAGACGTGATGACATGGAAGAATATTCACAGAAGTAGGCGTGCAAATAAGGTAACGACTAGAAAGTGATAGTAAGGCATGCTGCTGAGAAGCAACAACCCTTAGTGATCATGGGTACGAGCTCGGTTGGAGTTGTCGAAAACCACACACGTAAAGGAATTTTTGTAATTCACGTGGATAGTGCCTTTTTGGTCATATATTGCTCGAATAGGAAAGACATCACGTGGGATGAAGATAGTAAGTCGACTGGGATAACGACTGAAGCTGAGCCTGTTAGAGTCTGTATCGAGTCAGTATTGAGTCTGTAACAAGTATGCATGGGAATATATCGAGTCTGTAATAAGGCTATAAAAGGAGAAACCCAAGCTATACATGGGTTATCTGGTTAATCAGTTATCCCGTTAGCTAGTACTTGTTTAGATGATTTTGAGCTGATTCGAGGATAAAACAGTTTTGAGTAAGTGACTCTGGATTGGTGAGTGCATCAGAGTAGTGGATCTGCAGTTGAGTGCACAGACAAATAGAGAAGGTTGAGTCGATCCACGCTGTGTGCGTATCGCTGAGTAGGAGTAGAGTAGAGTGATAAAGGTAGAGAAGAACAAAGAGCATGAGAGGGAGGAGAAGTTTGTAGAGATAGAAGATAAGGTCTTGAATAGAGTCTATAGATTTATGTACACACAAAATGTGCATATATTTCCTCATGCCAATGCCATATGAAGAGAACCTTGTGGTTTTTTCCTGGATGGGTTTCCATGTTACATGTTGTGTATATGTGTGAATGTTGAGTAGCTTAGACAAGTGCATATTTACCGTGCTTAATGATTGATTGGTTATTTTGCTTTAAAGAGATAACTGTATGAATGCTGTATGTTAAGTAATGAATATGTCCATGATGCCTGTTCACTATGCATTTACGTGAGATTACAAAAATAAGGGTGAATAAAGCTTCAGTGGTGATATATAAAGTGCAAACCACCAACCCACCTCCACGGTCTTCGTTGGAAACCTTGGATCAGGGCCAAGGACGTAAAACACCCTCCCACACAAACTATGGAAACGTGGTTTTGGTAGTTACCCAGAGAGCTGAGATATATTAGGTGAGACGACATCTGTGTCACAGGTGCTTCTAGTTGGGCTCTACTCTTCGGGCCGATATCTTGGAATTTTTTGTTCTTAGAAAGGAGAGGGGCTGAACCTGGGTCGCAGGGGAAAAAGGCCAACAAGTTCCAAGGGATGATCCTGCATAGATGGGGGTGTCCTTTACTGGAGGCAATTTCCCGAAGTCACCAAGAAGAATCATGGAACAACCACCAAATGGAGTTGTAAAATGCAAGGGGAAAGCTTGAAATAAGCATGCATCAATTTGAGTTAACATTGTTGGGCCAATAAAGCTCATTTCATCGATGAGAATATAACGAATATGTCGGATTTCATCTTGAAGCTTTGAAAGGGATTGGCCTTCAAGAGGATGCATTTCAACAATGGGTATTTGAAGAGCAGAATGTATTGTAAGTGCATGTATATTAAAGGCAACAACACCAGTTGGAGCTAGGAGAAGCAGTGGGGATGTAGTTTGGAGTGTAGATTTCAAGAATGATATGAAGTAATATTTTTCGATGCTTGTAGTGACTTGAATGACCATTTTGTGTGGTTGAGTAGGTGTAGTGTTTCTAAAATGGAAAATGAAAAGATCAAAGGCTATGTGTTTTGTGGGAGATGAGGAATCATGTGAAATGGATAACGAGGTGGTGTCTTCATGTGGTTGAGTGGACAAGCGATTGAGGTCAATGAATGCTTTGCTGTTTCATGCAAATGGGTGGCTATATTGTTATGTGTCCAATTGTGGTTTTTGTCAAAATCACGATATCCAAGCATTTCAAGGTCATCAATATGGATGTTGTTTCCTAGTCACATTTGAGAGAGAAGTTCCCATTCATCCATCAGATGGGCCAAGGGAAAGGGAATTGGATCGGAGTTTGAATCATCAGATGGAGTGTAACACCCCGGTTTTGACCCCATTGCATTTAAATAAATGATGTAAATAATCATGGTGTGGAGCTAGGAAAAAGCCCCACCATCGATTTATTATTTATGTTTCGGCAATTAAAGTTGGGCCGATGGTATTTTTTTTTATGCTAGCTAAACATTACAAAGCTGGACATTATGTTAGAATTGTAATTTTTAATTAAAACCCACAACCAGCTATGTCAATGCAACTAAATGAGATGGGGGCATGATTTTTCGTAAGGACGAGGGAGTGGGAGATTGGAAGAGGGGGGGGGGGGGGGGATTAAAAAGGG
>LPNX010119401.1:247049-302014 GCA_001517045.1 Pseudotsuga menziesii
ACCACTTTTTCCTCATGCGGCAGCGTTTCACCTTCCCTCACGATTTGGATTGAACAAAACGTTTTTGGAAACCCAATTGGGAATTCACGTAGTATCCAACAAGCAAAAACGACTATGAGTCTAAACCTTTCAGGAATTCTCTTGTCCGGTGATCTGAATCCTTCATGTTTTTGGTTTTCCTATGTTGATTTGTTTCTTTTCACGTTTTCTCCAGTCTGCTATTCGTTTTTCCTGAACCCGATTGCTAGAATCCGAATTTGTGTCTTTGATTTGAATAACCAACAAGCATTTTCGTTAGGGTATTTTTCTTTTGCGGCAATCGGTCTGGCTCTGACAATGTTAAAAAATTCTTGATTACTGTGTGTATGTAATCCCTGGCATCGGCTATGTTTTGTTAAATCTGGTACTGAGATAAATGTGTGCACGTTCTTGCTTTGGAATCTACATTGATTGAAGGAATGGAGATAGAGTCTTGACTTGCTTGATAAAACTAGTGTGTGAAAGAACCTCACAGACCAATTTAGAAGGCTGGTTTTCTTCTTTGCATGCCCTGAATAGCACTAGAAGGGAAGGCATGGCCTGAGGGACTGTGTAGCAGAGAAGGGAATGCTTCCTTGTGTTGGGTGTGTAATGGTTTAGAAATCAGGCTAGATCCAATGTGGGTGTTCATAGCTTTGGGGTTGAGCTCACTAGCTTAGTAGTCAGTCTTTCCACCTCCTTGGCAGCCTTATAAACCCAACTGGATGGATGGCTTGGACGGTAGCCTGATAAACCCATTTGTTGGCTTGGCTGTGTCTCATGTGAATTTGGATAAGTGTAAAACCACTGCCCGTGTAAGCTTGATAAACCCAACTGTGTTGGATTGAATGAATTTTATTGTATCCTTGGCTATGGGGAAAGTCTGCTAGTGTTCCTTATTCCTTAGGGAAAATCATGCCCAGCTCGGGGGTGGCAGTGTTGCTGAGAGATTAAAGAGCACACTGGCCTATGGTTGGGTGGAGTGCTGTAGCGGCATAGTTGGTTGTGGGACAAGCTTCTCCAAAGATAAGTGTTCTTGTTTATTTAAGTTCTGCAACTGTATTTGCTTATGAATTATTATGAAATTATCATGAAAATTTTGAATGCATGAATGTGTTGGAATTGAATGAATTATGCTTCCGCTATAGATTGCATTATGCATCTTTTTATACTTATGTATGTTTTATTTCAAAGCATTTTTTATATATATGTATTATGTTCATGGGGGGCTTAGATTTCCTGGGTTGATAGATGTTATCGCGTCCTCTTCGCCGAGTAAGGGTTGGGGACATGACATGGAGGTGTAGAGGGCTCTTCTTGTGCATGTTCAATGTGCCACACAACATATGTGCTTTTAATGCGATGCCAATGAGAAATAATTTCAGAACTTGTTGTTCCAATATCCTCAGGGAGGGAACAAAAAGGTTTGTATAGAAGAAGTTCGCTCCAAAAAAATGGTTCAAAAGTTGAAGAATCAAAGGGAGGAATGGAAGTGAATTGTGGAAAGACTTTAACAATATTTTGACGCAAGTTTGCTCTCCATGGATTTTTTTTTGATGGCTGCAAAGCACAAGAAGGATTTTTTGGAACATGTGACACGTCTCTTGTGCACTGATGTCTCATTTTGCAACTATTTGTGCAAGGAACCACTTGATTGGCTGAAGAATGGGGCTCTCACTTCGTGCTGCATGTGCAAGGCGAGAGGGAATAACATGGTAGATTTCTGATTTTGGATCTACTTTCGATGCATATTTTGAAATGTATTTGAGCACAACATGTCTATAAAGAACATGTTGGAAATGAACATTATCCCTCCATATTGAAAGCATGGTTGGGTTGTGAATATTTAGAAGGGAATCATTTCTTGTAGGATTGTAGGTTTTCAATGAATAAGGAAGAATTATCTTGTAGGTCATAGGGAAAACCATAGCTACATTGAACATATGTTCCTTTTTTATGAAGGGAAGTTGATTCTGAACATTTGGTGTGCCATTGAACACAATTTACAAGTTCTTCATAGTCAACTGAGTAGTTTGATGCAAATATGGATCGTGATGCAATACTATATGGATAATTTGTATTAGAATGATGTAACCTAGAATTGGACAAGTGGGCGTTATGAGGATTCCAAGATGTAACATATGTGTCAAAAAAGTGTTTTTCAACTTCAACTGCAACAACATCTTCCCAGTTTAAGGTGTCCATATTTGGTGCATCTTCCAACCAAATAAAACCATGAATGTGTGTGGATCCCCTATGTTGCCATTCATACATACACGGGAGAAAAAGGAATATATTATAAATCAATCTTATAAAGTGACAAACATGAAGAAAAGGATAAGAAGGAAAAGTTAGTAAAACACCTGCACCAAGAATCCGTTATGTGAAATCCTTTTTGAAGCACCTCTTCAAAGAATATTTGAATCTATTGTGCATGTATTGTGATGTAACATGTGGATTTGATATGATGTTGCGAATCTTCCATTGATGGTGTTAATCTAAACCAGTAGGGCGTTCACCGAGCATTATAGCATGCAAATATGGCCATTTTGTGTGAGCTGCACTAAGGGTGAAGAAGAACGTTGGTGTACCTTGTTGATTGATCATATTTGTGATTTCATATATACTTTTGTTCCAATACGAGCGTGTTCCACGCAACGAGGACCCAAATCGAGTGACCCTTTCACCAATTTTTTCATTAGGAATGTCTTGCAATTGGTTAACAAGCTCAAGTATTGTGGGAGACAGTGTATATTCAAGGTTTATTTTTGACAAAAACAAAAGCAATAGCATTACTTTGATGACACATAATAAGATTGTATATATAGTACCGGAAGCGAGGATGTTGCCGAAATCTATTGTCACTATAGTGAATGAGGTGAAGTGCATATTCATGCATCTCAACTTGATGAATGCGTGGTTGTGTAACCATTGCTGCATCTATGGGGAACATGGTTGGAAAAGCCATGGAAAGAAGGCCTTCTGTGTTGTACTCATTGATATGGGATATGCCTATAGGGGGCCAATCAATGGAAGGCGGTAGTGGGATATCTGGTGTGTATATGAAGCATCTAATTTCTTCAACCTCAGTTCTAACATTATTTTGTGCTGAAATAAATGAGGATGGTTCTAATTCATAGGGTTCAAATGAATTTGGTGGTCGGATTGTAGAGGACAAGCTTTGCTGATGAGATAATGTATCATTGCTATTAACATGGGGAATCAAAGGTGAAATGTCTGTTGAAATAAGAGGCAAAGAAGCTAATACAATTGGGTTGACTCATCCATCCTTGTAGTATGGATCGTTTTCCATTTTGTATTCAAGAGCAACAAGAACATGTGTTCGACTAACAAAAAGTTCACATATGGAGTGTTTGTAGAGTTGCATTTGCGAACAACAAGGATGTCAAGGTCTGATATAAAATGGGGTAGGGATGTGGAAATATTGGAAATGTATTGGGGGAAGCAAATAGTATGCCCATAATATTTATATTTACCACCACGAGCATTTATGACTTGTAATATTGGGTTGGCATGACTAATGAGCATTTCTTCAACTTGCGTAAGTACTGCAAGGACAGGTGGTTGTATGCCTAGGTCCATATTGTTTTCCAATGAAAAGTGATTTCCTTTTCTTTCTAGAATACAACGAGAACACCCTTATGCACCATGGAATTTTTTCTTGTAAGTAAATACTAAATTTTAAAACATTCAAGATTAAAATTCCAATTACAAGAAGAAGAAAAAACCAGACCCACAGAAATACGAAGCAAATATTTTGCTACCACAATGAATGTTGAAAACAATTAAGCAGACTGAAGGAATACCTAGAAATTTGACAAAGTGGCAAGTCCTTTGTTCCAAAATATTTGGTGTAATCGAAGCGCAACAAAAGCAATACAAGCAAAGAAAAGGCAAACAGTAGGAAATATTGGTTACCTGAAGCTTTATATATATGTGCAAAGCAAAGGCGGTGAGTAGCAAACCCGGTAAATCAAGAATTGTGACAAAATCTTTGAGATCCTCATAAGCTGAGCAGTAATTAAGAAACAACCCATCTGTAAATAAAATCATAATATTTCTTACATTAATGGAGAAACAATGCATTGATGAAGCATTAACATAGAACCTTCATGTCGATGAAGGGACATCGACAAAATATTCCTCATTGATTCAAGCCACAGCGAAAGCAAACCACGACCAAAATGACCCCACAAACTGTCAGCATAAAGCTACAAAATCCCTTAGATTGAAACTTTCACAAAACCATCAGACCCAAATCTTGGCAAAGTCTGTGCCCAATTCAAAGAAAAAATTGACCCTACAAAATCTGAGTCTAAACCCACAATAGCCGTCGCATCGAAACTTTTGTAAAATACTCGGTGTCAAATCTTCACAATGGCTATGTCCAATTCAAAGAAATGAATTGCAGTGAAGGACAGTGGCGGAAAATATGGGCCTATCAATTCATATATGTGGCAAAAAAATGAAATTGATCACCAAATGTACATGGAAAAACTGCTAGGACATAATCCCATCAATCCATTCATGCACAAGATCGGTCGTTTAGGGAAACATATAAGAGTATAGTCAAAACACACAAGCCACCCATCAGATTATACCATAAACAACAAGTGGGCAGCAGGATCCGCAATCTGCAATTTGAATGAAGAATGGTCCGTTGCGAGCGTAACTTTGCGGAAGTCCATTTTTAAAAACAGAGAATTACAAACCCGCAATACACAATGAACAAATGCGAAAAAACTGTTGCATAAAGGAAAACGAGGAAATAGAGTTGCGAAACCAGAATTGCAGAAACAAATTTGTGGAAATATCTGTTGCGGAAACAATCTTGCAGAAAGGAGCTTGCTGAAGGGTAGTATTTGGAATCCGAGTTGTGAAAAATCAATTGCGGAAATATTCTATTACGGAAATAATGAGGTTGCAGAAGCAATTTTGCAGAAAGATGTATTGTGGAAATATAGTCCGCGGGACAGAAGTTACGAAAACGAGAATGTAGAATCACGTTGATAAATTGATAAAGGATTGAACTGAATTGCAATAAAGGAAACTTACAGAAAATAAATAGAGTTGTGGAACTAGAATTGTGGGAACATATTTGTGGAAATATCTATTGCGGAAACAGTATTGCGGAAAAGGAGATTGTAGAAAGGAGCTTGCTTAAGGGTAATATACGAAAACCAAGTTGTGAAAACTCAATTGCGGAAATATTCCGTTGCAGAAATAATGAGGTTGCGTAAGCAAGTCTACAGAAAGATGTATTGTGGAAATATATTTTGTGGGACAAAAGTTACAAAATTAAGAATGTGGAATCACGTTGATAAATTGATAAAGGATTGAATTGAACTGCAATAAAGGACACTGGCATAAAATATGGGCTTGTCAATCAAGACATAGGGAAAAAAAAACTAAATCGATTACTGAACGTGCATGAAAAAAATGTCTGGACATAAGCCCATGAATCGAAAAGAGCTTGGTGACGGGTAATATGTGGAAATGGATTTGCAGAAATATGTGTTGCGAAAAAGGAGATTGCGGAAAGGAGCTTGCTGAAGGGTAATATGCAGAAACCAAGTTGTGAAAGATTCATATACTATGATACCGGCAGTAGAGGAACGCTCAAATTTAAGTTTGAATCCATTGCAAAGGAACAATGTATTAAATGAGTTTTCTAACGAGGATACCCTTTTACCTGTTGGCGATCAGATGTTGCTTGCCTTTGGTGACACCACCGTCCCTACTTCATCTCCATCTTCGTTAATGAACACACTCCTGTCCAACGCTTCCATTTCATTCGACCACCATCGCCCCCAGGACCCACACTTCTCCACGACGTTGTCTCTCGCTGGACTTGACGTCCCTACTATGCATTTATCTCGCATTAAATGCATGGAACCACCACGCTGACCGCCACTTGTCTCGATTCAAACACAGAGCCTAGATCCCTCTCGCGCCCCTTTAAAAATTTTGCTTTACCTTGTCCTGTCTCCCCTGCCTCTGCTCTACCTTTAGGTATCAACATTGTAGAATACCAACACAAAAGGGAAGTATCAAATCCAGTCACAACTACTCTATTTTACGCGACCTGCTATATTTATCAGGTTTGTTGAGTGAATGTTTTTTCTTGCATGCTTTTCCTTTCCATAAAACTTGAATTCCTGCTAAATGTTTGAGATAAATAGGTATTTTACTATCCTTTTAGACAAATCCTATTGAGTGAATGCTTTTGATTGCACATTTTTCCTTTATAGAAAACTTGCATTTCTGCTATATGTTTGAGATAGATAGGTATTTTGCTATCCAAACAAAATTGTAGTTTGAGAAGAATTTTCATATCTATTATTTCGTTCAGGAGATGACCGTGTTCCTGAAGATGCAAGATATTGAGTTGTAAGTGGGAAATAAGTAGTCTTGCATTACAGAGGTTGAGTTTGGGTTTGTGGTACTGCTAAAAATGAGAAGGGTGTGGATGGAAACACCCTGTATAACACTTCCCTTTCCTGGTTGTTTTCTTTACAACATTTCTCTCATTAAAATAACACATACATTTATTCTACAACTTGTTTAAGAAAGAATGAAATCCACCACTCATTGTATTGATGTGTCCATTGTGTCATTTCTTATACAAATAAATACGACCATAATAAAAAATCCACTTGTTATGGAAACAATCCAAATTTGATTAATGAACATTGTGAAACCTTATGATCAGAAACTGTTACACGTTAGGGATAAAAATGCTCTTGCGAGGTTACATGGGCTTACAATTAATTCATTCATTGCTAGGCATAATACTACTCTAACAACATATTTATGTTCATGCCTAGGCTTGGTCAAAACTACCAGAATTTACCTTTGATGTTGATAAGTTCCCAAGATTGTTGAAAACATTAAGAAACATGCCCATAATTTCATTACAATGTTGTAGGTGGCCTCTTTGCCGCTGCAAAATTCCCATAAATGATTTTGACCTTCATCAACATGGTTTCCAACCAGAACCAAGTCAACGGTAACCCCACAACTCCTTTTCCTATAGGTTGACACCTGTGCAAAATGTGTGGTAACATGTTGTAGGCAATAAATTTAAATATTTACGTTGCTACTTGTTTTGATTAATGGAGCTAGTATCTACCCTTATCCAACCAATTTACCACATAGATATGCCACTAATGGGGGATCTAAACTCTGTAAATTCACATAGTAAATAGCGGCATGATTACAATCATATTTTCAATCACATTAAATTGTTAATGAAGAGTGACATGATTACAATCATATTTTCAATCACATCAAACTATTAATGAAGGAAATAGTAACTTGCACCATAACAAACGAACATCAAGTATCTCCTTTTTGAAACTTGTAGGAAGCGATTAAAAAGTGGATTGGGCGTTTTCTTTCATTTGTTATTGGATCTCTTTGACATATTGTGAGTGTACCTAATTAGATTCATGTGAATTTGTGGTGTTTTCCACTCTCATAATTTGTTTTCTTATTACTCTTAGGAAACATTCCATTCCACATATTCATTGATGTCTCTACAAAGAGAAACTTTTGTTTTAGATTTTTTGCTTGGATAACACATGTAGTGATATGCTACAGAGTAAAAGTTGTCCAAAAACAACATTTTTTTATTTTATTTTAAACAAAACTAAATAAGCAAGCATGGATATTAGTCAAAAAAATTAAATTCTATTGTACACATATGATGACAATGTTTAGTTCAAGATACATGTAATCATAATGTTGACAAATCAAAAGTACCCAACCTTGTTCATCTTGTGCACTAGATTTAAGGTTCAACATCATATGGAGGTGACTAGTCTCCTTAGCCATGTTGAAAAACCTTCAAGGTTTCCCTGGTCTATAATTGCAAATTGCTTTATCTCTTCTCTTTGTGGGGAATCAATTTAGTTTGGCATGACCAACTAGATCATTTAAGGTGATGTAAGATGCGTTGTCTAGAATTTTTTTTCTAAAATAATTTATGTGAATTTATTGTCCCATTGACATCTCATGATAAATTGTTTTTGTTTATGCATCTCATCTGATACAAACAAGATGGTGCAAGAATGGACTCTTTGCATTCAAGTGTCCTGTTATCCTAACCCAGGACACACCATCACTGAATATGTACTGCACAACAATTTTTTGAATGAGGCTTTCCAAAGGAAAAGAGGGATACCTAGAACAACAATGAACAACGAAGCTTATTACATTACACTTATAGAAGGACTAAAAACAACCAAAATGTACAGTTCCAATGACATATGTGTCTACACCAACTCTGAACTCATATGTAACCAAATGAAAGGAATCTACCAAGTTAGAAAAGGGAATTTAAAACCGCTTCATGTAGAGGCAAGAACCATTGCTGCTGAATTTCATTTCTTTACGATCAACCACCATTCAAATATTAATAGGATGTCCATTGATCTATTGTATGGGAAAATGTCCACTCCAGGGGGGGTGAAAAATGAAATGATATCAATATTTGTTGTATCAAAATTTAGGCTTGCACATTGTTACACATCTTCAATATGTGTATGTTTTTTGTTGTAATTGTTTTGGTGTCACTCATGGTGTGCCTCTTTTAATAAAGAAGAATGTTTTTTTCCCATGATGTAATGGTTGGTGTAAAATTATAATCTTGTGCCATGTATAATTTTAAGTATGTTATCATTGTTCAATAGAAAGATATTGCTGCTGTCTTTTTTGCATATTGAGAGGTTGTTGATATCTTTTCTCATTTATGGTTTCACATTATCAATGGCTGATTTGTAATGGATATTGTTGATGGATACATATTTGGAGGGGTTGGTTTCACGATATATCAGCTTTACATTCTTTATTTGAAAGCTTAACAATGCAAACTTAATGGTGCTTCAGAAATTTGGCCTAGAGGCCTTTCTCATTAGCTGCTCTATTTGAATTATGGCCTATATTGTTCTCATAATGTCATGTGGGGAAAAATAGTGAGAATATGAGGGGAGAGAGACCAATAATAGGGGGATAATTTGGCAAGTCATTAAGGGACATCGCTGGTTGAAAATAGACTTAGTTATAAACCTCCTTTACTTTCGACCACAACTTGTATCTATCTTCCTTCCCTGTGATGTTCTCAATCATAAAAAAACCAATCTAAATGGTTCCACACGCCATCAATCCTTAGTATACTATTTCTCCAAGTTAGTGAGCTATTGATTGGCTCCATATCAATGCAAACCTTCCTATTATAAACTAAATCGAAAATAATCCTCTAGCCTTATTTCCAGTCTTATAAAAAATCTCCATATCTCTGATATGCTTCAAGTGAAATTCAAGTCTCTTCCATTAATAACAAAATATTCTTTTAATGACTCAAAGGGAAAAAAACATATCCCAATACCACTTTTATCATCATATATACTCTATACATTTAGAGCATAAGCATGTATTCTGAAACCCTTTACTTCAAGGTTATGCATAAACATGGTACAAAGGAGTAAGGACTACTAGGTGATATTTGACATCAAGACATGAAATAAGGACTAATAGGTGATATTTGACATGAAGACATGAAATAAGGACTAATAGGTGATATTTGACATTAAGAATGAGTAGGGTGATACCTTACTAAACATTGCTGGCTTATTGGGATGTCCTAGAATCCATAAACTGCTATTCAAGAAACTACACAATGTTGGAAATGAAATTTGAAAGTGGACAATAATTGGACTCATATTACACACAATGAAGATCATACAACAAAACAAAATTTTTTAGTGATTGAAGAGAAGAGAATGCAATGTCTTATTGTGTTGTGTGGGGTACTATAGTGAGTGCCAAAGCTGGTCAAATTGAGAGATTGAAGAAAGAACTTCATTTGTTTGTTTTTTAACAAGTATTCTTCACCCTCATGGTCTCATAGAATATCCTTTGGGTGGGAGAAAAATGATTCATCCATAGCTAGTTTCATTGGAACTCAGTCAATAAAAATATAAGTATCTTTTATAGTTCTCCTTCTTTGTTATGAAATTATTCTTTTATGGTGAAGAATAAACCACACTTATTGATTATGAGTTTTCTATGAAAATTATATAGGATTGGTGAGTAAATGGGATTTTGTTTCAAATCATTAGAACACAATTTTGTGTGGAAATATATAATAACTTCTCATATATCCTAATTGTTTGTCAATAGGTTTGTGTTGAGATTATGAGATTGTAAATTTATATAATAATCCCTTGTATTTTATTATTATTGATTTGAGTATGTATGCTCTATGGTAACAAAATGATACTAGAAGCTTGAACACCTATAGAAATTTGTGGACTCAATCTTGTCACTAAACCTTTAGTATGCTAATGAAATGTTATGTATATACCCATAACAAATTCATAATAAATATTTGAATTGAGGTAAATAAGGTCAACCTTATTTTACAAATGGGAAACCCTTGTTTTGTGATTGAGCCTCTGCCTATGAATATCATCTAATAATATCTACCAATTGCAAATTATTTGCATTAAGTGGGGTTGTTGCTTAGATATATCTCCTTTTGAAGATGGTTTGTTCCTACGTTGTCCAATTTTACTTTTAGTTGAATACTATGTAATTGAAAATTGTTGGAGGAAAATCCAAGACCTGAACATACATAGTTTCATATCATTCCAAAAGTGGCAGGATTTAGTTGTTAAATTTAAAGTTTTACCATAACTTTACATCTTATACTTTGTTAGAGAAAATTCTGTAAATTGTAGCTCGCAGCGTTGGGTATTACATGTAGTTTATTGTAATTGCAACAATCATACAATTTGTTGATCAATATATTCATACTTAATGTTTTTGACAATATATTCAATGTGCACTACCAATTCATTGTTAATTAATATTGTAATCATTTTTGCCAATGCTCTCAACCTAACTATGAATCTACTCTCAAATTTCAACCCTCCTTGAAAGTTTTCCAATTGATTTCAATCTAATAAGCTAAATACAAAAGTTACTGTTTGGATTTTTCCCAAAACACGCATAAGATTCAATACACACTCCCATTGTTGAGCATTGTTGAGACTTTGATTATGCTTCCAAAAGTATCATTCCTGTTCCTATCCAACATAAATTCTTTGAGCATTTTGTACTTGGGTACTTTAGTAGGCCTTGTTTCCAAGATCCATTTTTTTGTCTTTTATTTACTCCTCGCGTTTTGCTTCAGGAGAGTGCTAATGTATGTAGACAATTGTTAAGAATACAAAGGCTAGTATTTATTTACCAGGTTCCTATACTTAGGTTGGTATACTTACTTGCCAGGTTGTATACCTTATTTGTCCAATTGACATACCAATCAATTACTTGCTTCATTGTAATAAATATAGGGCTTACTCTTAT
This sequence comes from Pseudotsuga menziesii, assembly GCA_001517045.1. Classification (NCBI taxonomy): domain Eukaryota; kingdom Viridiplantae; phylum Streptophyta; class Pinopsida; order Pinales; family Pinaceae; genus Pseudotsuga; species Pseudotsuga menziesii. Next base: position 258,459 of record LPNX010119401.1, read on the forward strand.
ATTTCAATAGATAAAGTCAACGTTTATTGTCATTCTATTATTTATGAAACTAAACTCATACATATTTAATATGAATTAGCAATTTCACAACCTTCAGTCTTTGCTAAAACTTTTTCTCGACCATCATTACAATTCTATATTTACAACTCATTGATACCCCTCAAATTAATAAATAAATGTACATATGATAGATCATGTTCAAAGTAACGAAATCAAGTTGCAAGCAAGATATGACAATAAGTGTAAGAATTGGCCATAATATGCCCTTTATACATCAATGATACCCTTGAAATTGATATAGGTATATGGCACATTTTCACATATAACCTAGGTTTAAAACAAGTCAAGCAAGGTATTACAATAAGGGTAAGACTTAATGAACTTATTCCCTTAGTGCATGTGTAGACGCACATCAATGGCATCCTTGTAATTCCAAGTTGCTTGTGTAAATGTCTCAACTGAGGTAGGGGAGCATAAGAAAATGAGAGTATTTAAATCTATTGAAATACGCAAGCAGGAATATGGGAATGATAAAAGCAACAAGTACATAGCGGTTATCACTTCTTTGCTTAATAGTGTAGTCTTATTTCTATGGAGTAACCCCATAGGATAATACCACATCTGAAATTTCCATGAATTTGGATTTTCAAATGGCCTTACTGGTATGGATGAACCATCTTGACATCTATTTCAATTATATTTAATATCCATAACAATATGGAAATTAGTTGAAATGGTGATGATCATCTTCGATGGTTAAAATAACAAAAATTATACAGTTCCATTATCATCCTGAATTTCTAAGCAGTATAATTTATATAATCTCTATAATTTTTTCAACATAAGTTTCATGGCAATAAGTGTAAAAAAACGTAAACAGACTATGGAAAGAGTGCAAGCACAGAGAAATATGATGATCAAAATTATTATAATTAATAGTTTAGTGACATATATGAGTAGTTCATTAGTTAAAAAAAATGAGTTCATAGGAAATATATTGAGAGCCTCAGGAGAGCAGAGCAGGGGGGATTTAACATTAGGAGAAGCTATATTGATATGAACATTTCAATACCAGCCAAACTAACATTAAAATGGCCACAATTAACATATAGACATGATAGTAGTGTGATTTCTCTTTTATACGAAACATTACCAAATGGTACAAGTAGCCCCTGGCTTAGTGTCTATGGAATAAAATAATTTTATCTTCCTTGATTACTTACTTCTCTTAAACCGATCCACATTTTCTCAAATTTCAAACCTCCATTGTTAAGCATTTGACATAATGAAAATTATTAAAACCACCAAAAGCTCAAATTGAATGCAAACTAAAAACACTTGATTATCAACTTATTGAACTAAGTGCATAATTACAATTTTGAGAAAATGAGGTTGTATTCTAACATAATCTGAGAGACCATGATAGAATACAAGTAACCCACTCCTTGAAATTTTAACTGAAATGATTGCTGTTGCAACATAGATTTGGATTCTTTCATGAAATCCATAGGCCTAGTTTGCATGAACTTGGAAGAACATGGTGGTGGACTACAAGAACTAGTGTTATAATGAAATATCTTTCAATGCTTTTTTTATTGAGATTTGATAAAAATGAAAGTGCTGTAAGAAAGGAAAATAATATTGTGATAAGTAATATGCATTTCCATGATATTATCCAAGGAACCAAAGCAGAAGAAAAAATACTGTACAAAAAAAAAACAAGTTTATTAATTAAAATCAACAGTTTATTATATTGTAATGTCCCAATTCAAAAATTCCTAATAACGACAGAATTTTGGAAAAATTGTCTTGACTAGTTTTGACCAAGGGGGATTCGAATGGCTGAACAGGGTCTCAAATTTGGTAGGGATTCTTGTGGGGAGTATTAGCACTATTAAAATGAATCTCTTATATTTTTATGACATGTCATAGACATCTGTAACTCAAATTGGGCATGATGGCAAAAAGGGAAAAATTACTAGCAATTTATGATGTAATTCTCCCTAGGGTATGGGCAGAAATGGATATCCAACTCCTATTCGACCCTCCAAAATTTCAGAAATGAGTATGGGAATGGTAATTAAAATTCATTTACTATCACTTGGTGTGGTTAATATTTCTTCAACTGAGTTTTATATCTTCATATACAAATGCACAATTTCAATGATATTTGCTTAAGGGAAATGACACATAAAAGCTCAAATTCGTCTCATAAATGGTGAATATAATGGTTCAGAACAGAGAAATATGAATATATATAATTGGGATAATTTCAATATATCACTAACAACACATAACATTTATCCAACTCGCAATATACATCAGATACACAATCTCCATTGAAAGGGAAAATCATCACATGGAAACTAGTCACAATAAAGCTTGGAAATGTGGACATTTGCACATGTTTTTATTCTAATTTCGACTTAAAGAGGACATGCGAGACATATTACAGAGCCATGAATCATTCACCCATGCTTGGGAATCAACTGAACTCAATGGGGTGCAACCACCATTCACACAAGTGTGCCTTCATGGAAAAACATGGAAATCTAGAAGTAGAAATTGAGGGAATGGGAGGAAATATGGATCATGAACAGAAAGAATCCTCCTATATGAAATAAAACATTCTCTGAAGCTCCAAATTATAGGTCTGAATTTCCTCTCCCATGTACAACTTGGATGAGAATCTAACTCTCTCGAAATTGGCTCACTATGAGGGTAAGTGTGCACTCACCGTGCAAAGGACAAACAATTGCTCTCCAAATGCCAAAGGCAAATATACAAATGATAAAAAGCCATTCCCATTCCTCATGACATATTTTTATAACCCTCACAAGGTCCTCCAAGTTCTAATTCATTCCCATAGGCTTTCTCCACCTCATCCTTGATGTTTAGTAACCTTCGTGACACTAGGCCTTCTCCTCAACCCTTCATTTTCCACCAAATTTGAATGGTTGCCTCTAACTCCAAAATTCGACCTCTTGGAGGATATTTTTATCCTAGTCATGTCCTATTTTTCATATTCCAGCAATAAGGTCTGCAATCAGGCCCGACTTGTCATAGAATCTTCCATCATTGTTGTCATAAAGCGCAGGGAATCTATCTCCACATGGCACCTAGTTTCTTCCTAGAATCTTCCTCTTATATGGGGAGTTAATCCTACTCACCCATTTGAATCCTTGGGATAATGATATTTAATTTTATGAATCTTCACCTTCCAATAACCTTCCATCACCCATAATTTCGAATTCGGGATTAATTCATGACATGTGTAAGGAGGAATTTAGCCACCCAAGGCCCCCATGGACCTCCAAATGTCCTTATGAAGAAATGCCAGTTTATTTTATTCATATTTATTATTTTTATGGACCAAATTAATGTGTAAATGATAAAATAAGGTTCTCTCGGGTCCCATAGCTCCCTTATTGCAATATTTAATGCCTCCTCCCCCAACCTAGGGAACTAGTAGGTGGGTGAACATTGTCAACTAGTAGACCTATTTGAATCGGGACATGATGGTCCTCCCCATCCAATATTGCTTGTCCTCAAGCAATTCTAAGTTTGGATGCTGAAAATTTTTCTCATCGTCCCAAGTGGCCTCCTCACTAGGAAAATCCTTCCATTGTACCAAATATTCTTTGATTGTTCTGCTTTGTAGCCTTCTCTCCCTTGTTCTCAAGATTTTTTTTGGAATGAGAATGAGTTGTCGTTCATCATCCAAAGGTGGTAAAGTATATGAAACTGAAATATGCTTCCCTATAACCTTCTTTAGACAATAAACATGAAACACATTATGAATTTTTCTTCCCATGGGAAGCTCCAATTGATAGGCCACTACTCCAACTTTCTGAATTACTTTGTAGGGACCATAAAAAATTGGTTTGAGCTTTTCTGGGCCTTTACCTTTTATGGTGGTTTGTTTTTAGGTCTTCAACCTCAAATATCCCAATTCATTCACTTGGAATTGTATCTCCATTCTATGTCGATCTGCATATTGTTTCTATTGATTTTGAGCAACCTACAAGTTATCTCTCAAAACCTTCAAAATTTCTTGACTTTGTTCAGTCCAATCCTTAGCCTTGGGAGCTCTACTATAAAAAAAATGTGGTCAACAAAAGTGGATGCATCATAACCATAAAGTGGTTTAAAAGGATACATGCCAATGGACATATGGAAAGTCATATTGTAACAAAACTCACCCAAATGCAACCATTTTATCCATGCTTTTTGCTGCCCACTAACATAGTTCCTCAAGTATCCTTCCAACCATTAATTCACCCTCTCCATTTGGCCATTAGTTTGGGGATGATATATTGTACTAGGTGTCAAATTTGTGCCCACCATTTTGAAGAGTTCTTACCAAAATGCACTAAAAAATATGCTATCTTTGTCACTAACAATGCTCTTAGGAAGCCCATGCAATCTGAAAAATTATTTAAAAAATAGTTCAAGCTCTTGTGCAGCAGTGAAAGTGGTAGTAACAACAAAGAAATGAGAAAATTTAGTGATTCTATCCACCACCACAAATATGCAATCCTTACCAAATACTTTGGGCAAACCAGTGATGAAATCCATGGAAATGCTCTTGCATTTTTGTGCTGGAATTGGAAAGGCATGTAAGAGACCAAGCTGATGAGTGTGCTCCACTTTATTTTGCTGACATGTGGGTAATTCATTAATATACTTCATAACATCATCCTTCAACCATTTCCATGAAAATATTTCCCTCAACATTTGGTATGTTTTGAAGAAACCAGGGTGACCCACTAGAGGAGAATCATGAGCCTTTTTTGAAATTTCCTCCTTCAAACTTGAATTAGGGACCAAATAGAATCTAACTTTGTAGTATATGATTCCTTCCAATACCTTATACCTATCATAATTGTTATTCCCAACAAAAATTTCGCAAGAAAATTTATCTTTGGCATACTCTACTTCTAATGTAGCTTTCTAATTTGCTGCAACATCCATGAGAGAAATAGAAGGTATTCTAGATAAGGCATCAAATACCACATTATTTTTCCCCTTCACATATTCAATATCAAACTAAAATTCTTTAATATTACTCACCCACTTTTTCTGCCTTTCATTTAAATCCTTTTGAGTGAGGAAGTACCTTAAGCTGTTATGGTCAATTTTAACTACAAATTTGTTTCCCACCAAGTATTGTCTAAACTTGATTAAAGCATGCATGATGGCCAGCATTTATTTATCATATATGGAGTAAAGCCTCTGATGTGGCTGTATATTCCTACTCTCAAAATATATTGGGTGTTGTCCTTGTTTTAGGACTACTCTAATGCCTTCTCCTAATGCATCACATTCCAAGAGAAATGGTTTAGAAAAATCAGACAATGCTAGAATAGGGAAATTTCTTATTACCTCCTTCATTCTTTGGAAATTTTTTTCAGCCCCTTCATGCCATTGAAAAGCATATTTCTTTGTCAAATCAGTGAGAGGTGAAGTGAGTTGGGAGAACCCCTTCACAAACTTTCTATAGTAGGTGCAAATTCCAATGAATCCTCTTAATTTAGTGAGACTTTTGGGACAAGGCCACTCTAAAATGGCTCTTATTTTATCCATATACACCTTTATGTGTCCAATATGCAAGAGCTATGTTAAACCAAACTCACATTTTGACAGCTTAGTGAAAAAAGATTAATCATATAGAATTTTTAATGCCTCTTCTAGATTATGCAATTGTTCCTTCCAAGTTTTACTGTAAATAAGAATGTCATCAAAGAAAACAAGTACAAAATTATGAAGTTTCTTGTGGAATATGTTGTTCATGCATGATTGAAATGTGTCTGGTGCATTTTTCAAGCCAAAGGGCATGGAAACAAACTCAAAGTGAATGATAGTGGCATCTGAAAGCAGTCTTTGGTATTTCTTCTTCTCTCATTCGAATTTGATGATAACCTAATCTAAGGTCAATATTTGAGAAGAAATTGTCCCCATGGAGCTCATCCATGAGCTCATCAATCCTTGGGATAGGGTATCTATTCTTTATTGTCTTCTTGTTTAATGCTCTGAAATCAATGCACATTCTCAAGGTTCCATCTTTCTTTTTTACCATAACAACTGAAGAAGCAAATGGGATAAAACTAGGCCTTATTAGACCCAACTCCTAGAGTTCTTTAATGGCCTCTTCAATCTCATCTCGAATCCTTTTGGGATGCCTATAAGGATGAATTTTGATAGGTTGTGTTCCTACATCTAACTCAATGATATGCTCAGCACCCCTATCTGGTGGTCTTCCTGGGGGAAGGTCTCCAAAAACCTTCTCATACTTACTCAATAGTTTCTCTATCTCCTTAGGATGCTTGGAAATGTTCAAGTGTGGTTTATGAGATTTAATTAAACATTCAGCAGCCCACTCTATATCTCCATGCCTCAAGATAGTCCTCATGCTGTGAGAAGACACTACTTGATTTGGGTAAGTGTGCATTCCCCTCAACAATATGGGTTTCCCTTCTGAATTTTTGAACCTTATTTTAGGGATTTGATAATTCACTGTATGTTACCATAAAGAATACAACCATTGTACTCTAAAAACCACATTAGTATCAGCCACATTCACTACATAAAAATTATTAGTGATAGTATGATTTCCTAGAGTAACTTGAAGCTTTGGAATCCATTTAGTGCAGTCCATAGAATTGTTACATGGAATGATGACTGTGAAACCATCAAAATTTTCATCTTGTAACTTTCTCCTCTCCACCAAGGATGCATCTATGAAGTTGTGAGTGGCTCCACCATCCAATAGAACTGTGACCTTTTGGCCTTGTATGCTGCCCTTGAGCCTTAAGGTGTGGAATCTAGGTACACCTGAAAGCACTGCAATTTTTCCTGTATCAGGAGTGGGTTATTATTCTTATGCTGTTTGATACCCTTCTTATTGGGCTGAAAGTTGTGCCTTTTCCTCCTCCTCCTCCTCTTCATCATCTTCAGAAAAAAAAATCAATGTAGTGTGCCTTCCCCTTGGCACATCTATCTCCTGGGACCCAAGGTTGTTGGCATGTAAAAGATAACTTCTTTCTTCTTAGCTCTTCTTTACTTGGTCCTCATTTATTTTCTTTGGCATAGGATTCCTTTGCCAAGGTTTCTTACCTTCCTTTAAATTGGAAGGGAAATTTGTCTTAGGAGGATATTTGGTTCTTAGCAACACATTTTGCAAATCCCTTGTCAAATTCATGGCATCCTTCAATGTGGATGGCTTATGGGATTTCACTATCCATATTAAAGGTTCTGTCAATCCTTCAGTAAACAATAAGACCAACCTAGTCATAGATAGATCAGAAACCATTACTGAAATCTTTCCAAATTCTAACATACATGCTTCAGGAATTCCTACTTGCTTCAATTGCGCTAGTTCTTTGAAAGGAAGTTCATGGTCTTTCCTCTCAAATCTCTCCATCAATGCATTGGATAAACCCTTATAAGATAAAATATGATCATGTATCAAGGTTATAATACCATGGAACCACCAATCAATAGCTTCCCCTTCAATATGTAGAATGACCATTTTCAATGCATTTTCTTCAACCATAGGATTTAATTGGAAATATACACTTAATTTCTGCAACCAAGCACTAGTAGACATTTGTGAGGAACCATCAAAGGAAGGAATGGTTTCTTTTCCCATTGTGTATTTTAATTCATGGTTAATATGAGATGAATTATTCACATTTCCTCCTTGCTTTACTTGAAGAGAATCTCTAATGAACTGTTCAAAAGGTAGGACTTTCCTACACTCCTCACTTAATTGCTGCCACTCATTTGCTACTTCTCTAACATCATAGGTGGTGTATGGGCCTTATTTGGAATCTAAAAAATTGGGTCTTGCAGGTCCATTCTGATTTTTGAACTCATGGGGTCTATTATGAGGTCCAGTATTTGAAAAAACGGTTTCTCCATGGGTCTTCCCCTCAACATGGGGTGTATTACTACTACAACCGGGTACTGACTTGCTCCCAAATTGGCTAGCCATCAATTCGAACCCTTACATGAGATGTTGTGTCATATTTTCAAGAGATGCTTTAATGAATGTTTTTAGGTCTCCATTATCTTCTTTTCCCTCCATATCTCCAAATCTTGTCACCATCATGTGATAAGACTCTTAACACACCTATTTTCCCTTAATCCCAGCACTTGGAGTGGAAACTCATACCATTTGTCAATCTTTCACAAAAATGCTCAGCACTGCGCTTTCCCCTTTATCCATGAGCAGTGCCTTGCTCACACCGCCTATCCCTTGTTAGCCACAAGTGGTGCCACTGCTTATGGCCCTTAGTCCATAAGCGTTTCTTGCGTGAACCGCTCTATCATTGAAGGAGAAAAGCGGCACCCTAGGTAAAATGGGAAAAAGAGAAGTTTCTTGAGGCTTCTAAGTTCTAGATCATGAGCCTTGTCTCCTCCCTTATCCCTATTATTGTGGGTTAGTTGATCTCGAGATCCCCCATCCTAGGATCTTAGAGGGCACCTCATCCACAAATCTCTCAACCATTCCTATCGATTGAGCCTTATAAATACCAACTCATATCCATGGTTGAGGGGAGAACCATTTAAGTATTGTTATGCTGTTGGATTGATCAATTGGCCCAAGCCATTGGAGAGCATAGAGAGCAAATTTGGAGCTTATGGGGATGAGAGTGTTTGGTTTCGATGCATGTCAACACTAAGGCTTAATTGGTTGTAAACTTCTCCATTTTATCTTAATGCAAAGCTGATTTCCGTCCCACATTACTGTTGTTGTTTGATTTCACACATATATGTTGTTAGATTCCTTAGTCACTAACATGGGTCATTAGATTATATTTTGGTAGCTTTGATGTGTTTGCGTGTTTAATCTGATTGCAAGTACACATGGTTACTATCGAAGCATCACATTCTAGGTATCTACGATGTCTAGGGAGGGTATTCAATCTTTGTCCTTCATTTGTTCTGGATCTGAACCATTCAGACCAGTGGAACACCTTACTGTCCGTAGAAGGTGAAATATTCCCGCTAACAAATCTAGTGAATCCGCTGGGGAATAGATATATGTATCAATTATTCTAATCTTCCTCAGTTCTTCAACTCTTGTCCGAATCTAGGCTCCTTCTCCAACTCTCTTTAGTCAGATCTGCTATTTGACTTAGTGAATTTGGGATTGAAACTTCCAGATCTGAATCATTTAGACCTTTTATGCTCTGTTTTTATACTCAATCTATCAGCCTTTACCCTGATTTGGTATTATTTTTGACTTGATCTATCATTCTTTTTGTGTTTTGGATTTTTATAGGGAACCACGCCTATACAGTGTACGAGAAGCGGTGCCACCACCTGAACAGAGTGGGCAGTATGCGGTGCCATCGCCTGTATCCCATTGGTGAGAAGCGGTGCTGGGATAGAACCGCTTTGTCAACACCCGAGAAGTGTGGTGCCAGGTAGGCATCATTCCAAGACCTCCTTTTCCTCATTTTTTGTAAAAATTTGGGTTGTTTTGGTTTCAGTCCTGCACTGTCAGGATTGTGTGACAGAATCTGATGCTTGTGGTTTGAAATTTTATGGTTTTAGATTGGTTTGATTGGGAAATTCAAAAGCTAGATTAGACTTTTTGATTGTTCATACACTTTGGTACTTGTTGGTTGTGATTACGAAAGGATTTCTTGTTTTTTGAAAAGCTTAGGGTGTTAGTAAGATCTCTTTTCATTTCTGTTATATAAAATAAAAGAAGAACATTTGATTAGCATCTTAGTTTCATTTCTTGTTTGCATAGAGAACTTGTTTTTGCTTCCTTTAAAAAGAATTTTTTTGATTGAGACTAGGTTATCATCATTGAGCGTTAGACATTAGATCTCTAATTGGATTTACAAGATTTCAGGCTCTTTATGTTATTTCGTTTCTTATGCATTTAGTACTATCTCAATCAAAATAAAAAATATGGTAGTTTTAAGTTAGATTTTCCTATGTTTTAAGAGAAAATTGAAAAAATAGAGTGCATTTGCATGTAGTGTGCTTCTTGTTTTTCTTTTAGGAAAAGAGATCCCCCCCTTCTTATTTTTTTTAGAAAAATAAATCAGTTTGGAAAGTGCTGCTTGTCTTTGATTTTGTGTTCAAGACTGTTGTTTGGAAGTATTTTTGGTTTTGAAACAAAAGAAAATACTCTCTTTCCCTCTCGTAAGTAAGCATACTGCATGGTTTTACTTTTTTGTCAAAACATCATGCATTCACCTAACCATCCACTTTAAAATCAATGGTAGTTATAGGTTAAAATTTACGTAGCAATTGGAGTGATAGGTTAGAGATGTGTTCGGGAGTCGTTAAGCGTAGGAGCTATCATTATTTGTCTGCATTACATTCTGGGATTCGCGCGGTTCTTCCACATACCGTCGGTATATCGAACGGCCTTTCACGTACCCTTGAGGTATATAGAAAGGTACTTCATGTACTCGATTGTATATTGGAAGGCCCCTTGTGTACGGTTATGCATTAGACAACACTACTACCGATTCGAGCTCCCACGTACCTTGAGTATATCGAGAGCACTAGGATACATTATCTATCTGAGAACAACCCTTTGGCCATCTTGCTTGGAGCCATACACCGAAAATCACATTCGAGGAGATTACTACGCATGTACCCTTGAGGTATATCGTGAGTGGCACCTTCTTGACAATCCTGGTGAGAGACCTGAATTTTTGAACTCCTCCTATCATTTTAAGTGTGCTAGTTTTGACCTATAGCTTGAGTAGGGAAAGTTTTTTTTTGGTGTGTTTTCTAGTTTTTCAGACCCTAGGTTAGATAGGAACTATACAAACTGGATGAGCTAAGACAGTCCAGAAGAGTACGGGGCTTACCACTCGATTTTATTCTTGGTTCAAGAGAAAATCCAATGGAAGCTATCGACCAAGGAGCTGCTACCACCTCCCAAGTGGGAGATAATGTGGTTGCAGAAAGTGGAGGACCATATTCTTCACACTCGCCTCCCTTGGTCCAACAACCCTTTCAGGAAAATACCTCGTTCCATCCTCCCATGGAAGGTCATGTTGATGATACTACCCGTTTGGATTTTGGTCCCAATGCTCCATTTTGGGATACCCCTATAGGACAGGACATTGCCTCATTTGGCACCCATTTAAACTCTTCTAAAGATGAAGAAGAATGTAGGCAATGCTGTGCTTCCATTCTCCGTGTACATGAGATTGACAAGCAAATAGATGACCTGTTAGGATCGACACCATGACGTTCCACATCTGTTCCTGTGGGATATCATTCACTTGCCGACTCTATGAGACCCATTGAACTGATTATAGATCATCCAATAACACCCCACAACCCAGGTCAAAATACCACCTCCAACACCTCCCATATTATGTCTATTCCTAATCTTCCTAGGGCTTCTACACCTGGGGCTCTACCTTCAATTCCCGTTTCCTCAATACCTTCTAGTGCCTGGGGGAAACCCCCGACACGACCTATGTTATCTGATGTCGAAATTGTGCCTAGTCAAGGACATATCTCTAATATAGAACCATCTATAGTTTATGTCCCTCCTAGCCATACTAATGCGGTTAATCCCCCATCTAGTTCAGGTCAGCCCTCAGGGGCACAACATGTAACCATTCAATCTTCTGGAGGTTATGGTTATCACATACCTGTAGGTAATATTATTCATCCACCTAATCCTACAGGGATGCATTATGCTGGAATTCCATACCCTAGTAACACTTTTACGCCATGGGGGCAACCCAACTGGTCTTACATGCCAGCTATGGGGGGGATACCTATACATACCGCGGGAGGTGCCGGAGGACCACCTTATGGAGGTCCTCCCCCTGGGGGGCCTAATGGTCCTGGAGGATCTGGAAACTTTCCTCCTTATGGTCTTAGTGGTCCTGGTGGTCCTGGGGGGCCTGATGGATTTCCTCCTTATGGCCCTGGAGGGTTTGGTGGCTCTCCACCTAGTGGTTCTGGAGGATCTAGAAGCTTACCTCCTGGTGGATCTAGAGGGTCTAGTGGTATGCCTCTTGGTGGTCCTCCTCCCAGAGGCCTTAGTGGTCCTAGTAGTCCCGATCCTAAAAATCAACCCCCTGTGGGTGGATTTTCCGGCAGTTCTTCGTCACAACAACCTATCTTTCAGTCCACTTATTGTCCTACTGGTAATTATATGCCATATCAATATTACCAGTATGTGCAACCCAACTAGAAGTTACCTTTCCTAGCAACTTTGGACTTACTAAACTTGTCCAAGTTGATTAATGACCCCATTCGACACAATCCCTCGTCGCCTCCCATTCCGGTAAAGTTACCATTGGATATCTCAAAGTTCGATGGGAAGCAGGGAGATGATCCAAGGAACCATGTTATGACATTCCATTTGTGGTGTTCTTCAAACTCCCTCATGGATGACTCCGTTCGGTTACGACTCTTTTAGCGAACTTTGATTGGTACAGTCGTGAAGTAGTACATTGAACTCCCACAACATTCGTTTGTGGATTTTGGCTCATTGGCAACCGTGTTTATTACACACTTTCAGCTCCCTATTCATTATGAAATGGGCATCGATATTTTAACTTCTCTGTGATAGAACACCTCTACCCACATATCCGATCATATTCACAAGTGGAGAAGGAAGAGAAGGCTTATTAAGGCCCCTATTCCAAAAGTTATTAGCTGATTGGTTTACCAAATCTTTGTTGCCTCCTATTGCCCGATATGTGGCTATGGGCAGTTCCGTTATTGAAGAGCAGGCCATTAGTCGAGCCTAGTATCTAGACTTGGTCTATTCCCAGTCTAGAACCCTTTATGACTTGATTCCTCAAGCTCCTCACCCAAGCACTGATCCCGCCAAGCCACTAGCAGAAGTACCTGTTGATGGGATTGTTGGTTCAATCCAGTCCCCATCAGTAGCAAAACCTGCCAAGCAACCCCAAACTGCCACCCCTACTCCTTCGACTCCTAAGGTTTTCGCCAAGGTCAACTCTATTCAAAGTACTCAAACCTCAGGTAATACTAAAAAGAAAGGTAAAAATAGAAATAAAAAACCTGGAAACCAATAAGAGACTCCAAGACCAACCAACAATGATAATGATAAAGGGAAAAGAAAGGCGAAATATCCCTATCTGCTATGCAGAGGTGACCATTTTTCAAAGGAGTGTCCTCTTCGGGATGAAATCTCCCAGTTTCTAAAGTCCAATCCCGCACCCACAACACTTACGGATCCTTTTACCTCTCAACAACAACTGATAGACCACATGTCTAATCAGGGTAATTCTAGTTCGTCAGAGGAAATTCATATGATGTACTCAGATACCATCAATCTGCAAACTTGAAGTCAGAATTATGACAAACCTGTAGATAAAAAAGAAGATCATTCTTCTTCGGGGAAAAATCCCTCTACTAATTCTCCTGAATCCTCGTCCACTGTCCCCTTATCTATCGAGAAGCCTACTCTCAACATGATTTTGCATCCACCTAAGAGTACTCTTTGGAAGGCAATATTTAACCCTAATGCCCGAGCTGCTCAATTTTATAATATAGTTGAAGATCTCGCTCAGGAACCTTGTGCCATGTCTACCTTATAAGTACTCCAAAGTTTCCCTACACAGCGCAAAAACTTGTTAACAACATTAGGAGCTTTAGACCCGGATAATACTAACTTGATTCATTTCAATGTTGAGAACTATAAGTCTAGGTTACCGCATAAAATTGCTTTTTAGATCATTACAAAAGTATTTGGAAAGAAGGTTTTTCGAACGATACTAGATGAAGGAGCTTCAACCTTGGTTTTGTCTCTATCTTGTTGGAAGGCTCTCAGCTCTCTCGAGCTTGTAACATCACCTACGACCCTTAAATCCTTTGATGGATGGGGTTTCCAACCCCATGGTATCATATCAGCCCTAGTGGTCGAGCTGGGGGGAAAAACTATTTCCATTCAAGTAGAAGTGGTAGATGCCCCCTTATATTACAACCTCCTTCTAGGAAGAAATTGGTTCTATGCCATGACTGCTATCGCCTTAACAGTATTCCGAACAGTCCAATTTCCGCATCTAAGGAGAATTGTTACTATTGATCAGCTTGATTTTTGTATGCCGAATGTTACTACCTCCACGGCTAATAACATCCCCATGCTAGGCCAGTGCCCTCCTCCTTACTAGTCGATTGGGGTAGGCATGTTGAAGGATTCATCCCTTATGGGGATTTTTCCATCCACTCCTCCTAGCATGGATACCATGACAGTCCATATCATCGCCTCATTTGATTATGAACCTAAGGGTAAACATGTTGTTGATTCCACCTCGTTGAGTTCACACCAAGCACTGTATGACGCTATTCAAACCTTGTCCGATGATCGCACAGATGACCTTCATCTAGTGGCTTCGGATCCTTACCATTTACCATACTAGTTAGAACCTTCTCTTCCTGTTCTAGATTATCTCTTTGAGACTTTCCCTTCTGATGAGTCCATTATGGAGATCATGAATACAGATGAGTCCATTTGGGAGGATCACCATCATAGATCCATGTTCCTCCCCAACACCAGTTCGGTTAGCCATGATTTTGCATCCTTGTTTCCTACTGATATTGTCAACGTGCCCCAAAGTCCTATATTGTTGCAAGATACAAATTCTGAAGGAAACCTTTGCAACATTACTCAGATGAATCCGATTGACATATCAACCAAGCCTGATACTATCGAGCATGTTCATGCTGGGCAGAACTGCTCTACAGATGAATCTGAAGCATATAAGGCACTTTTCAAAGAATTCCGTGATATTTTTTCCTGGTCCTACAAAGAGATGCCAGAGATTGACCCATCCATTGTGGTCCATGAGATTAAAACCTATCCCACGACTAAACTTGTCAGGAAAAAACTAAGGCAAGTCCATCCTCGGAAGGCCGCAGCTTTTAAAGCTGAAATTGAGAAACTTCTCAAAGCTGGGTTTATTTATCCTGTACCCTTAACGGAATGGGTATCGAACATTGTCCCTGTCAATAAAAAGTAGGGCACCATTAGAGTTTGTATCGACTTTAGGGATTTGAATAAATCTTGTCCCAAGGACAACTTTTCTACTCCACACATTGATCAGATTATCGACAACTATGCTGGAAGTGTCATCTTTTCATTCATGGATGGCTTCTCTGGCTATAATTAGATTGAGATATTACCCTTTGATCAGCATAAGACGTCATTCATTTTCCCATGGGGAATCTTTGCATATAAGAAGTTACCTTTTGGCTTGAAAAATGCTGGAGCCACATTCCAGCATGTGATGTCCTATGCATTTCACGACATTAAACATATTGTTGAACTGTACCTTGATGACCTCCCTGCTCATTCACAGCGACGGGAGGACCACCCTGATCATCTTAGAGAGATATTCCTGAGATGTCGTCATTATAATGTACGGCTCAATTTGCATAAATGTGTTTTTTGCGTTGAGACAAGATGTCTACTAGGTTTTGTGGTATCCAAAGATGGCATCTGGATTGATCCTTTGAAAATCACCGCCATTTTAGATCTACCAGCCCCAACTAATCTCATTGAACTCCAAAGTTTGCAGGGGAAGGCAAACTTTCTCTGCCATTTTGTGTGCAATTTCGCAGAGAAAACGCACGGTTATATGCATCTCCCCAAGAAGAATACTCCATTCTTCTGGGATGACCAGGCCCAACATGCCTTTGATAATCTTAAGCATGCTCTTACTCATTCACCTGTGATACACCCCCCAGATTATTCAAAGGACTTTCTCTTGTATATTGCTGCCTCCGCTACTACCATTGCTATGGTTTTAGTGTAGGAAAATCTCCACAGTCAGGAGCACATGATTTATTATGCCAGTAAGAATCTCATGGATTCTGAAACTCACTATTCACGTGTGGAAAAGTTAGCATTGGCCACAGTCATTGCTGTACAAAAGTTTCGTCACTACATTTTTCTCCGCACTACCACTATATTGGCAGACCAGAACCCGATGTATTACATCCTGACTCATCAGGTGCTCGGGGGCAAGTACTCCCTCTGGATAGTCATACTTCAGGAGTTTGATCTAGAATTTGCCAAAGCCACATCAAAGAAATCCTTGGTCTTTATAGAGCTTATGTGTGATCTTCCCTGTGCTTTGATGGAATCTGAGCCTAGTGATTCATTCCCAGATGAATTTCTGTTCCTGATAAGCACTACTGATCCTTGGTATGGAGATTTGCTTATTTATCTCCAAACATAACGATTTCAGCTGCATTTATCCCATGATGATCGCCACCATATCCGTCACCACGCGAAATACTATCTCATCTTGAATGATACCTTGTATAGATGTGGGATTGAGTCAATTCTCTGGCGATGCCTCACCCATGAGGAGGCTGAACATGTGTTGAAAGATTGCCACTCTGGAGCATGTGGTGGTCATATTTGGGATGGCTACAGCCCATAAAATCCTTCACGTTGGCTATTTTCGGCCTCCTGTCTTCAAAGACTGTCATGAGGTTGTTAAGAAATTCCCACCTTGTCAACACTTTCATCCTAAAAAGCGCACCCATCCTGCTCTGCTACACCCCGTCATTGCCATTGGCCCATTCACCAAATGGGGGATTGACTTCATGTATTGTAAGCCAACCTCAGCTGGGGGGCATGGTTACATCATTGTAGCCATTGATTATTTCACAAAATGGGCCGAGGCCATGCCTACATATGCAGAAGATGGTAAGAATGCCGCTCTCTTCTTGTTCAATCATATCATAACTAGATTTGGAGTTCTGCAGTCCATCGTTACTGATCACGGATTCCATTTCCGTAATCAAATGATGGAGGAACTAAGTGCCAAGCTAGGTTTTTACCATGAAAACTCTACGCCATATTATCCACAAGCTAATGGTCAAGTAGAGGCCATTAACAAAGTTTTGAAAACTATGCTTCGTCGGATGGTTGGAGATCATAAATCCAACTGGAACCATGTTATTTTCTCCACTCTTTGGGCTTATCGAACTTTAGTGAAAACAACCACTGGTTTCATGCCATTCCAGCTTATCTATGGACTCGAAGCTGTCTTACCGATTCAATGTCAGATTCCATCTTTACAACTTGCCGTCGAACTTCTCCCAGACACTTCTGCAGAGGAAGAAACATTTTTGTACTTGAATAACCTTGACAAGACTCGGAGAGATGCTGCCTTGGCTAATGAGGCACATAAGAAACACTTCAAGGCATAGTATGATAAATCCGTCCAACCTCGTGTCTTTAACGAGGGTGACCTAGTCTTGACTTATGAGCAGAGATATGACAAACTAGGGAAGGGTAAGTTCGAGTCCATGTGGTACGGACCTTTCGTCATTTCTAAGGTTTTAGAGAAAGGAGCCTATCAGCTCGTTGATTATGATGGAATCCCTTTGGGGAAACCTTGCAATGGGTTGTACCTAAAAAGGTACTATGCCTAGGTATTTCTTGGATAGTATCTTGTATATATGTATATTGATTGACTTTCAGTGTGCTTTTAGTATTTTCAAGATGGTTTTGAGTTTAGTGTTTGGATCTGTTTATACCATGTTTTGGTCATGTAGATGGCTTTTTACCGCTTCGTTGATGATGCTTTCCACCACACCTTTAATCTCACCTCGGCTGCTTGGGTCCTCTATTCCCCAACTGAATATTTGGTCAGTTCAGGAGCAGTTTGTATAGGTCCCGCTACTAATAACATCGCTGAGTATGAAGCAGTCATCGGTCTTCTGAATGAAGTTGCCTCCCAGGATGTTCGTGATCTAGTAGTCTCGATGGACTCACAACTCATGGTTTTCCATTTAAACCATGTTTACACCATTAGAAACCCTGTGCCCCTTTGCCTCTTTCGGAGAGTACGTTTGCTAGAAAGATCATTTGAAACCATCACTTATAGGCATATCCCTAGGGAACATAATGTAATTTCTGACTCATTGGCTAATTACATCCTAGATTGAAATATTTCCCATTCATGACATTGAAATCAAACATGGTACATTGTAAATAAACATTTAAAGACACATAAAACTCATGTAAAAAACATTGACCATTTGAGACATATAAACACCAAGTAAAAGTCTGTATATATATATATATATATATATATATATATATGAAAAAGTTTACAAAAAATAGGTTCCAAGACCTCATCTGAAGCACATAGGCTTTCAGCAAAAATCATCATACAAAATCCTGAAGCTGTCAGCTTTCAGTACATATCTCATACACTAGTGGTGCTGGTGATAACACATCACTGCTCGAGCTACTCTACGCAGCAGCCTACTGAATTGACCCGGTACTCTTGTTGTGGATATTTGATATCTCATCGGGAGGTCATCAATGGCACCATCTGGGATATCCAAGGTCAACCTCTCTAGGTTTTCCTCTAGCTCCCTGGTGATATCATCACCCTATGGTACAAAGCGAGCTCTAGCTCACCTGTCCAATGGAGAAGCTCCTCCTGGTTGCGTTGCTCCAGCATTTGCATGGGAATATACAGGTCTTGTCACTTAACATAAAAAACATAAAGCATTAAAAAACATAAAAACATTTCATCCATTTTAGGGTTTCTTGCTTCTTATCGATGTCACCCCACTGTTCGCCAGGTGGGAGTGGTAGGTCAGGATCTCTGGTGAAGTCTGTACCTGCATAAGCATAATCCTCAACCATGAGGATCTGATCTCGGAGCCATCTAAAGAATGAGTCACTGAACTTCACCCTTCCCCTACTTGCTCCTATACGAGCCATGACCTGAACCCACCTTAGCATACGGGGGTCCCATGCTCTCAGACTCCGGATGACCACCTAAGGTCTCATCTGTGGTACCCGCTCGAAGAAGAAGTAGGATAAAATGGAACCAAAGCCAAACCGCTTTAGCTCTCCCTGCCGACACTTAGTTAGTTGATCTTTGAATATTGGAAGCATGGCGCCCATGCTCTCAGACTCCGGAAGACCACCTAAGGTCTCATCTGTGGTACCCGCTTGAAGAAGAAGTAGGATAAAATGGAACCAAAGACAAACTGCTCTAGCTCTCCCTGCCGACACTTAGTCAGTTGATATTTGAATATTGGAAGCATGGATTCCACCCAGTTGAATATTGCGGGTGCCATGGCCTCTATGGCATACAACATGTTTTCCCTAGAATCTTGGTGCACACCCTGACTCCCAGCCACCCTCTGCATAGTAAATAGGATGGTCCATAGAGGCCCATCCATCACTACTCTGATGGGGATTTTCTTCCTCGATGTCCTTGTCCCTGGAGCACAGTGACGATATATAAGCTCTCGAGTGGTAATATCCCCTCCACGGGAACCTGTCAGTGAGATGGGGGCACCCCGTCTCAAGAGACTAGTCAAGAAGCAGATATCTTCTACTTCCACTGTAAGAATATGGGCCCCAACCTCAAACTATTGCCGCTCTGGATTCCACATCCGCAACATGTGCTCTAGTAACTGCTCATGTGACACCATGCTTGGGGTCTAGAAGAACTTCAGGATCCCATAGTCCCGTAATGCAGCTATACAACCCGCATTTCTCTCGGCAAAAGCATCATCATTGTCATGTGATCTTTCTTTCCATATCACCATGTTTTGAGCAACCAAGACCTATCAAAAACAATCATAGCATGCATTAGAATCATCCCTAATCATTAAAAATCAAAAGAATGACTTTATATTACTCATGCTATTAGTTTAAAATATCCATGGCTGGCATCGCCTGTGCACCATTGGATACAGGCGGTGGCACTGCATGTCAACTATGTTATAGGCGCGGTTATTGGGAGGTACCGCGTATCCCGCAAGGGGTAGGCGCGATGCCCGCTTTTAAGGTTTTAGGGCTTTCCATATGAGCCCAAAACCCCATCAAAACTCAAAATAAATGCTATGAAATGAAAGAGTAGGGTTTTAGCTGTTACCTGCAACTGACGGTACTCAAAACGGACTGTGGGAACTCCCGATATCAGCTGTTGAAGATTTGGCTAAGAAAGTGCTCCAAATGCTCTCTGTTACAGGTAAATAGTGAAGTGATTTGATTTTTTACTATTTACATAACTTATATAGGCATTTTTGGGTTTGACATACTATAGTTTTGATATAAAATCATATTTTAGTCAAAGTTTATTTGTCATAATCCCTCAATGCTAGTTATAAATGCATTTAACACTTGTTTCTGAGTCGATTGTAGGATAAGAGGACTATAGAAAGAAGCTTTGGAAGTTTGTTTATGGATTTTTTGTACTTTCATAAAACAGAAAAGGTCGATGAGCGTTTATTACGACACTTTGATCATGCTCTTTAAACCCGGTATCAAAGGTCCGAGTCCATTTCAGTTTCTTTTCAAGCTCGTAAAAAATTGACATTGTGTAAAGAAGCGTCATGGAGTCCTCTTTTCACCTCCTTTTCAGGATTGTTAAACACGAAAAGATTGTCGAGTCCGTTTTCGATTCTTTCTAGGCTCGTAAAAAGTGACATTGTGTAAAGAAACCTCATGAATTTCTCTTTAAACTCTTTTCAGGCTCCCTAAATATGAAAAAGATCGTCGAACGATCTTGTCTTCTTCACGCTCGTTAAAGTATTTGAAGAGTCGTCTGTCCGACGGTAGGTTATCTCTTTTTCGGTTCGGATAGGACTATTTACGAAAAAGGAACACTCCAGCCAATCATGACTGGAAGAGTTCCCTAAGGTATGATTTTATACTTTTTCGGGCCTTAGGGACTAAATCATACAAAAAAGGACCCTTGTGGAGTATTCTTCCGTATTCGTTTAGACTCTCTAAACATGAACGATACCGAGTTTTCTTTTAGTGGACTCGTTAAATTAAACATTGAGAGGCCCGTTTTGGGAATGAACCCCTCCTCTCTCAGGTTCGTAAAACATATGAGTCTGGACTTGTCTTCTGACAATCTATATTGAGTGTTTTTTACCCTCTTTGAACTTGTAAAACCGAAAAAGAGGCACTCATCAACCATGATGGGGGAACTGGGAAGGGAATCATTTTGTAAATAATAGAAGTTGTTTGTAGTTACCTTTGAACATGGCATTTGTCTGCACATCATGTAATTCAATTGGGTATTCAGCTGATCTTCGCGACGACCCACTTTCATGAGTCATGTCACTCCTTTGAGTCTTTCAAAAGAATGCATTTTCCATTGTCGCATTGTGTGTTTGTCCCATTTAGTCATGCTGCCAAGTCTTGTGTCGTGTCACCCAATGTTCGAAGGGGATTTGAAGAAGTTTTACCTCTGTAGTCTACATAATATTCTTGTGTCATTATTTTTGAGTCAGTCTTATGGCTACTACATTCAAATCATTCCAAAACTATGTTCCAAGTTTTGTGTCATTGATGTGGGACTCATCATGGCCCTCCTTCGACGAGACTATTCCCGTCGACATTAGCTCATCATTCAGGAAATAGTCTTAGAAACAATATTTAGTACCTTGAGATCTGTATGCCTTAATGACAGATTCTCTCACTCTCGACATAGGTTCACATCATTGACCTTTGATTGATAGAATCGACTGGGTGTTTGACATCAGGACATCTATTCACACTCAGTATATTGTACTAGGGTACCTTGGGAATCATTGACATTAATGGTGATCTCCCTTGCACTTGTTAATGGTTCACATCATTGGCCGGTAATCAAGTGGTTTCTCCCATGTTTGACTTTAGATAATTGTAATCACATGGATAGAATCGTACTTTGTGGAAGACGAGATGAAGGCCCTGGGTATTTGTTTAAAGCATTCATTGCTTTCCCCAGGTTGTGATGGAGTTTTGTATATCTAGCATGGATCGACATTTGTATGGTTGTGGCTATGCTCAAATTTGCACTTGTATGGCATAGATCTACATTGTATGTCTAGTAGCTTTGTCCAAGTTTGAGTCCTCTATCACATGGATCTACGTTGTATTCTAGTAGCCATGCTTGTTTATTCCTCTCATGGATCTGCCTTGTATTGGTATACAGCCATGAGTTGGTTACTTGTGTCTATGAGTCAACATAATGATGTACTACAGATGCCTACTTGACAACATGCTCTGATCGAGCCGACATTTTCACCTCGTAGCGATGACTTGTTCTCTCAAACGTCTCATTTATCATATCCCTCTAAGACTCATGCTTTGGGGGGCATCCTGTTATACCAAAATCCTGTCACCATCATGTGATAAGACTCTTAACACACCTATTTTCCCTTAATCCCAAGACTTGGAGTGGAAACTCATACCATTTGTCAATATTTCACAAAAATGCTTAGCACCGCGCTTTCCCCTTTATCCATGAGTGGTACCTTGCTCGTACCGCCTATCCCTTGTTATCCACAAGCGGTGCCACCACTTATGGCCCTTATTCCATAAGCGTTTCTTACCTGGACCGCTCTGTCATTGAAGGAGAAAAGAGATACCCTGGGTAAAATGGGAAAAAGAGAAATTTCCCAAGTCTTCTAGATCATGAGCCTTGTCTCCTCCCTTATCCCTATAATTGTGGGTCAGTTGAGCTCGAGATCCCCCATCCTAGGATCTTAGAGGCCACCTCATCCACAAATCTCTCAACCATTCCTATTCATTGAGCCTTATAAATACAAAGTTCATATCCATGGTTGAGGGGAGAACCATTGAAGTATTGTTATGCTATTGGATTGATCACTTGGCCCAAACCATTGGAGAGAATACAGAGCAAAGTTGGAGCTTATCGGGATGAAAGTGTTTGGTTTCATGGAGATGCATGTCAACACTAAGGCTTAATTGGTTGTAAACTTCTCCATTTTCTCTTAATGCAAAGATGATTTCCATCCCACATTACTGTTGTTGTTTGATTTCACATGTATATGTTGTTAGATTCCTTAGTCACTAACATGGATTAGTAGATTATATTCTGGCAGCTTTGATGTGTTTGCGTGTTTAATCTGATTGCAGGTGCACAAGGTTACTATTGAAGCATCACATTCCAGGTATCTACGTCATCTACGGAGGGTCTTCAACCTTTGTCCTTCATTTGTTCTGGATCTGAACCATTCAGACTAGTGGAACACCTTACTGTCCACAGACGGTGAAATATTCCTTCTAACAAAAATAATCTCTAATGAACTGATCAAAAGGTAGGACTTTCCTACACTCCTCACTTAATTGCTGCCACTCATTTGCTACTTCTCTAACATCATAGGTGGTGTAAGGGTCTTATTTGGAATCTAAAGACTTGGGTATTGCAGGTCCATTCTGATTTTTGAACTCATGGGGTTTGTTATGAGGTCCAGTCTTTGAAAAAATGGTTTCTCCATGGGTCTTCCCCTCAACATGGGGTGTACTACTACTACTCCCGGGTACTGACTTGCTCCCAAATTGGCTAGCCATCAATTCGAACCCTTACATGAGATGTTTTGTAATATTTTCAAGATATTCTTTAATGAATGTTTTTAGGTCTCCATTATCTTCTTTTCCCTCCATATCTCCAAATCCTAGTTCTTTCCCAATCTCTTTGTAACTAGGATTACTTTCTTCACTTTCTTCCCTTTCACTGTTAATATCTCCAGTATCAGTTTATAATGGAGGAAGGTCAGAATAATGAAAAATGAATAGGGAGCTCTATCAGGTTCCAATATCATGCTATGATACCACTTGTAATGTCCCAATTCAAAAATTCCCAATAAAGGCATAATTTTGGAAAAATTGTCTTGACTAGTTTTGACCAAGGGGGATTCAAATAGGTAAAGAGGGTCTCAAATTTGGTAGGGACTGATTTGGGGAGTAATAGAAATTTTAAAGTGAATCTATGATAGTTTTGTGACAGATCATAGACATATGCAACTCTAATTTTGCATGATGGAAAAAGGGCAAAATTACTAGCAATTTATGATGCAATTCCCCCTAGGGTATGGGCAGAAATGGCTCTCCAAATCCTATTAGAACCTACAAAATTTAAGAAACGATTATGGGGACTTTAATTATACTTAATTTACTTTCATTTTGTGTCATTAATATTTCTTCAACTTATTTTTAAATCCTCATATACGAATGCGCAATTTTAGTGATATTTGCTTAAAATAAATGACACATAAAAGCTCAACTTCGTCTCATAAATGGTGAATAGAATGGTTCATAACAGAGAAATATGAATATATATCATTGAAATCATTTCAATATCATAACATAAAATTTATCCAACTCGCAATATACATATACACAATCTCCATTGAAAGGGAAAATCATCACATGGAAACTAGTCACAATAAAGCTTGGAAATTTGGACATTTGCACATGTATTTCTTCCGATTTTGACTGAAAGAGGATATGCAAGACATATTATAGATACATGAATCATTAAACCTTTATTTGTCATCAAATTAACTTAATGGGGCACAACCAACATTCACACAAGTGCACCTTCATGGAAAAACATGGAAATCTAGAAGTAGAAATTGAGAGAATGGGAGGAAAGATGGATGACAAAAAACAGAAGAATTATATATGCAATAAAACACTATATGAAGCTCCAAATTAGAGGTATTAATGGTATCTCATATTTCCAACTTGGATGATAATATAACTCTCTCAAAATTGGCTCACTAGTAGGGTAAGTGTGCGCTCATCGTGCAAAGGACAAGCAAATGATATCCAAATGCCAAAGGAAAATTCACAAATGATAAAAAGAAATTTCCAATCCTCATGACATATTTTAATAACCCTAAAAATGTCCTAAAAGGTTTAATTCATTCCCATATGCTTCCTCCACCTCATCCTTGATGTTTAGTAACCTCTGTGACACTTGGTCTTCTCCTCAACCCTTCATCTTCCACCAAATTCGAATGGTTGCTTCTAACTCCAAAATTAGACCTCTTGGTGGATAATTTTAGCCATGTCATGTCATGTTTGTAATATTTTAGAAATAATATCTGCAATCAGGTCTGACTTGTCATAGAATATTCCATCATTGTTGTCATAAAGCGCATGGAATCTAGCTCCACATGACACCTAATTTCTTCCTAGACTCTTCCTCTTCTATGGGGAGTTACTCCTACTCACCCATTCGAATCCTTGGGATCATGATATTTAATTTGATTACTCTTCACCTTCCAATAACCTTCCATCACCCATAATTTCGAATTTGAGATTAATTCATGACATGTGTAAGGATGAATCTAACCACCCAAGGCCCCCATGGACCTCCAAATGTCCTTATGAAGAAATGCCACTTTATTTTATCCATATTTATTATTTGTATGGCACAAATTAATGTGTAAATGATAAACTAAGGTTTTCTTGGGTCCCATAACTCCCTTATTGCAATATTTAATGCCTCCTCCCCCAACATAGGGAACTAGTAGGTGGGTGAACATTGTCAACTAGTAGACCTATTGGAATGGGGACATGACATATACAAACGATAAAAGTTGTCTCTGAAGCTCAATTTTCTCTTATCTCTGCCTTCCTTTATTGAAATATAATTAGTTATCACTTTTTCCATGAAAAAATGACAACCTTAAGGAAACATGTTCCATGTAAGTTTGTGTATCTAGGGTGTGTATCCATGGCCTTAATGTTAACATTTCAAGAGAAGTGACCATTGAATAAATCAAAGGAAACAACAAAGAATAAAGCCATTAAAATTGAAATAGAATGGGATTGGGGAAGCTTACATACGGGTCAAAATATTAAGCATTGCATTCTACTTCTCCAGTTTGGAAAATAAATGTTGCTTCCTACATTAAGGCCATGGATACACACCCTGTACATTTTCTAGGAGGAATATTGCTCATATTTCTATAGTATGCATAGCTAACATGATGTAGGTAAAAAGTACGAATATCATCTCTCCTTAATATGTTTTATACTATTCTAACATGAGCCTAAATAGGAGATATACAAATTATAGTTTTGCTGGGCTATTTTAGGCTTCATCCCATATCTACGCTTTTCAGTGCCAAAAATGAAACACATATCATTGAGTGGCTAGGCTCCTTCACATGTAAATATAATAGGTTCCTTAATAGGATATGTCAAATAACCTCCTGTCTGGAATATTTCAAATCCTTCAATATTTTTTGTAATTTGACTTTAGCAGGCTTCCAAGAACCTATATAATCATTTCCGCTTTGATGGATGAGTGGAATTATAGGGATATCCTTTCTTTTAATGGTCATGCAATATCTTTCCAACCATAGCCCCCACACCAAATTAAATGAAATTTGATTATGACCTGCCACTAACTTATCTTTATATTATCTTTTAAAGAAAGATTCAAGGGATACCTCTCTCCAATCTGCATTAACTCATGTCATTTTTACTAGTTCACTCCAAACCTCTTTTACATAAGGGTATTCTACAAATAGACGGTGCATTGTTTCTTCATATTTTTTGAACATAATACATCTTGATGGAGCATGCCAATTTATTTTTTGACCATTGTCCGAGGTAGTAATTTCATTTGACATTCTTAATTTTAGAAAAAACCTTGTCTTAAGAGGGGAATTTAACTTCCAATTTTTTTCCATGATGGCTGCTTTTCTCTTATTCCTCCTCAAGGAAAACTTAAAGTGGAAACTAAAGATATGGTTTTCCACATTTGTATATGGAATCCATAATAAACTTATCAGTGTAAACTATTGCACCTAACCCAATGGGATTCAAATCGACCACCTCTTAGCACAAAACTAGCCCAATGTTCAACAACATTGGTGACAACCAGTTGATCTCACTCCTTTGGTTAAAAATAACATGATTTATGGGTATATGAAAACCACTACATGGTACCTTGTGTTCGATCAAGGGGCGTATTGTCTAACCAGTCAGACGTGAAAAATATCAGTCTAGGTGACATATGCAATAGTAATGGACCTCTCAAGTGGAAATCAATGACTGAATTATGATTGCCAAAGCGACTCAGACCAAATCAATTGTGGAGGTCAAACTTCTAATAGGAAAGGAAAAAAATAATGAACAAAATACATTTTTGTGTATTAATAATGAATTTATGACAATAAATTATTTAAGAAACTAGAATTTTTTTGTTTAATGTCTACCTTAGGAAACTGGAATGACCTACCTTGGATATCAATGTTAATGCTATGGGATTGAGACTTATATATGCCATGGAACTCCTACAATATTAGTTATCCAAGTTGAACATCGACACATCATAGATAATCAGAGGATCTGCTATGTGACTTTGTATTTAAATGGATAAATTATGTATTGGAATTCAACACAATATTGTATATAATTATTTATTTGAGTTGTACAATTGACTAATTAAAGATATAAGTGTGCCGTGGTAAAATTTTTGAGTTATTTTCTAGTAGCCTTGGAAATAAAATTATTCCAACTTCCTTATTAGTGATGAAATGAAGGAGTTGTTTATGCATCCAAACACTTGAATGAAAAAAAAATAATTTTCATTAAGTGCCCTTAGAGATGTAACGTATTACATTTTTCTGGCATCCAATATGGAGAAGAAAGCTACTTAGGGGACTCTATGATCTGTGCAAGAGGATTTATTGATAAATTCAATGCATTCCACAATGGGATCTGTATAATGTGAGTATGGGGAAAAGTGTCCTGGATAACACTTGAATACGGAAGGATGATTATTCCTCACAGAAGACGAAGAAGTGGAAGCTACATTATTTGAGCTTGAGAGGAAAACAACATGCATGAAACGTTCCAACATCCTCACTGGGGATAGACTGGAACTTGATCTCATGCATAGCCTTGGAATACACAACCTAGTCCTCAGTCTCCCATGTGATTTTTCCTTACATTTTTTGCTTCTGCTCATATTGTCCTTCTTCGGGCTTCTGTCAACAACCTTATCCATTACATAAGGGATGAAACTCACACATTTGGACCCTTTTCTTGACATGGGTATTCTTTCTTCTGACCAGTTTACTTATTTTCTGAGTATATCCTAATCCCCAGGAATCTATGAGGCCTTTATCAAATATACTTCCTAAAAATATGCACTTACTGAACTATGCTCTCTCAAGTTCTTCATGAGAACTACAACATGAAATTTGATCAAATCTACTTATTGAATAGATATGTTTTGATCAAGCTAGGGTACCTAACAAGAATGGATTTAGGTCTAAACCCAACTCAAGATAAAAAAAATCAATCCCACAACATGATTTTTATTATTATCAAATATACTTTGTGAGTATATTTGTTTTGATGAGTACACTAAGTGAGTATATATCACCAGGCCTACAACATAATATTTTTATTGCTGGGTTTGCTAATCTACTCACACAAAGTCAAAATAACATGAACAAACTTTACTTTCATTGCTTTATTTCATCGCCTCTTTAGTTATTTATTGTTTTTAAAGATAAATAAAACTTGACAGATTAACCTATAGTCCTAGATCACACAGACTCGGCTGGCGACTTCAATTCCCTTCCAAGAACTCAAGCTTCCAAAAATAGCAGGCTGAAAACTTCACTTACCTTCCAAGCACTCAATTTTCCCAAAATAACAGACTGGCGAATTCACTTCCCTTCCAAGCACTCAAGCTCAGACCCTCCTCCTTATGGGAGTGTGGTGCCTCACCCTAACCAACATGCTACACACAACTGAACTAAAAGTATTTTTGGAAAATTTTCCCTTTTTAATTGTTTATCTATCACACTCAACTTTTATTTAGTCAATGATGCGATATTTCTTGAAATATTATGACCTTATTCATAATTTTCAACACCCACAAATATAGTCCAAAATATTTAGTCACCCGAATGACAATATATCATGCAATGTTTTCGAGATATATTCAAAAGACAGACAAGTTGCATGATCAAGATTTCAAGCACACAAACTTTGATATCAATCTATGACAGTCTTGTTTTGAAACATATATGTCTCAATCCATTGGGATCCATTTTTGGTAGAAGGAACCATACCAAAAACAGATACGGGGAAGATCCAATACTGGTACTTCAGGGGCCAAAGGACAAATGCAACTATGTTTTGGACAATATGGAGAATATGGTGTTATGGTAGTCATTTTCTTGGAAGTATTTGACTTTATACTAAGGTAGGAAAATAAATTATATTCCATAGATGCGCATAATCTTGACCTTCATATGTAAAAATGTAAGGAATTATAAAATTCTACATAAACTAAATATTTCTATACTTTGTTATAAATGAGAAAAATAGTATGCTTCTTATTCTATGGTGCATAATTCAAGGAAAATGTGTCAAAATAAATTCACAGCAACTATCCAAACATATAACTACAACTTTCATTAAATGCGTTTTCCTTGAGACCTAAAATTAAGCAGAATCTATTTGTTTCTCAGTTCATACTGTGTGTGGCTAGATGTAGAGATTGATAGGAATCAACTGAGCTAGTTTTAGCAACAATAAAAAGCCAAAGTATGTAAGAAATATGGAGATTCCCACTCCCATAATATCAAACCCATGAAATGATTACAAGAACCATTTACTTGGGAATTGATAGTATTTAGATAAAAACGCCTCACTGGGTAAAATTTTATAAAATAAAAATGCTTAAACTCAATGCTCAAACTGTAATATTGTTCATATATGTAACAAGTCAAATTACATTATCAATGCGAATTTCATTGCTTCAAATTGATGCTTCAAACATCCTTGCGACTAGCTCATTGTTGCATAATTAAAATATTTTCTGAGATACGACTAAAAATGGATCAATGAACATGTGTGGTAAAAAATATTCAAATACCACAACTTTAGGAAGAAGAGCCAATGCTATTTGATAAGTCCTTAGATAATTCGTTTGTGCTGAAGACACTGTATAATTTGAAATTAAAGAGGGTTACGGAATACCAAACAACCAAAGATACATACAGTCCAAATCAATCTAAAAATGCTCTTTTGAGTAGAACAGACATGCAAAATTCTTCCATAGCTTGTTCTAACAATGTTGAGTAGACTACTTTCATGTAGAATTGAAAACTACAGTGTCTTACAAACTGACCAAGCAACCAAACACAAGTAAAAAATATATAAAGAAGATGGATTAGATGAAACGATGACCACTGTGGCCTTCCTCCATAAGCCGATTGTATTGATTGGGTCCATGAGTACACTAAGAATGGGGCTACTCTAACATGGCCATAGTTGCTTGTTGCACTATTTTCTCCTTAATGTGCCTGGAACCAGAAGAAATTAAAGGCTGACATGTAGCATAATGTGACCATGAGAAAATCCAAGTATAATATTATAATGCATCTCAGTGTTAGAAGACAATTTATCCAGCTTCTTTCCCTTCTCCTTGATATTTCTCTCCACTACTTCCTACTTATTCTCCCGTTTCCCCAAATGTATACTCAAGAAATCAATGGCTTGGCACATGGCCTCAAGTTGATCATTCATATGCCTTAAAATATTCTTGATCTCCCCTGTGCGGCTAAAGCTGTTAGTTCATATGCCTTAAAATATTCTTGATCTCCTCTTGTGATACAATCACTCGACATATAGATAGACATCATAACATCGATATATTAACAACATCCAATGCACCAATAGAAACTGAGTTGTTAAAGAGCTTAAATAAATCATTTTCCTAACCTTGTAGCTCATCGATATGTGTGTTCTCAATCAACCAATCATGTTCCACCTAAGGAAAACCCCTAAGTGAAGCACTTGCATGTGTCATAAAAACTCATTAGAGAAAAGCACTACATTCGGAACAAATATTCACACGTAAATAACTACACAAGTGAAAACATCTATAAATCAACTAGGAATCTCGTACAGAGTACCTAGAATTGTAGGTAAACCAGACTAGTGTTGCATCTGCCTACACCTTTGTGTTGAAGACACCGTGGTAGAATTTCCCCCCTCTACAAGAATCCACACACAACATGTAAGAAAATGGATATGTCTAGATGCACTACTAGAGTGAGGTTCAAAGAAATAACAACAACCGAGGTGTGAAAGGGTTTGAAAAAGAGCACATGCCAAACCTCGTAGATCACTGATCGGTGGGTTCTTAGTTAAATACTTGTGTTCCACCGGAGGAAGACCCCCAGGTGAAGCACCTGTGTATGTCATAAAAGCTTGCTAGAACCAATATTCACATGTAAATCACTACGCATGTGTGTTCTCAATCAACCAATCATGTTCCACCTAAGGAAAACCCCTAAGTGAAACACCTGCATATGTCATAAAAACTCATTAGAGAAAAGCACTACATTCAGAACCAATATTCACATGTAAAGCACTACTCATGTGAAAACATCTATAAATAAACTAGGAGTCTCATACAAAGTACCTGAAATTGTAGGTAGGCCAGACTAGTGCTGCATCTGCCTATGCCTTTGTGCTGAAGACACCATGGTAGACTGTTGCCCCTCTGTAAGAATCCACACACAACATTTAAGAAAATGGATATGTCTAGATGCACTAATAGAATGGGGTTCAAATAAAGAAAAACAACCGATGCGTGAAAGGGTTTAAAAAATAACACATGCCAAACCTCGTAGATCACCGATCGGTGTGTTCTCAGTCAACCAGTCATGTTCCATCGGAGCAAGACCCCTAGGTGAAGCACTTGTGTATGTCATAAAATCTCATTAGAAGCAATATTCGCACGTAAATCACTATGCATGTGAAAACATCTATAAATCAACTAGGAGTCTCGTACAAAGTACTTGGAATTGTAGGTAGACTGGACTGGTGCTGCATTTGCATATGCCTTTTTTCTGAAGACATTGTGGTAAATTGTTGCCCCTCTAAGAGCATCCACACACTACATGTAAGAAAATGGATATTTCTAGATGCACTACTAGAGTGAGGTTCCAAGAAAGAACAATAACTGAGGTGTGAAAGGGTTTAAAAAAGAGCACATGCCAAACCTCGTAGATCACTGATGTTATGATCGTGTAGAAGGGAAATCAAGCATTCACCTCTAATTGGATGCTTATCTTGATTCCATTAGTAGACTAGATGGATCTAGAGGACTACCAAGGAATGGACATCGCAGTTGCCCAATTCTGTAAGGGCACAAGGTAGCAGAATCTCTGGCACCTGATTTAATAAGACAAGCTGAAGCAGTGCGCCATACAGTTTTGGCTGTAGTGGGACATATTAAATGTTGCAGCCATGAAGGTTCCATGACTAAAAGAGGAGGTAGTGGCAAAGTATCGGCAAGTCATTTGATTCGCTACTGGCCCGCATGCTATCCACATGCAAGCACGATAGGACCCTTAGAAACAATGGTTAGCGACACAATTTGAGATAACGTAGGATGAGCTAGATGCTATTGTCGTCGAGCGGCCTGCGAAATGGAAAGTCCTAGTAAGTCTAGAAGAGGTATCATATGTAGAGGCAAGTCCTCTAGTGGATGTGCTAGTGGATCAGACACTAGTGCATGACAGTGGTGGAGAGTCAAGAGAGGAATCATCAAGAACCCTGATGGATTCAGAGGCAGAGAGACTTTGCAAGGAGAACAGAATGAAGAAATGACACAAGCAGGGAGAAGACAATGACACAGTTCCAATGGTAGATGCACTAGTAGTACACATTGTGGCGGCAGTTATAGCATCGACAAGGTGCAAGTGGAGCACAACTGAAGCAATAAGCTACTAAAGGCTTCAGTGAGGTAACAACTCAGTTGAATTCTTTAATTAACATGATTTTGGAAATAATTCCAGAAGCCAATCTGGCGCATAGGGTGACTGATATTAATATAGGGAAACAGGCCAGAATAATGTCCATCCCACCAAAATAGTCAAGACACAGAGTGAATATGTAGATGCATCCTTGTAGCAGTTTGAAACCATTGCGCTGGATGTTAATGAATTGTTGATGCACACATTGGTGCAGTTATAGAGATTGGTTGCGCAAGAGTTGGTTGATAGGGAGCATATCGTTGGTGACCACATGCTGCAGTCACAAGAAAAAGAAGCAGCAACAAGGAAGGAGATCAAAGAACTGAAGAAGGAGAAATATAGGTTGACAGTGGAAAAAGTACAACTATGGGATGACAGGGCGTGACTAGAAAAGGCAGTTTCTGTTGCCTTCCAAGAAGTGCTAGACATCACTGCAAGCATGGATGCTAAGGAAAAATCAAAGAGGCTCAGCAAAGTGATTACAACATTTAAGAACAACATTGAAGATATGCATGCGTTGGTGAACCTAGACACACCACCGGAGCAGGTTGCGGAATGAAAAAGCACTATTGAAGACTTGGCTACACAGTTGGAAGAGATGGAGAAAGAGGAAAAACAGGTTACAGATGCGACTATAGAGTTTTGGGTAAGTGTAGTCTAATATGAACAATTGGAGCAACTCAACACGCAGTTGCAAGAAGTAGAGGGACAACTAGCTACATTGAGGACATCGCTTAGAGCGATGCCTCCAGTTGTGTAGATTATGAAAGCGACAGAGCCGAAGGACTTGCAACAACGCACCACAAAGGAAAAGGAGTGGCAGCAGAGAAGGAAAATGTATCTTGAATAATTCCAGGACATTGGTGCGCAACTATCAATGAAAGCGGTTTCTGTGCTGCAAGAGTTCAGGATGGCCGAAGGGATGTTACTGCAAATATTGTTGAGCATCGAATGGAGCAGGAAGTGAAAAATGCATGGAAATCAAGGACAAGGAAAATGAGCAGGTCAAAGAGGTCACCCAATAGTATGAGGAATTCAAGGTGAAGATCAACGACAACACTATTTCCAGCTGATGTGGCTTGAGGGTGAACCACAAGATTGTGTTGGGGGCCTGTTGGCAGGCAGTTTTTAAGATAGTTGCGCAACATCAAGGATGTTGCGCAAGGTCAAAGATGCCACACAAGGGTGAAAGTTGGCGTGCAAGGTGAACTGGTCATGTTTTGAGGATTTTGTCATATTTTGGTCATTATTTTGTAGTTTTAGGTCCAAGTAGTTAGGAAGTTGATATAAGTGGATCACCGATGTAAAGGCACAAGCCTATAAGTAGATCTAGGATTGTAAATGTTGAAGAATTGATCTTGGATCTTATCTTTGAATCCTTGGATATCTTTTGTGAATCATTGTGAGATCAGAATTTCTAGAGTTGTTTTGAGAACCTACAGTTTTGATGCAAAGTTAATACGACATGACGGAGATTTGATGGAAACACTATGTATTTTTACTTCTTTATGTTTTCCTGCTTTTTGCGATGTGATATGAATGGATGAATACTGCACTATGATGCTTCTTTTTGAATGATGGGATGCTTCAATATTTTGAATAATGTTATGTTGGTAGATATGTTTATGCATCAATTATCCTGCTACGATCTGAATATGTTGATGCGATCTAATAAATGTTGATATGAACATATGAACCGATGCTTGGATCTGTAAAGTAATGAGGTGATAGTTAGACAATAGATGTGCGATCCTCCTTCTTACTGCGGAAACTTGGTTTCGTCAGTTCTCCCTTGAACATATCAGGTGAGACCTCATCTGTTCTGTAGGTGTTGCTAGACAGGGTAAAACCTATTTGGGCAGGTGCTCAAGGAGATCGCTCTATTAAGGGTGTCGACAGAGAGTGAACCCATGTCGACGAATCTATGTCAACAACACCTGTTTGAATGTACCTTCTCTTTTCCTCTTGGCTCCCTTCTTAATTAAAAATTTCTCTTTCCTACTCCAAAAATATTTCCCAAGAGAAACTACTGCATCTTCGCTAAAATCTGCCATCTCCTCTATAGTTGAGATGGTTCGCTCTTGAATAGTGACTGAAGGGTTAGGTTGGGATTGTGAAATGGGGACTTTCACATTTATAGGTGAAATAATAATGGGAGGAGAAGGAATAATAGGTGCAAGGGATGGGGGAATATAAATGGGGAGAGGTGTAGCAATTTTAGGAGAAGATGTTGTAGGGATGGAAGGGATATCTAGTGGTGGAAAAACAAAAGGTGGTGATGTTGGGGTAATGTGAGGTGTTGGGGAGGAAGAAAGAATAGGTAAAGTAGAAGGTGAGATAGAGCTAGGCACATCTACTAATATAAAATCAGTGCTAGTGGTAGCTAAAAAAATTTGAGATAAATTGATCTCGGAAAAGAAAGTTGGGGAAATAATGAATCAATGATACTCACAGATTACTGGGTAGTAGGAATGAAAGATGTCATGGAAGTATAAACATGAACAAGGTAGTTGGAAGTGTAGTTTTCCTCCTCTAGGAAACTGCGTATTTCATGAATCTCAACCTTTGCTTGAGGGAGAGGTTCTACCTGCTAAATTGGAGGAACCTGAATAACTACTTGTTCTTGTTGAACAGGTTGTAGTAGTGTTAACGGTGTTCTGCAGTGTGCACCTCTTCAAGAATTGGCTATGGATTAACAACTGGTGCTTCCTGTACCTATACCTATACCTATGGTGGAACCACTTGAGTCTTTTGCTTCTTAGGCTAAGGCTCAACCACTTTTGTTTGTGCCTGTATCTGAGAGCTAATATTGGAAAGAGTCTTCTTGAACTATGCCCCTTTGTGGAGGGTTTCTTTCATCAAGGAAGGTTGAGTTCTTACAGGACTTTCAAGAACAACTTTCCCATTGTATTTTGATTCAATTGCAAGAACAGAAGAGGAGCTAGATTCTTTCTCTTTGACCTCCTTTTCCAGATTCTGCTTTTGAATGTTCTCTTCCACTTCTAGTTTTACCTGTTTGAAATGGAGCACAAAATCTTCAGATCCTTCTAGTATTTGAGAATATGAGCTTTGACATTAGGATCAGTAATCCTACTCAAAACCTCCTGAAAATCAATAGCTTCTCTATAAATTGAGTCATCATGTTCATTATGATGAGTATATTGAATTTTAGAATGCTACTACACCAAGTGACTGGCCATGTATGAATTAGTGTCATGCATCCTCTTTGGCGCTTCTCCTAGGTTCATATCATCAATCACTTTACCCAATACATATGCATGAGTAGAGTTTTGTAGGACGAGAAATTCCAAGTTCAAGGGAAACTTGGGCCAAGAATTCCTTTTGGACGATGCAAGTTTAGGAAAAAATCCATCGATCACTGTCTAGTATGCAATATCTTGTAGAACCATTCATTCAGGGGCTATTCTTGGTAGCAGGTGGACTGTGTTTCTACCCCAAATCTGAATGTAGGAGAAATATTCACCCATATACCAATCTCCATGTGGGCTAATCAAAGCTTTGGCTCTTTCAGAGAAGGCTAGAGCATCTGCCTTGAATATTTGATGATACATCAAACCTGAGGAAAGGTCGCATATTTCATAAACCCTGGGCAGGAAATTGTCCTCCCGCGTATCCGAACAATAAATATGCACTGGCGGTGAGGTTTTGGTCCAATTCCATCCCATGGTCGGAAATGAATAAGTTGCACAAAATGCATCCATAACATAACCCGACATGTAGAAATCCAACTTCCTAGAGGTTGGTGTTTTCTGATATTTCTCAATTTCCTCTTTCAAATTCACAGATAAAATCTGTGCCCAGTTGAAAGAGTCACCTGTGAGCAAGATATGGTGGGATACAGGAACCCATTCGACTTTGAATGCAGAACAATTTGCTAATATGTATAACCGACAAAACATAGTCACAAGAAAAGAATAGTGTTCTTTGAACCAAGAGACAGGGTAATAATTTGTTTCCATAGGCAGATATTCAACTGGGTTTTCCATCCAGGATTTGACTACTTCCTCATAATTGAATTTGGAGATACCTGCATTGAGGAATTTGGCACTTAGAAGCTGTTGAGGGGGCCTAAGAGCATAAGCTCTAGAGAAAACATATGGAAGGAAAGACGCCATCAAAGGAGCGCTCCTTAGGGTTTGCATAATCCAATTCCCATTTGACTAGATCGGTGTAGGGCATGAATGGAGGCCACGTTGCAATGCAATGGAGACGAGAGTTCCTAATTTTGGCGTATGTAGGCTGGTCATGAGGAATTCTAGATAAATAATCATTATCGAATATGGAATAAATTTTGGACCAATCCAAGTGAAGGGTTTCATCAACCCACCTAGTGGTGTCAGTAAAGATTCCAAAATTAGGGTTGTTGCTTTTCATAGACATCTTGGAAGTGAAATATGGTAAAAATTTAGCAACCATGGTCAAAATATACCACAGTTCGAAAAATAACAGAAAAATGGTCATGAAAGGTAGGAGACTTATCGGTAAAAGCTTAGGGACCAGAGGGTTGATGAGATCAAATGAGAGAAATTCGTAGTAAAAATTCCGAACGCAATAAACATGACAAGTAAAATGGTGAAGAAATCATAAAATTCAAAAGAATTAAATAATCCAAGCTTCAACAACAAAATATATCTAGGCCGCAGATCTTATGATTTCCAGCCTGAAAAAATTAAGATCTTATGATTTCCGCAATCCGCAATTCGCAATGCGGGTTGCGGGATGCAGAATGAAATCATTGATCATGTAAAAATTGTTAAGTTCCGCAATCCACAAGAACTTGTGGGTTGCGGGTGCGCAATGTTGCAACTATGATTTTTATTGAGTTTCTGCTATCCGCAATCCACAAAATTTTGCGGGTTGAGGAATGCGGAAAGGAAAACAAAAAAATACGCTACAATAGACTTTTTCGCTTTCTGCAATCCGCATTGCGGCAGTGAAAATAAAAAGTTTATTTTGAAAAAGGTTTCCACAATCCGCATTCCGCAATAAGTTTGCGGGTCGTGGGTTGCAGGAAGACAAAATTTTATTGAAAGAAAAATCCGACTTCCGCAATCTGCATTTGTGGGTTGCGGGATGCACATGTCTATTGTGTATGCCACTGTTACAAATTAATTATTCAGGTATACTGATTCCCATGGTAAATTTTTGGTTTTCTCTTCTTATGTATGATTTTATTTTCTATCTAAATGTTAATGCAAACATAAAGGTTTGGTTACGTTATTTGATAGGTTCAAGGATTGGTTGGGATGTTCATAGTCATTAGTGAACTACAATGACTTAACTGTCAAGCACATATAACGTTTCTTATTTACTTTTACATTACTTCTATCAAGTGATATTAATTTCAATTATGTTGGCTACCACCATGAACGCAAATTGAACTTGATCCTAACAAAGAAATATGTGATTAAGTGATTATTTGCTTTGTTGAATTGAACCAATAAATGGGGAAACATATAAGTGATACATCTCAAGAAGAAGCATATTATATTTACTTTGCAATTGTAACAACACATTAAATAATGGGAAGAAGATAAGTTTGACCAATAGAAGAAGAATTGTAATCGCAACCATAAGTTTAGAGGAAAAATAGTACATCTATAGAGGAAACAATGAAAAGCTTCAAGCAGAATTTGGATTTAAAGAGTTTGAAGCAACTAAGATTTCCTCCTTTTTCCTACGTTGGACATGTGGATTGTCTTGCACGGGAGAGTATCTAGAAAAAGAGAGAGCTGGAGAAATGCGAAGGCTTGGTAGAGATTTAACTCTTGATATTGCAGTGAATGTAATCCCTTGTCTATCAATGTATCCAATATCCATTGTTGCATTTTGTAGTGTCATACATTGCGCTTTATGAATTGTTAAACCCCATGCCATATGTTGTAATCTCACAGATCACATAAGGTTACCAATAATACATACAAAAATATACAGAAATATATACAGATACAAGAGAGAAGAACAGATAGGATGAACATATTATATTATTCTCAATAAATTGTACAAAGCCAAGAACTGAACTGACTTCTTGTGAGGCTCAACAGCCTAATATATACAGGTTACAAATAGTTACAATCATAACTACCTGTTGGTTCACCGAACCGACACGACTATTAGTTAACAGACTCTAATCACTGTGTTTACTCAGCCGACCGACTTAGTCGGCTGATCGACTAAGTCGGTCCCTCGACTTAGTCGGCTGATCGACTAAGTCGGTCTTTGTACAAGTCGACTTATGTCGACTTGCTCCTTCTACATCTCCCCCACAAACAAAACATTTCTTCCGCTTTTTAGAACTAAGGCAGACCGTCACAGAGACTAAATATGGCTACAGTTGATCTGCACAATTCGTGTCCAGGAAAAAAGACGTACGTTATACGGTTTTGTTCAGGCGATGCATTCTTCTTTGTTATGGATGAATGCTACGAGGTTGAGTCCATCTTAGGAAACGGGTCGTATGGATATGTGTGCTCGGGTCAGGACATTTCTAAAGCTCCTCCCTACCCAGTTGCCATCAAGGTATTCTATGACATATTCCGAAACAGTTTGAACACCAAGAGAATGTTGCGAGAGGTTCGAATTCTTCGGCAAGTCAACCATCCTTTTATCACCCGAATCATTGATATCATGGAGCCCTTGAAAGTAGGGAGGTTTGGCAATCTTGCCATTGTTTTGGACAAAATGAATACGGATTTGTATCATTTACTATATAACGCAAAGAAGTCTTCTTGCAATAGTATCAAGAGCAGTGATGATGACAAAGAAAGCAAGAAGATAAAAGAAGAAAAGAAGAATGGTGAATGCAAACTGATTCTGAACCAGATTCAGTCTTCCCGCTCCTCTCCCTTAGCTTCTACTGATATAATTACATATTGTCACAGAGACTAAATATGGCTACAGTTGATCTGCACAATTCGTGTCCAGGCAAAAAGACGTACGTTATACGGTTTTGTTCAGGCGATGCATTCTTCTTTGTTATGGATGAATGCTACGAGGTTGAGTCCATCTTAGGAAACAGGTCGTATGGATATGTGTGCGTTCATAGACGACCGACCATCCGACTACATAGTCCTCACCTGGAGCAAGTCTGAAGGGTTCGACAGGATTTCAATTTTGGTACCTCCCTCTTTCTTCGGGACGAAGAAATGTTTTGTTTGTGGGGGAGATGTAGAAGGAGCAAGTCGACATAAGTCAGCTTGTACGAAGACCGACTTAGTCGATCAGCCGACTAAGTCGGTTGGCTGAGTAAACATAGTGATTAGAGTCTGTTAACTAATAGTCGTGTCGGTTCGGTGAACCGACAGGTAGTTATGATTGTAACTGTTTGTAACCTGTATATATTAGGCTGTTGAGCCTCACAAGAAGTTAGTTCAGTTCTTGGATTTGATGGCCAATTGATGCTGAAAGTCGGTCCAGCTCTGTAATGCCTTCTCGATATCGATGGTCAAGGTAGTGAGACTTGACAGGATCGACATCTTTTCAGACATGGATTTTTCTGCTATGTTTTCCATGGTCGGGCCCAAGACTTGATTTTGCTCGTCTGCAGCCTGGAGGAGTCGCTTTATGTGGGGGCAGAGGTTGTCAAATTTCTCCAGGTTAGGTAGAGCCTGTTGAACCCACCGATGGGCCTCACGTTCTAATTTCTGCAGTTTGTTGGTTTCCATGACAATCTGCTCTTCGACGGTCTGCCTTAGTTCAACTTCTGTAGACTTCCGAGCTTCTAGAGCTTGGATGCCTTGTCTGGTTTGTCTTGTCTGCTGGTATACCTGTCCATAGTGTGTCGGCCAATCTCTGAGTACTTCCTTAGTGACAATAGATTCCTCCATATGGTCCTGTAAGACCTTGTATGCTTCTGAAAATGCAGTGTGTTGGGCCAACAACAGTCGGGCAGTTTCTTCCTACTGTTCTGCTTTGGTCTCTTGGAGGTGTGTCTGGATGGTCGATACCATCCCTTTAAATATCTGATATGCCCTCTCCAAAGGTCGATCTGTGGCTACTTCGACAGGGCCTGGAACAATGGATTGAGCAAGAGACCTGCATTTGTCGAGGAACTCGACTTCTTCTGTCTCCTTATCCTTGAGTTGTTTCCTTAGTCTGGTCGTCCTCCTCTTCGACTCTTTGCTAGGGTGTTGAGTAATTGGCCGACCTCTGAGTCGGTCAACGAGCTTGCATCTTTTAAAATTATCCATAGCCTGGATGGTCGATGCTGGTCTGTCTGTTTCTTTGGTTTGTCAGCATCGTGCTCCTGAGTACCTGCAGTAGTAGAGGTTGGTTCTGTGGTCTTATGTTGCTGTTCTGTTGGCTTATCTTGAGGGCTTGCAGAAGTGGAAGGTGGAGCAGAAGTCGAAGGTGCTTGTGTTTGAAAGGGTGGTTCAGTGGTCGGGGGCTTTTGTGGTTGGGGAGGTGGTATGTCCACTTCCGGTTGTGAAGATGATGGTGGGTTCGGCTGTGAATCAGGCAGAGGTGGAGGTGGTGGAGATGATGGTGGTGAAGGTGGGGATGGATGGTTTCCTGATCCTGGTGGTGATGGAGAATGGTGTTGGGAACTTTGGTCGGAAGACATAATGTCTTCTTCCGGTGGGAGTTGGTAGTCGGTGAAGGTTTGTTCATGCCCTACTATGTCGCCACCGTCATGGACCCTTGTAAATACTGTTGTTTGCTGGGCATATATCTTTTTGCTTGCTTTTAGTGGTGATGTTGTCCATATTGTTTGTGCCGACTGGAATATTGCAGGTAGCATCTGAAAGAAGGCTTTGAGTTCAGCGTCC
The DNA here is from genome assembly GCA_001517045.1 of Pseudotsuga menziesii. NCBI lineage: Eukaryota > Viridiplantae > Streptophyta > Pinopsida > Pinales > Pinaceae > Pseudotsuga > Pseudotsuga menziesii. The sequence goes on from LPNX010119401.1 coordinate 299,822, forward strand.
GTGCTGGCCCTGGCCCTGAGTGCCTCCGGGATGACTCTTTCATATATTTCTGGGGAGACGTCGGCCTGCTGCCCTGGTTCTTACTCCTCGACTATGGTGGTCGGGGATGGAGGGGGAGGGGTCAACACAAGGTCGACTATATTTTCAGGTGTCGCCTGAGTTTTGGCTTTCTTGGGCCTACCCTCCGGAGCTCCTGCATCAATAAAACGTTGAAACTGAGTTTCAACAGTTACCTTATTAGCCCGGGCGTCTTCGACAATGTCGAGTGCTGATGCTGCTAGTTCCTCTTCGTCGTCAGTGGAATCAGCAAGGACAAGCTTACGCTTACCCTTGCCTTGCTGTCTTTTCTGTAGCTTGATCTTCCTTCGGGCTACGTCTATCTCTTTTTCCAACTTTTTGATAATGCTCCGAGACACAGCATATTCAGGGTTGTCTTCCTCGACTTCCGCTGTCGGGGTCTGAGCTGGGTCGACAGTCTGTGTAGCCAGAGGAGCTGTTTGTTGTACTGGTTGTTGTGATGGTGGTGGTGTTTGATGTTGCTCTGTCGGGGGGTCCACTACTGGTGCAGTCGGATGCTTTACGGTCAAGTGCACCCGACTAGTGGTCACAGGCGGCGTATCTTCTGTCAAAAAAGTGCTAATGTACAAGTTTAGTTCATAATCCTCTTCCTTCTCTTGGTCGGTAAGAGGTACGACTATAGAGAAGTCGACCTGTTTGGCAGCTTCCGGTATTGGTATCTTTGTGCCTGCCTGTCGACTCAGCTCCCGAAAGATCTGTTCGACTGTTGGGTAGTAGTCGAGGTCTTTTGCTTTGGGGTCTTGACCTCGCATATACCATACTGACGTATGGTCGAGAGCTAATTGGATGTGAGACTGAGCTGGGAGGTTTCGTCGGATGATCTGTGGCACCCTCCACCTCGTTGTTCGGACTTTTAGCTGCTGGAACCAAGTCTCTAGAAAAACTTTGCCTTGTGCCAGCTCATGCAGGGTTCCTCTCTGTGAAAAGGGTTTGAACCTGTGCATTTCAAACCTTGTGGGCTCCCGAAAGACTGCACTGCCTTCCGGACAGATATGGTACATAACAATCCAAATGATTAAAGAGGGAAATTTTATAATACCTCCTGTCTCATGGCAGCGTTCGCATATGGTCTTGACCAGGTCTGCGACATAGTCTCCCCATTTGTAAAGACGTCCGTCTGTGGCAATTGTGTCGACCGCTTCCAACATTTCCAGTTTTAGGTCGCTGCTCTGACCAGCCAAGGTAAGGGTGACGGCAATGATTTTAGCCACAATTTGTGGCGTTCTTGTCGCGATCTGGCCTATCATCAGTCCCTTCGAGTTTTTTCCAGTAGGTGTGCCTGTGAGTTCTTGGACGAGGCCTTCTTTAATCCCAATTGGTACAGGGTCGCCCCTGTTCGATAGACCTGTAAGCACCGAAATAACATCCCCAGTGATGTCAATCGGTTGGTCGAAGTAGAATCGGCCGTTGTGGTAACGACTGATAATAAACTTAACCACTGCCTCCTTCGTCCCACCGAAGCTTGCCATCAGTGGTGCGTTGGGGTACTGGAGGATAGAGATATTTCGGATTTTCTCAGCGGCCTGGGTCATTTTACTATCGACAAAGGCCCACTCTTGGATCTCTGTCCAGAGTTTTTGGAAAGGACCCTCCTGGACTTTGGCATTTTGGATATGTTTCAATCTTTGGACCAAGGGTGTGTCCTCTGCCTGTAACTCTTTTGCTTTGGCCGCGACGCGGGTAAGCTTGGGTGCCATGATATCAGACTGGTCGGACTGGTAACAGGGTTCGTGGGATTTAGTCGATGGGGAATGCGAGTGGTCTGTGTGTAAGGGTTGTGGTGAATGAACTGTGGAATGTCCATTATTTATAGGCGCGGGTGGGGTGGATTGTCAAACTGGGTGAATTAATGGCGGACTTGACAGTCCAACTGCAACACTCGAGTGCGATTTCATGAATCTAGGGCGGGGCTCGAGGCCATCAATGCGGGATGGGACACTCCAGGTCGACGGTCGGTGTCGGTGGTGAGAACGGTCGACATGGTCGGTTGATGAAGATGGTCGATGGAAATGAAATCGGTTGTCGAAGGGGTGAGTGGCTGTCATGATGGTTGTTTTATGAGTGTATTGTGTTGATTTGTGGACTATTTCTAACTTTTTATGCAGTTTTTGGTGT
>LPNX010119401.1:305004-315310 GCA_001517045.1 Pseudotsuga menziesii
AAGACGAGACATTAACATTCTTTTTATTGCTAATTTTTTCCAACATGGTAGGACAATCCTCCAAGGAGTGATCGCCTACCCCACAGTGTGTACAAAATTTGAGATCAGTTCTGTCCTTATACGGACAATCTGCGCATCTGTGCCCTTCTTTGTAACAGATAAAGCATTGTGTGGGTCGACGACTTCTTATTTCTCGACTCCCAACGAATCGACCTGTTCTTCCAAACCCTGGGCGTCGGTTGTCATTTCTGCGTTCATATCGTCGGCCATCATTGCGTTGTCCATTCTGGTTGTTGTTATTGTTTTGCTCCATGTTCTGTGCTACTGCATTTGTCTGGTAGATGGCCTAATAATTCTATCTATTCTTTAGGTTAAGATGGTAGTCGGCCGTGTTATGATTTGCAGTCTCATAGATAGCACACCAGGAAGCCTTCCCATTCTTCATATTGTAAGGACAGTCGGCCGTGGAATGGTCTCCACGTTCCTGGAAAATGTCGCAAAATGTCTTTGTCTGCACAAAATGGACATCTTGTCGACTGAATTGCTGTCGACAAGTATCTTTGGAATGCCCGGCTGTTGAACAGTTAGTGCACCAGAATTCTTGGTTCTTCAGGGTCAGCTCTTTCAAGGACTTCTGCACATTTTCTAGCTGCTCCTCCAAACGGTGGTCGGTCTGATATGCAGGTATGTCTTCATCCATCTCGACCTGCAGAGCTTTTGTCAGTGCATCTTCATACGATTTGAAAGTTTCCAGACTGATGTGTTCGTGAACCTTTTGTGATAGTCCTGCAAGGAACCATTGAATCAATAATTGTTCATCAATAGTATAATCTAACTGGCTCAATAGATCCTTCCATCGTTTATCGTAGTCGCGAACTGTGATGTCGTTTTCAGCTTCTTAGCGGCCAGATGTTTGGCGTCTGGGGTCTTAAAAAATGATAGGAATTGCGCTTTTATCTCTGATTTTGTTGCTCTAGGCTGCCGTTCAGAAAATGTCATATACCATGTGAGAGCTCTTTTCCGTAGGGCTCCGACGAACTGGGCCATCTGGCGTTCTTCTTCTGTGACCTTGTTGGCCTCCCATATTTATTCACAGACGAACCAATGTCGTCTGGGGTCTTCGTCGCCCTCATAAAGGGGAATCTGAGCAGATCCGTGACCCATGTCGGAGTCACTGTCACTACTCTCTGAAGTTGGCGGGGTGGGTGGTTTGGGTGGGGTTGTAAGGGGTGGGGTTGTTGAGTCAGTCGAATTTGTTGGGGTGACGATGGGGTTTTGGTCGACGGAACTTGTGCTTCCGTCGGGTGTCGACTCTTTCTCGTCGAATAGCGGATTGTTGATAATTTGTCTTCTTAATGACCCACTGTCACTGTGCGTGCTCAGGTCTGACTCTTGTGTATCTTCTGAAGTTGTATGTGGCAGGGGGGGTGCTCCTTCATGTGTCGGCAGGAGCAAGTGGATACTACAAAAGGATGGTGCCGTTTGAAAGGTCACCCAATTCCCTTCGATCGGTCGACATATTACAAGATGTCGACCCGGATATGGTTCGTCGCCTAGTCGGCTCCAGAGTGTAATGTCGCCAGCTCTTAGTCGAAGGTCATCTTCTATAATAGTTTGTATTCTGGTACGCGGACTTACTGTGGAAAGGGTTACTCCTTCGTCGGGAACAATTAGTTGGAGAGATTCTGGCTGCTCTATCCACATTTCGTCATCTTTAGGGGACCCCTCTTCTTCTTCGCCTTCCCTGCGTCGGTCATGACCCGACTCTGGCGGTACGTCATCATGGTCGGTCTCCCTAGGGTTTCGCTGCAGCTCTGCGGCTCTTTCTCGTCTGGCTTCCCTTCTCTGCTGTCTTTCGTCCCTTTCAATTCTCTTAATGTCCGACATACTTTCGTACAATACTATGCCTTCGGGTCCTCGTCGGTCAATTGTTCATTACTGGCGACTAAAACTTTGGTCGACTAGAATCCACTATGCTCTAGGTCCGACACACGACCAGCTACCCCCCCATGGCCTACCCGATGCTTTTTAGAAAGCTCGGATAGTGTCTACTTACTCAGGAAGTATTCCCACTCCCTTTCAGCAATAAATTTTTCCCACTTCTTTTGCTTCTCCGCCCAGTTAATATTTGAGGGTGGTTCACATAATAGTGGTCGAGCTTCGACAATATGGCCTGCGCCTTTTTCTATTAAAAACTTGAACAGAAAAGTCGGCAAGGAACACAAGAATTGATCAGTAAATTCTGTGAAAAATTTCTGTCGGACAGTTTCCACAGAAGTCCTGTCTTCGACTGCTTCTTGCTCACAGAAGTCGTCAGCTATCTTTTCGAACCACTCCGATAGATTTGTACGTCCTCCTTGGATCAGTTTCTGGAGTAACTGTTCTTCTTTAGTCTTGTCCGGTTTTCTCATCCAAAAGCTGCTTCAACAGGTGTGGGACGGATTCGACAAATTTTTCGTGAGTCTCAGTGAAAAATCTGGCTTTTGCTTCTGTGACGGTCAATTTGTTCCTTCGTGCGTAATTTTGTAGATAGTTAGCAATTTTTCGCTCCCACCAGTCCTTTATCTCCTGCTCTGGTATCATATGTGAGTATATATCTTAGTTATGTACTACCGGCAACGGAACCAATGTTGTAATCTCACAGATCACATAAGGTTACCAATAATACATACAAAAATATACAGAAATATACACAGATACAAGAGAGAAGAACATATAGGATGAACAGATTATATTATTCTCAATAAATTGTACAAAGCCAAGAACTGAACTGACTTCTTGTGAGGCTCAACAGCCTAATATATACAGGTTACAAACAGTTACAATCATAACTACCTGTCGGTTCACCGAACCGACACGACTATTAGTTAATAGACTCTAATCACTGTGTTTACTCAGCCGACCGACTTAGTCGGTTGATCGACTAAGTCGGTCCCTCGACTTAGTCGGCTGATCGACTAAGTCGGTCTTCGTACAAGTCGACTTATGTCGACTTGCTCCTTCTACACCATACGAAGTGGTAGTTTCCTATGCGTTCCTCTTGTTTTGGGAGAGATGGATACATAACTAGTATTAGAAGTATCCCATAAGGCTCCTTAGTAGTGGAGGAATTCGACAACAACAAAGGATGGTAAGGTAGGAGGATGTTCATTGGAGTTGTATACAATGTCAATGAATTTTCCAAGTGAGTCATTAACAAAGCCTGCTCCAAGCCATAAATTAGCAGTTAACATTACTTGTTGACCAATAGCAAGAAGGACCTCTAATGGTAACTGTTCATCATCTATGAATTGGCGGACATGTATGTTCCTTTGTTTTGCAAGGCAATGTGAAATTGGCATATTGAGGTGTTTGAGCATGTGTTTGTTGTGCAGTGCAACAAATCTATTAGTGGCATACAAGTGGGTATACTGTTCAAATGAATAGTTTTCTGCATGTGAAAGGGATGAGGTTGTTCTTGTCATTAGGGGTGCCTAGTCCTCAAGAGTTGGTGTTGTGTTTCGAAGGTTTAGTAAGAGTTGGTGAAAGGCAATTTGAGAAGCACTATCCCCTTGTTGTTGAAAAATGGTATTCATCGTGACAAAGGTATCAAATGCACACTAGAGAGTAGTTATGTTGGGCCTGGGACAGAAGGGAAGAATTTATATAGAATTCTACCTAAGTAAGGTAAAAATAGTATAAGAAAGAAGAAGAAGGAGATGCGACATCGAAAACAACATCAAAGAAGAAGGGAAGGATGCTATGATAGATCACCATCAAAGCTGGATCATCACTAGATCATCATCAAAGGTGGATCATCATTGGATCATCATCACTGGATCATCATCAAATCTGGATCATCATCGGATCATCATCACTGGATCATCATCACTGCTTCTGCTATCTCGATTAAATGCTGCTATCTCTCAATTCTTCTCGTCACAGGAAGTTCTACAGAACCATCCCTTTTTCATGCTAGTTGTAGTCCTAGCCTCCATGTAGGTCTTCATCGACAGAGCCAACCCTTTTTCATGTTAGATGTAACTTCACAGAGCCACTCCTTTTTCATACTGGATGTATCTCTACAGAGCCAGTCCTTTTTCATATTGGATGTAGGCCTCTACAGAGCTAGCCCTTTTTCATACTGGATGTATCTCTACAGAGCCAGTCCTTTTTCATACTGGATGTAGGAGTCTACAAAGCCAACCCTTTTTCATGCTGGATGTACCTCTACAGAGCCAACCCTTTTTCATGCTGGATGTAGGCCACTATAGAGCCAATCCTTTTTCATACTGGATGTAGGTCTCAGAACTTATATTTGACCATGGGAGGAACCAATCCTACCACCATGTAAAAAAGGCATAGCACTTAAATTTGAACATGGGAGGAACCAATCATACCACCATGTCAGAAAGGCACAACACTTACATCTGACCATGGGAGGAACCAATCCTACCACCATATCAGAAAGGCACACAGACTCATCACTTCCCCTTGGAAGGAAGCTCGATTTGGAGAACACCAAGCTTCTCCCTGAAGTACTCAAACTTCACTCTGGCCATTTCTAGCATAGAATCACATCAGGGATGATTGTGTCCAAGGATAACCTGTGAGCTTTTCCAGGACCGATTACATCCGAGGACAACCTACATGACTATTTAGGTCTGAGCAACCTACGAGCTTTGCCAAGATTTTATGCTCAGACAACCTGTCTCATCGGCTATGCTAGAACTCCCTCTTTTGAGAGATCTTGATTTGGATCACATACTGGAGCTTCACTACTCCTCTCTACATCATACAAAAATGCAAGTCAGATTAATCAAATCAAATAGTAGTTTTCAAAAGAAACATACTACCTCCCAAACAACTGAGCAAGTGGGAACATATTTTGCCTCAAGTGTACTCAGCGCCATGTAGGACTGCTTCCTGCTAAACCAAGAGATAACACTTGATCCCATATTGAAGCAACACCCCAAAGTGTTCTTCCTATCAATGGCACTTCCTGCCCAATACGAATCCACATAACCCTCTAGGTTAATCTTTTGATTCACTTCATACTTGAGCCCATAGTCAACTGTACCCTTCAGGTACCTTAGAATATGCTTTGAAACAATCAAGTTAACATGTCTCAGATCTGTCAGGAACTGGATCAATTTGTTTACATCAAAGCAAATATCTGGTCTCATATTCGTCATGTACATTAATGGCCCAATCATCTGACGATACATCATGGCATCAACTGTCTCTGATGAAGCATCACTCAATAGCTTCAGTTTCGATGCCATAGGTGTGGTCATGGCCTTGGAGTCCATCATCCTGAACCTATTCAGGATCTCCAATGCATACTTCCATTATCCTAGGGAGATTCCATTTGCATTATGCCACACGTCCATGCCTAGAAAGTAGTGCATCATATCCAAGTCCTTCATCTCGAACTCTGCAGCAAGTCTCCTTCTTGCAACTTTAATGAGTTCCTCTTTTCTGCCATGAACAAGTCATTGACATATAATAGGAGCATCACTGGTCTTCCACCGTCAACCTTGAAGTAAAGGTTGGAATCCTCTTTACTCTCAGTAAATCCTAGAGCCATTAGTAAGTTGTCCATCCTGTCATACCATGTCGAACCTCAGGATATTCTGTAGCCACTCCCTCTGAAGTGGAGAATCATTTTCCCTATGCCTTTCATACTCTATGTATTGAAATATTCTATACTGGAGTGACAAGTAGCTTCCTATGCTACTAATATTCTATGTATCCATCTAGGGTCACTGGATACCAAGATCCTCTATGTTAAACCTTTTCAAAATTTCTTCTTGCACCCATCTGTGAGATTGTCATCCTCTATAGGCTTTCATCTTCAACCTTGTAGCAAAGGTTAAGATATTCATCACTTTAGGTGATCTTCAAGCTCCTCATGTATGTGTTATCCCATGGGTGCCTTCTGAGCTCGTACAAGGCCTTCTTTAATTTGCACACATGATTCTTCCTGTCATGTGTCTTAACTTCTAGTGATTGCAAATGTCTCTTCGTATTCTATGCCTTCTTTTCGTGAGAAGCCTCATGCTACGAATCTTGCATTGTATCCCATGATGTTTCCATCTACTTCATGATGGAACTTGCAGATACCACATCCTAGACATCATTCTTCTTGAACTGGTACTCTCCTTCCCTTTCTTCTAGGCTACTTCTTCATAGCTGGAAGGCTCTGCATCAATGATGTTGCTCAACAATGTCACATAACTAGAGTGTGTCTAAGGCCTCTTTCTTTCTTTGAAAGTATCGTCATATTATTCTTCATCTTGGATTATTTCTCGAAATGTCATCACTTTTTCTTCAGAACAAGTCTCATCCTTCTTTTCTTATAGGATATTGTATGCAATCTTTCCTACAAGTCAAATGCATTAGTTGTATGGTTATAAACATTTCACAAGGCATATTCATAATGGAAAATTCTTATGCATAAAGATATAATCATGCAACTATTTTAGCCAATACAAAATTGATCCATATCTCACGAAAACTTTCTAGATACATTCCATCTCTACCATGACATCATTTAGATTGTGCACTAATACAATATGTCAACAAAGAGGTTTCATTCTAGATAAGTAGCAATGGAGAGTTGTATAGAACCATGAGCTACTTACCCATCACATGCATATTGGTAGTATACTGTCATTAATGCAAACATTCTATCATGCATGCCACATCAACTGAATATAAAAAAATACATAACAAAACAATATCATGAAATGACAATTGAATACTTATCTTTATTCATTTTGTGGGTAGACACCTTCTTGAGCCTTCTGCTTCATCATCTTCTTCATTCATGACATCATCATTTCTTATCCAAATGCTAAGATGGATAAGAGCTTCTTTAAGAATTGAGTTCTTCATATTCCTCATCGCTTGAGGAATCTTCTTTGAATCATGAGAGCTTGATCTTCAGTTGCTCCCATATTCTCTTTCTCTTATTATGAGCCGAGCTTCATCTTGTGTGCACTCTTCCCAGAGTCTGCTGAAGGTAATCACTTCCTTCTGGCACCCATTCCTCAAATGAATGAATTCCATGATCCTGGGAGGCCATTCAAGGTGGTTATCACAATTTCTGCATCATCTACTTCTTCATCCACTGCTTCAAGTTGTTCTTTGATTTGAGAGACCCTTGTGAAGTATGACTGTATGGTCTTTGCATTCTGGATCTTTACATTCTTCAACTGGTTTCTCACAATCATCTTCTGATTTATGTTCTTCCTTTCAAATAGCTTGGTCAAGGAATAAAACATCTCTTCAGGTGTCTTTAGGGAAGACATATGTGGTATAAGGTGATCCTTGATAGAATCAACAATAATCCTCTTGTCCTTGACCAAGTTCTTCTTGTGTAAGGCCTTAGCCTCATCTCCATTTGGAATTGGAACCTCTCCACTTATGTAGGTGTTGGTCCCCATTTTGTCACTATTTTTGGGTTCAATACTTCGCATATTAACACATGTTTCGCTACTTTTTAGTGTCTTTTGCACCATGCAGGTCCCTCTAGAAGCTTCAGGTATGACTAAATTAGGATTTATGTCAATTCTATTTATTATCATCATTTTATGGTTTCAATGGTTAAAATTGGCATAATACTGAGTGCATTTGCTATATTAATTCATGTGTCTTATTCTCTGTAGGTTATATGGTCTTTTTGGTGACCTAACAAACAGACACATGTTCAAATGAGTATATGGAGAGCGTGCCCAGCTTGCTATCCAGATCATCAAATAGACCACACATTTTTGGTAGCATGTTTCTATGTGTTAAAAGCATGAAAACGGCCAGAAAATGTCATCACCACGCACCGACATCTCAGTGTTAGTCTTCTTCTACAAGAAGTGCCCATCTAGCATCTCTGCGTGACACCTCGACGCAGGCTTTGATTCGGACTGAAGTCATGAACCACATTTCGCGCCTGAAGGAACCTGATCTGTGAGAAAAGAGGAACAATCATTTGTTAATTGTTAATGTACTTATTTGACATTATGACCGCCTTATCAGAAGAGCAGTCGACCACTAAAGGGTTGACTTGCTCGCCTCCATTGAATGATGTATATATAGATGCTATCATGCGACTTAGGGAGAGATTCTGGAAGTCTGGAGTTTGAGTCTCTGTCTTTTATTTTATCAGTTCAATCTAAAAAACTTTGTAACGCTACTTTTTTTCTAATGAAAGTCTTATTGTGCTGTATATGATTATGTTCGATTATGTTGGAATATAATCCGTCGGGATTATACGTTAGTGTAAATAGTAGGAATATGAAGAGACTCTCGGATGTGTGATCCCAAGAGTCATCTTAGATGTATAAATAAATGCATTCTATGGAGAAATAATATGAATTTGGGAGTTATTCATTTTAACAGTGGTATCAGAGCACCACCTGCCATAACTCCTGCCTGATGCGTTTCAGTCCTAGCAGCCTGTATGCTTGCCAGTCCATTGCCAGACCTCCTTTCTGCCCTTTGTCAATCTACATCCGAGCGTTTCTCCTGCCAGCCTGCATACATTCATTTTATGCGTTACAGTTCCAGAACTGCATTGAGGAATGGTTTGTGTTTAAGGTATGAAACAATCCGTTGGATGATATGTTATTTCCTCAATTTGCTGTGGGATTTTTTACTGTTAGTTTCCTGAACATTTGAATTAGTGAGGCTATATACCTAACCCTAAAAATTATACATCAACGCTTCATTTGAGAGTGCTTCCACTTTGTTGTAACTTGTATTCGCTGGAGATTGAATTTGTGTTGTTTCTGTTGCAACCGCTTTGAAGATTGAAGATCATTAGTGAAGAGATATTGTTCTCTTCCTGTGTGTGGAGTTTTCTGGGAAAGTCTACAAATATTTTCATATGTAGGATGGGTTCTACGGCCCATGACTTTTGTATTGAAGCTTTGATTTTGAATGTATGTGTATGGGACTGTTGAGTTTTCTCCTTTTGATTTGAGGTCGTGATTTGAGCTTGAAACTTTGACCGGTACATGAGAAGATTGTTGGTGTTGATTTTGTTGTGTTGAAGAACTGCATGGATACCTCTATCTTCCATGGTTTCATTCCTTCGCTGACCTGAGTTGTGGTAATTAGCATCCACATGAGATGCAACCTGTGTGAGCTGCGTGGAAGCCCTTTCTTCACAGTTGTGTGAACATATCATCTGTGAGAAATTACTACGTTTGAGTTTCGGAGCAGTCATGGTATGATGTATCATTCTAGATCCATGCTATAGACTTGTTGAAGACTGAGATTCACACATGTGGCCTGTCAAAGTTTGTGTGATCCATTTGCTTCAGTCGTGGGTCGCTTCACTCTACATCTATTAACTCGTGATATTGTTGAAGACTGTGTGCATAAATATTGGTTTCCTGGAAGTTGAGTAAAGATCGATGTTAATTGAATGTGCTCCTTTAGAAGGATTGGATAACCTTGACACCATCGAGATCATGAAGGAGCAGTTTGCAATAGAGATTCCAGAGGAAGAAATCGACACCCTCTAGTTTCCCGCGTTTTGCTAGGGTTCTGCTTTGTGATCTAGTTTGAGACTGCAATCTCCTCAAAACCCAGTTTGTGCTGCATATTCAATGTGTGAGTGAAGCTCGATATTTTTTCTATACATTTTTTGAAGGTTGTGTATTGTTGCAAATTGAGAATTTTGTGCACTGCCATATAAATTGTGCTGCTGCAGAATTGTCTTAGATTAATGTAAATACTACGGCAGAAACATAGACCTACATAGTAAAGAGAGCTCATTGAAGACATTGTTTCTAGTTAGTGTAGTTGTTATTCTACATAGACTGTATTGTAAAAAGTAGCAGAGACTTAGACCTGCTTCTTTCATATAGCTGAGATCGTTGACTGGTGCTATTCAAAACCCTATATTTTGTGACAGTTCACAAACAATGGTATTTCCTTTGGCGTATTGTTGAGCAGTTCTTCTAGTGCTAAAAATTTTCTTATGAACTTATTGACAGCATATTAAGATTGCAAATCACCTTGGCAGAGGCTGTAGACCTGCAAGGTTATTGTTTTTCTATTATCTCATTCTCTTTGTCATATGAAGTTCATTATTGTAAATTACACTAGTAGTTGCAAAAGATGCAATCTATAGCATTTGTAGAATCACTTTGCTTTGCTCAAAAAGCAAAGAATCACACCAAAGACCAATCCAAAGATCATCCCAAAGAAGAAATCAGCAAGAGAGGCAGAGGAAGAAGAAACTTCAGAGGTAGAGGAGGCAGAAACAACTCCAGCAAAAGATCAAATTTGAAGTGCAAGCGTTGTGGAAAGATTGGAC
>LPNX010119401.1:316145-427899 GCA_001517045.1 Pseudotsuga menziesii
ATGGTTTGGCCATCTCCCTTCAGTCAGGCATCTTAGAGTTTTTGGTTCCACCTGTTATGCCTTGATTCTAAAGGAGCAAAGAAACAAGCTTGGTGCTCGAAGCAGAAATTGCATTTTCCTGGGGTACGAAGAAAAATCCAAGGCATACCGTCTATATGATGAGGTAAACAAGAAGTTTGTTATTTCCAGAGATGTCATTTTTCTTGAGAGTAATAGAAATGACCAGTCCATTGAGAGACAACTTGATCATCTGGAAAAATATCCTCATCCAAAGAAATATTATGAAAATGAATATGAAATTCCAAACCTTGAAGGGGGGATTCCTATTCTGGATCAACCTTTGGAATTTCCATATGAAGCACCAACTCCCTCACATGAAGAAGTTCCTGCTACTTCACCTGAACAAGAGATTCAACTGGATGATGTGATTGAGAGACTTGGAAGACTCAACCTTGAAGGAAATGAAGCACCACCAGCTGATCAACTAGGATCATCACGGAAGATTCCTAAATGGGCCACAAAGACACTTGAAAGTGTCCATCTGCATGAAGTTGGAAAGACGGGAACGAGAAGTTCAAAAAGACATGAAGATGGAGGAGAAGCAGATAATTCAGGCGATGACATGGATGTATCATTTGATTGTGAATTTAATTTATCTGCTAACTTTGAACCAACTTCCTTTGAAGAAGCTTCTACTCGAGTTGAGTGGAAAGAAGCTATGCAGAATGAGTATGATGCACTCATGAAGAATGGAACTTGGAAGTTGGTTGACCTTCCAGTTGGAACCAAACCAATTGGCTGCAAGTGGGTGTACAAGAACAAATACAAATCAGATGGCTCACTTGACAAGCACAAAGCAAGGCTTGTAGCGAAAGGCTATGCACAGAAGGAAGGAATTGACTATGAAGAAACATTTTCTCCTACAGCAAAATGGGCTACCATCCGTACCTTACTCTCTTTAGCTGCTCAGAATGGGTGGAAATTTCATCATATGGATGTGAAAACTGCTTTCTTGAATGGAGACTTGAAAGAGAATGTCTTCATGTCTCAGCCAGAAGGCTTTGTTGTGAAAGGAAAAGAACAAAAGGTATGCAAGCTTGTCAAATCCTTGTATGGCCTAAAACAAGCGCCTCGCGCATGGTATGAAAGATTAACCGAGCATATTTTGAAGTTAAATTTCAAACATTTTGATCTTAATGATGCAACACTGTTTATAAAGAAAGTTGGAAGATCTATAGTGTATCTTGTGGTGTACGTAGATGATCTTTTGATGATAGGGAACAATGAGAGCTATATAGCATCCATAAAGAAAGATTTGAAAAAGATCTTTGAAATGACAGATATGGGACATCTCCACTATTACTTAGGAATTGAAGTCACTCAACATCCTAAGTAAATATTCCTATCTCAGAAAAAATATGTTGGAGAACTACTAGACAAATTTTGCATGACAGAATGCAACCCTATCTCTACTCCAATGGAACAGAAAATGAAGCCCACATCAAGTGAAGGAAAAGAATTTGAGGATGCGACCAAGTATCGACAACTTGTAGGAAGACTTATCTACCTTACAACAACTAGACCAAATATTTCTTATGTTGTTGGCATACTTTCAAGGTTCATGCATAAACCTTGTGAAGGACACTGGTCAGCTGCAAAAAGAGTTATAAGATACTTGAAGGGGACTCAAGACGTTGGACTCAAGTACTCTAAGGTGGATGACTTCAAAATTATTGGGTACTCAGACTCAGATTTTTATGGCGATAAGGAGACAGGAGTATCAACTTCTGGATACACTATGAGTCTTGGATCAGCAGCTGTCTCATGGAGATCACGCAAACAGTCAGTTCCGACAGATTCAACAACAGAAGCAGAATATGTGGCTGCAGCTGAAGCAACGAAAGAAATAGTATGTCTCAGGAAGATACTTGAATATTTTCAAGAAAAACAAGAGAACTCCACTCCATTATTGATCGACAAACTTCTACAATCAAGCTGGCTAAGAATCCTAGATTCCATGATTGAACCAAACATATCAACACAAAGTATCATTTGATTCGACATCATGTAGAGGCCAAGACAGTCCATCTTCGACATTGTTCCACAAATGATCAAGTTGTAGACATCTTCACCAAAGCGCTTGGATGAGAAAAGTTTGAAAGATTCAGAAACATGCTCGAGCTTACTAACACCCCTTCGGATTAAGGGGGGGATTGTTGGAATATAATCCGTCGGGATTATACGTTAGTGTAAATAGTAGGAATATGAAGAGGCTCTCGGATGTGTGATCCCAAGAGTCATCTTAGATGTATAAATAAAGGCATTCTATGGAGAAATAATATGAATTTGGGAGTTATTCATTTTAACAGATTAGAAGAAGCATAACTCTATTCGCTGGGAGGGGCCCCTGACAAACAGAGTCTTTCTATCCTTATGTAGGTTTTGTTATTTTCCTTTGGAATTAGTATAATTCTGTTTATGAGTTGTTTAGTTTTATTTCTATAATTGTTCATGTTCATGTAGCATAGATTCCAATTCAAAATTATGTTGAGCATGTAGGTTCTTTTTATTAAGTAGAAACCGGTTGCGTTTAAGATAGCTTTCAAGTTTTTTTGCAAAGTCTTTCGATTTCTAGATTAAATTTCTTTGATTAATTATAATCTAGTTCTGCTTATTCTAGTTTTTATCATGAATCTGCTTAAGAACATGTTAGTTTGTTTTGAATTATGAAATTAGTTTAGGTCATATTACGATGGAATTCAGTCATTAAAGTAGGTTTACTTCCTGTTTTACATTACAATAGTACATGCATAGGGTAGCTTCTCTTCACTAAAGCATTTAAATTTAATGTTTCCTTAAAGTTTTAACATTTTCTTCAAATATACTGTCATACAGACAACCTATTCCACCTTTTATACAGACCTTCATTTCCACCTATTATACAGTTGCTCATTCAGTCCTGTGTGTTTTTAATTTGTTTTGAAGTTTATCCTTCTAGTTTTCTGATTCTATCTGAGTAGTAATGCTTAGATAATGTTTATATTTTATTTTTAAAGACCTTTAGATAATATTTTTTAAGACTTCTTGTTAAAACTCATTTCTCCTTCCTCTTTCTTTTACCTTATGCATAGGAATGATATTATGTAATTTAGCTCATCTTATTGATCTATAATTGAGCCTTTGATTCAAGTTGTTCTTTAGTTTAAAATTACATGCATTAATAGATTAGGTGTTTATAATTTGTCCTTTTAAATTATACAATTATGAAAAGGATCTCTAAGATAGAACTCAAATCATCTTTGTAAGTTTGCTGTTTGTCCATAAACTATGTCTACCCTCATATAGTATTTTGTAAGTAGGAGTTATTTGTGTATAAACAATCATGTTTACTATTTCCTGTAACTAGACATTACTCAGTTTACACATTTTTGTAGAGATAAAACTATATCTAATTCCCTTTATCTTTTACACTTCTTTTGAGAGCCATTTTGATACCTCTCCTGCCCCAGTTCCTATTACAGTAAATGCCTATCCTCAGAATAATCAAGGAGAGTGGAATTAAGATGTTTAGTTAGTGCATGTATAGTTTCTATTTGGTCATTGTAAATTATTTTAAATATAGTCATTCTATCAAGTAAAGATCAATCTCTTAAGATAGAATAATTTATTGTCATAACACTATTTTTACATCCGGACATTTATAAATAGTTTGATGTTACCTGTGTTTTTATTAACTTAACTAGATCCTTAGGAGTTCAACTTAATACCTTTCAATCTTTGGCTTATTAAGACTATTACCATGGCACTCTCTACCTTCGCATATATTTTGTAGCAAATCTAAGCCTACTAACCCCAGTTGATAATTAAATATTAGGTAAATTATTCAAGACAATATTTTGCCCAACATTTTGGCGCCGTTACCGGGGAGTTGTTTTGTAAGGTAGATATAGGCTGGTAAAGGGGGAGCGGTAAGACGAGAGGTAAGAACCTGCACATCTGTTATAACAGGTGCCCCGAAATCTAGTAATAATGATAGTAGTATAGGATAGCAAAATTTTGTTGAGTTTTTATAAAATTTTTATAGGAAATCTAAAGCCCCAACTCATTGAATAGGCATTGAAAAAAAAATAAAAAATACCTATAGGAAGTAGTTTTGCTAGAAACATAAAGAGATTCTACGGAGGGAAATCATAGAAGAGATCCTGGTAGGAGGTCCCGAGGGCCTCATTCTTGACAAAGTTCACAATAAGTAACAATTAAACCTTCCACTAAGTCACAAAATTTTAGATGAAAACGACTTTTTGGAGAAGCTGGACTTCATTGATTTTGTCTAGGTGAAAGCTCTCTTTGTCATAGTAACCCCACAAATTGAAACATTCACAGTAGCATCTGCTCTTCCTATAGGACCTAATCAAGAGAATGGCTGATCAGAGGAAGATCTCTTATGAAAAAGAATGATGGGATGCTCCATTCTCACATTGAAAGAAACCTTCTAGGTATAATCACTTTAGAAACTAAACTTACTTGAAGAAGCAGGAAGAAAAATGAGCAGCAAAGAGCAATCTCTGTCCAAAAGATGAAGTGAAACATCCCCAACAAGAAGTCCCTTTAAATAAAACCTCTGTATGTCATATTTGCATAGGGCATCATATTTTACCTCAAGGGATCTAGAAGGATCCTACTAAAATAGAGGAAATAATTGAACTTCCCTTTCCAAAAACTCTTCCTCCTGATCTTTAAAAATATTGTGAGTTACCATTACTTATATATATGTAAATATGTGTATATCTCTTTGAATAAATAAAGAGTCATTTCTAATCACTTATTTCCAAAGGACTCTTTTCTATATTTTCAAGAATAAAATGAATCATCTAATACATGGCTTTGAAGAAGCATCTATTTCTTTGAACAACTTATGAGGTAAAGAATTCTAATAGGACTTTGAAGCTTTTCTTGTATATCACTTTCAAACCCATTATTGTATGATTTTGTTATGCTAAGTGTTTTTGATTCAAATAAATACATTTTATTATTATTTTGAATAGTTGCTCAAAAGAATTATTTTAATTAGCATGTTCTTTAGAATTTTCATACCTAGAGACTACTAGCTCATCTACACTTGTTATCAAGACTTGACTCTTAACTATCTTTGAGGGCACTAGAGGGTAAGTGGAATTGCTACTTGTGGGGAATATTACCTTTTATAAAATAGACTGAAAGGCCCAGGGACACCTTTAAGTTATTCTCTTTTGACATGATATATAGTTTAGGCCATTTTGTGAATTTTTTTTTAACTCATGTGTTTAGCATGGCTTAGCATGCTCTAGTACCAATCAACTTCCTATATTCAGAATATTTATACAAGGAAAACCCACTGGGGTACTGAATAGGCCTGCTGATAGCGGGTTAATGCTAAGTAATAACTTACAAGGAAGTTTGATAAATGCAAGTAAACCCTTCGGGGTACTGAACAAGCTCGCTGGTAGCGGGGCTATGCTTGCATGGTACCAAGATAAACCCGTCAAGGTACTGAATAGGACTGCTTGAAGCATGGAAATATCAGGTAAAGATATCTGGTTAATGCATCACTAGGAACATGATTTCAAACAATAATATATATTTTAAAACACATCTACATAGGCCTATCATTTATGATGTCATTACAGAATAACCATAAGCTGACCTTGGATCTGATAGTCTTATTTCCATCAATATCTAGGATATGATTATCCTAGAAATGTTACCCATAGCTGAAAATTTCCACAAATTCGAAGGTGAGTTCAAAGAATTTTTGAGATGACAAGATATCCTTACAACAAGGCAAAGGTGACTCGTTTTCCCTATGGTATTATTCACTTATATTTTCATCACATGATCAATGATCAATTTACATCTCTACCACATTTGAGCACTGCTATTTAAAAAAAAATATATCTATCTGAATCCTTTCACTTTATTAGTTAGCCTTTTTCTCTTTTACAAACTTATAACAACATGACTGAACTTTCTTAATTCTTTTGCAAATTACATAGTTTTCTTGTAGGCTTGAGGACATGCTATATCTTTGGTTTGGGGGAGGATTAGCTAATTGTCTATCTTAATTTTTATAAAATACTCATTACCAAATGATAAAGTGTTTGCAGGACAATGCAGATGGAGAAATTTGCCTTAAAATCGTGGATGAATAAGAAAGAATGTTAAAGAATTATTTCATATGCAAGGGTATATGAAGGATCATATGAAGGGTCAAATGTCAGTGTGAATAAAAGGCCGAATGATGGGTTAGATAATTTTTTTTTATGATATTTTTTGTACTTCTGATTAAGTGTTGGCTTAATTTCATTGGGTAAAAAGCTAAGTCATACCATTAGGGTCACATATATATGATATTATGACTAATGCCGATTAATGATTGTACGAATTAAATCTAATATGATCTTTTTTCACCCCTAATGGATATGATATGACCTTTGAATATATTTTGGTTATCATGACCCTGCCATCTTCATTATTCTCCTTTTATGTTCATATGCACAAGCTATCAGATAAGCCACCCTCCTCGTTGAACTAAGGCTATCATTATGAGTTTGGTTACACACTTGCATTAAGTTACATGTTCAACCTGTCCAAATATTGCTTTGGACATGGTTGAACCAACTAAAAATTAGAAACTCATTCAATCATGCACTTTAAACTGCACATGCTCCAAAAATTCGCCATAATGGCACGATCGTTTAGGCATGCCGAGATGGTTGCATGATCATTTGGTAGGTTGAATGTGACATGCTTTAAAACTAGCACTATGTGACCCTTCTTCAATTCCACCGCCATCACTAACAGTTATTATTGTGGAGAATTTTTAGCCACCTTTCCTAAAAACCCTGTATTCCTTCCTTTGTTTCCATCATGCCGAACCGATTCAAGCCTAAAATTTATTAGGGTCTGTTTCAAATGACATAGTTTAGGGAGTGTAGGGAAGTGTTTTTTCGAGCTGGCTGGAACCCATTCCTCCATTCACTGCAAGGTTATGATGAATAGATCTCATTGTTGTTTGCAATAGGGTTCGATGGGAGGATGACCAGAGTAGGTCACCTTTCTTTTCAAGTCACTGAAGAGACAATTTCCCGCGCTACTAAGCTCCCCCGAGAGGGTGAATGGTGGCATAAAAATTGGTTCATTCTGCGAGCATCACACAATTTCACTCTGAAGCCTGAGTTTCAGTATGTAATAAGTGTGAAAGGCTTCCATCACAATTGGATAAAGCCGGAGTATATCAAGCCGTTGATAGTCATCATTCACCTGGTTACCTGCGAAGGTAAATTTAGCATTTTCAAGTCTTGTCACCTTCGGTTATTATCCCACTTTGTTGATAATAGATGCTTGAATTTCCCTTTCTTTTTCCGCCATAACTTAGAAAAAATGTCAAATTTGGTTTGAAAGAATACCCTTCATCCGAAGAGTATTTTGTATCACTATAGTATAATCAAAATGTTAATTCTGGATCAGCTTAAAGAACGAAACCAGTCTTGAGAAAACTTTGTGTTCAAAGTACTTAATCCCCACCTCAATATTCATAAGCAGTCTCGTCATTTTCACCCTGAGTCAAGACCAACCTTACCTGTAGAAAACCCTGATGTTGTATTCCTTGATGAGGATGTCTCAGAACCTAATTCACATGTGCAAGAAACCCCTGCCAGTCTCATGTCTACTGAATTTGTGCCTTTTTCTTGACCTCGTTCCAGAAGATAGAAGGCTAAAAGCATTCGGAGCAGGCTTTGGCCCAGTACTCAGACCGTGGTTCAACTTGATGAGCAGACTAGTCATTTGGATGATGAGGATGAGGTAGAGAAAAACGACCCAAACTCATCCCTCTTAGCACTAGCTAGCCTCTCTGCTGAATTTCTCAAGGACACCGATTAGATGGACATTCCTGCATCTAAACATCCCCTTCCTACTGTCGATTTGGACCCACCTTCAACATAGATAAGTCATCCACGGGATTTTAACTAGTCCCTAGAACCATTTACGCCGCCGCAACCCACATTAAATCAGTCAACTTTCAAGTTAACTCAATAGACAAAGCAGAATGAAGCACATGCCAAGAAAACAGAGTGTTGCGGTTACAGATTAAGAATATGGATGATCTACATAAGACCATTAGTCTATCACAGAGGGATCGACAGGAAAGGCGTGCCATTCTGAAAGCATAGGAGAGGAAGTTGAAGTACAAGCAATATATTCCATCCAAGTCGGAGGTAGCTACTGACACAGCTCTACCTCCTTCCTCATGATTCTTTTACTTTGCACCAGTGAGACATGGTATTCTTTTGGTTTGGGGGAATGTTGGTCCCCATTTTGTCACTATTTTTGGGTTCAATACTTCGCATATTAACACATTTTTTACTACTTTTTAGTGTCTTTTGCACCATGCAGCTCCCTCTACAAGCTTTAGGTACGACTAAATTAGGATTTATGTCAATTCTATTTATTATCATCATTTTATGGTTTCAATGGTTAAAATTGGCATAATACTGAGTGCATTTGCTATATTAATTCATGTGTCTTATTCTCTGCAGGTTATATGGTATTTTTGGTGATGTAACAAATAAACACGCGTTCAGCTGAGTATATGGAGAGTGTGCCCACCTTGCTGTCTAGATCATCAAACAAACCGCGCATTTTTGGTAGCATGTTTCTATGTGTTAAAAGCATGAAAACGGCCAGAAACTATCATCACCATGCTTCGATATCTCAGCGTTAGTCTTCTTCTAGAATAATTTCCCATATAGCATCTCTGCGTGACACCTCGATGTAGGGTTTGATTCAGATTGAAGTCATGAACCACATTGCACGCCTAAAGGAACCCGATATGCGAGAAAAGAGGAACAATCATCTGTTAATTATTAATGTACTTATTTGACATTATGACTGCCTTATCATGAATACCAGTCGACTACTAAAGGGTTGACTTGCTCACCTCCATTAAATGATGTATATATAGACGTTGTCATGTGACTTAGGGAGAGTTTTTGGAAGTATGGAGTCTGAGTCTCTGTCTTTTATTTTATCAGTTCAATCTAAAAATATTTGTAACACTACTTTTTTTCTAATGAAAGTCTTATTGTGTTGTATATGATTGTGTTCAATTAGAAGAAGCATAACTCTGTTCGATGGGAGGCACCCTCGACAAACATATTCTTTATATCCTTATATAGTTTTTGTTATTTTCCTTTGTAATTAGTATAATTCTTTTTATGAGTTGTTTAGTTTTATTTCTATAATTGTTCATGTTCCTGTAGCATAGATTCCAATTCAAAATTATGTTGAGCATGTAGGTTCTTTTTATTAAATAGCAACCGGTTGCATTTAAGATAGCTTTCAAGTTTTTCTGCAAAGTATTTCAATTTCTATATTAAATTTCTTTGATTAATTATAATCTAGTTCTGCTTATTCCATTTTTTATCATGAATCTACTTAAGAATATGTTAGTTTGTTTTGAATTATGAAATTAGCTTAGGTTGTATTAATATGGAATTCAGTCATTAAAGTAGGTTTACTTCTTGTTTTACATATCAGTAGTACATGCATGGGGTAGCTTCTCTTCACTAAACCATTTAAATTTACTGTTTCCTTAAAGTTTTAACATTTTCTTCAAACAGACTGTCATACAGACAGCCTGTTCCACCTTTTATACAGACCTTCATTTCCACCTATTATACAGTCGCTCATTCAGTCCCGTGTGTTTTTAATTTGTTTTGAAGTTTATTCTTCTAGATTTCTGATTCTATCTGAGTAGTAATGGTTATATAATGTTTATATTTTCTTTTTAAACACCTTTAGATAAGATTGTTTAAGACTTCTTGTTAAAACTCATTTCTCCTTCCTCTTTCTTTTACCTTATGCATATGAATGATACTATGTAATTTAACTCATCTTATTGATCTATAATTGAGCCTTTGATTCAAGTTGTTCCTTTAGTTTTAAATTACGTGCATTAATAGATTAGGTTTTTATAACTTGTCCTTTTAAATTATACAATTATGAAAAGGATCTATAAGATAGAACTCAAATCATCTTTGTAAGTTTATTGTTTGTCCATAAACTATGTCTACCCTCATATAGTATTTTGTAAGTAGGATTTATTTGTGTATAAACAATCAAGTTTATTATTTCCTGTAACTGGACATTTCTCAGTTTACACATTTTTGTAGAGATCAAACTAGATGTAATTCCCTTTAGCTTTTACTCTTCTTTTGAGAGCCATTTTGATACCTCTCCTGCCCCATTTCCTATTACAGTAAATGCCTATCCTCAGAATAATCAAGGAGAGTGGAATTAAGATGATTTAGTTAGTGCATGTATAGTTTCTATTTGGTCATTGTAAATTATTTTAAATATAGTCATTCTATCAACTAAAGATCAATCTCTCCAGATAGAATAATTTATTGTCATAACAATGTTTACATCCGAACATTTATAAATAGTTTGATGTTACCTTTGTTTTCATTAACTTAACTAGATCCGTAGGAGTTCAACTTAAGACCTTCGAATCTTTGGATGATTAAGAGTATTACCACGACACTCTCTACCTTTGCATATATTTTGTAGCAACTCTAAGCCTACTAACCCCGGTTGATAATTAAATATTAGGTAAATTATTCAAGACAATATTTTGCCCAACAGTAGGTGCCCAATTCATTTTCTTCAAGAACCAGTGAAATCCTATACTTCCATGCTTGGAAGTTTTCAATTCACCAATATTGTCATCAAGCTGGTGTGATAGGTCATTTTGAAATGAGAACCTCAAATGCAAATAGCAAAAGATTAGATCTTACCGATTTGAGGTGTCCGTCTTGGTTCTGGATCTGGTTGATCTAGGGTTTGTTAGAGAAACCCTAATTTTCAAAACTTGGAATCTTTCAGATTTGATTGGATAGAAATATGTGGCTCTTCAAGGCGAGCTGTCCAATGTAGTCATTTTTTGAAAAAAATGGAGGGAAGCTCCCGGAATAGGAAGCCCTAGTTTTCCAATTTCTCCTGTAGAAATGTCTGATATTGTTTCTATAGTATCTCTAAAATTATGACTCCTATGGGTGTGAAAATTCTCACTAAGGTAGCCTCGTCTGTCCTCTTTCCAACACCATAGATTTGAGCATAATTGATTTCACAAATTCAGACTTATGAGATGTTTCCCACGGTGACTTATTTGAGTACTGTTCAACATAGCTAACGTTTACAGACTTCCACATGTCACTGTTTCATCTTCGAGGTCTGAAACATTTACCACAGAAATTAAAGTATGTGACCTATCTGGAACATCTTGCAAAATTTAATTTGGACCTTCATATCCTGAGATATAGCAATTCTCCCTAGGTGTCCCATTTAGGGATGAATCCTGGAAGAGGCCGGAACCCTGATTTGGTGGAATCATATGTCCCAGAATATAGTGAATATGGGGCTGGAATTTTTACATAGTGTTCAAAACGAACTTTTCTTTGGTCAGTACAAATTTTGGCTTCTGAGCCTTCTCCAATCTTGAGATAGAGTGAATGTACCAAAACTACTAGTTTTAGTATTTTAGGGTTTTCTTGGCCCGGGGTCAAATTAAGGTTTGACTTTCCTGGATTTTTACCCAACCAAAAATTTCGATATTGGTCTCTAAATTTCAATTTTGAGGAGGAGAGAAATCCTATGCTGGGCTCACTAAAAAATTCCTCTTCTGTGAAAATCCATAATTTCCCGCAGCAGTGACTGAAAATGCCCGGAATCAAATTCTGTTTCGATAGAAAGATGCGCCCTTCAATGGAGAGTTATCCTAGCCTCCTTTTGCTGATGATCTATCGAGAGAGACCCAAAAAGTAAGAAGCCCTAGATTCTGTAGTTGCAAAATGTCTTCTTCTCAAGTTAGCTTTGATACCATGTTAGATTTTTATCATTTAAGTAATATGATCTTAGGATCTTATCTGAGAGAATAACATGCACAACAATCAACCACAAGAGACAATAGAGACAAAGATTTATCCTTGAGGTAACCATAAATGAAAAACCTCACAACTTCCTCAGAGATAGAATGAGCACCAATGGCAGTAGTAAAACCAAAATACAGAAAGATTATCTCCAACAGCTATTCTCTCTCTCACTTGTGTGAGCTCCTCTTCTCTCACCTATGCGCTATAGTTGGCTGAGTGTGTGTGTCAAATAGAGAGTCTCACTCTCAATTTATACTAGCTTTCGACTTGACAATTACTTACCAAGGCCGAATTCTCTAGGAGAGTCTAATAACCCTACTGCCCCACAACTGTGGGGAATTTACCCTTGACTTACAAAGGAGGGTTAATATATATGACTTTACATGACTTGATTACATTAATGATTCTCTTGATAGAAACATCGAGGACCAATGAAATGCAATATATAAAATATACAAGTGAATACATTCTGAAGTTACAAATACATCAGCATTAATATCATGATGTCACAACAAAAAGGGGTGGCATAGTTGGCACCTACACATAAGGAATCAGATCAAGAACCCACGTGATCATTCATGTTGTCATTATGCTACTTGATGATGGCATGTGTGAGGATTTGACGGACTCATTGTTGGAATCAACCGCTAGTGATGATTCAGTAACCACTTGAATCCTTATAATGCCACAGTCAGAGATGTTCTAATATACAAAGTGAGTCGAAGATGGTCAAGGAAAAGGATGACTAACTATTATTGTTCTAATGGCCCTGGAGGTCCTGATAAGGAATCTACAATGATTGTTCTTCTTGAGAAGCCTGTTGTTCGATGTGTTTTAATGACAGTTGGGCGCTACTTGGAAATTTAGCCAATTCTGGGCCTTCATGCAGAAGCAACACCAACCATCAAGGTAAAGATGTTCATTGCATTAGGAAGACCTTCTGATGCTGGTAAGAGAAATACTGTCCTAAAAAATGGAGCACCACTATGGAAGCAGTGCCAAGAGTTCCAGGACCAAAGGATATCCCATTGAAGCCTCTAGACAAGACCGTGGAATTAATTTTCACAGTGCGTAGTATCCATCTCTAGGAAAGACCGGTTTGAACGAATGCTTAGATTGGGGGAGAGAGTACCGGAGGTCTATGCCATCACCATCATCACTGTAAATTGCTAACTCTAAGGAAGGTGATGACGAGTCCAAAGATGTGTTGCACTGGAATACCTTGTATGAAGGAGCTAGTCTAGGTAGAGGATGGCGGATCTCACCAGCATTGTACCCAACATACATATAGACCCCTTTCTAGTATGAGAGACGATCATGAGCTATTAGGATTACTCAGATGTTGTGTACTCATTCATGGGTAATGCTTAAGGACATTTTGAAGGGAGGAAGGACAAATAGGGGTCGAGTTGGGGGATGAAGTTCGAAATGCAAACAAAGAACATTGATGTTTCTGATAAGTCATTCAGCTCCTGCGTTCTACCGCTATGTCCTACCCTACTGAGCGGTACAAACATATAGAAGTAGAAAAGAATGAAAATTCCATCAAGGATTTAGTACTGTTGATAAACAAAACTATCTTCTCAAGGTATGCAAAGCTAACAGTGTTACATGGAGAAATAGAGGCTACCGAATGAAATCCAAACACAGAAGGAACATAAAACTTCCCGCCAGCTGCAAACACAGACAAAATATATTGTTAAACATAGAATGAACATAAAGTTAGAAGAGGAGAATGTCACAGGGCTAATTCATCCTGTGCACCAGAAGGTGCATGAGGTAGCGGTCTCAGTGGCAAGTAAAATGTCAGAACATGTCAGTTCCGACCTGGTGGAGTACATGCAGAAAGTTGAAGAATAAATGTGACAAGAAAAAGAGAAGCTGTTGAAAATCATGGAGGATTTTCAGAACAAAATTCGTGCCATTCAGTTTATGGAGCAATAGCTCGAGTGGCTCGAGACGAGCCAGAGGTGAGTATTGGGGGCCTGTTGGGCCCGGGACAGAAGGGAAAAATTTATATATAATTCTTCCTGAGTAAGGGAAAAAGAGTATAAGGAAGAAGAAGAAGGAGCTGGAACATCATAAAAAACATCAAAGAAGAAGGGAAGGATACTACGACATAAGAGGGAAGAAAAGGAGAAAGGTAAAGAGAAGGCACGGGACAAGCAATCTGCACCA
Organism: Pseudotsuga menziesii; assembly: GCA_001517045.1. Classification (NCBI taxonomy): domain Eukaryota; kingdom Viridiplantae; phylum Streptophyta; class Pinopsida; order Pinales; family Pinaceae; genus Pseudotsuga; species Pseudotsuga menziesii. The sequence continues at coordinate 330,293 of LPNX010119401.1, forward strand.
TTTTTGTAAGCTACGTCGAAAGGACAGAGCAAGAGATGTGATGACATGGAAGAATATTCGTAGAAGCAGGTGTGCAGATAAGGTAACGACCATAAAGTGACAGTAAGGCATGCTATTGAGAAGTAGCAGCCCTTAGCAATCATGGGTACGAGCTCGGCTGGAGTCGGCGAAAACCACACATGTAAAGGCATTTTTGTAAGTTAGGTCGATAGTGCCTTTTTGGTAATATATTTCTAGAATAGGAAAGACAACATGTGGGATGAAGATAGTAAGTCGACTGGGATAGCGACTGAAGCTGAGTTTGTTAGAGTCTATATCGAGTAAGTATTGAGTCTATAACAAGTATGTATGGGAATATATCGAGTCTGTAATAATGCTATAAAAGGAGAAACCCAAGCTATACATGGATTAGCCAGTTAATCAATTAGCCCATTAGCTAGTACTTGTTTAGAATATTTTGAGCTAATTAGAGGATACAACAGTTTTGAGTAAGTGGCTCTAGATTGCTGAGTGCATAGATATATAGGGAAGGTCGAGTCAATCTAGGCTATGTGCAGATCACTAAGTAGGAGTAGAGTAGAGTGATAAAGGTAGAGAAGAACAAAGAGCATGAGAGGGAGGATAAGTCTATAGAGACAGAAGAGAAGATCTTGAACATAATCTATAGATTTATGTATAGACAAAAGGTGCATCTATTTCCTCATGCCAATGCCAGATGAAGAGCACCTTGTGGTTTTTTCCCGGATGGGTTTCCACGTTACATGCTGTGTATATGTGTGAATGTTGAGTAGCTTAGACAAGTGCATATTTACTCTGTTTAATGATTGATTGGTTATTGTGCTTTAAAGAGATAACTGTATGAATGTTGTATGTCAAGTAATGAATATGTCCATGATGTCTGTTCACTATGCATTTGTGTGAGATTGAATAAATAAGGGTGTATAATACTTCAGTGGTGATATATAAAGTGCAAACCACCAACCCACTTTCCCGGTATTCATTGGAAACCTTGGCGTAGGGCCAAGGACATAAAACACCATCCCACACAAACTGTGCAAACGTGGTTTTGGTAGTTACCCATAGAATGGAGATATCTAGGATGCAATGACATATGTGTCGTAGGTGCTGCTGGCTGGGTTCTACTTCGTTAGGCCAATACCTTGGGCTTTGTTGCGTTGAGAAAAGAGAGGGGATGAAATTGGGTCAAAGGGGAAAAAGGTCAACAAGTTCCAAGGGATGAGCCTGCATAGTGTTAGGATTATAATCCTCCCTTATCCAATTTGGTCAATTATGTCTAAATCTGGAGCATGTCTAAATCAGGAGTCCCTCATGGGGGCTTCACTTGTTGACCAATATCCTATCATGTTAGATCATATTGTGGGTTTTAAAATTATCGAAAATTGAACCAATATATTCCAGGTATTGGGGGGGATGAGGGGTTTAAGGTGGGGGTGGGTAGGGTGGTTTATAAGGATTGCGGTATAAAAAGGGGTGGGGAGGAGGTTTTATGTATTGGGAGGGGGTTTCAACAAAAAGAGTTTGGGTCAATATCTCTAGAAATTAAGGGTATTCTTTAATATCCCACGATAGTACGTGCTATGTGAGAGGTTTAATAAGTGAAGTCCCCGTGGAGTCCCTTCAGTCTATTTTTAGTCACTAGCACCATTGGGTCCACTTCGCCTAATTGGGACACATGTACCAACTACTAAAGTGTGGGGAACACTAATTGAGGCCAACTGCCACTTATTGCACTTGCATGCATCAGTTTAGGAGCCTCCTATATCAATTCCTACAATTTTGGAGCCACTAGGATTACCGGAACCAACCTCCTTCAGTTGAGTTTAGTTAGTGACTAGTTAAGCCTAGTTAGGAGTCAGTTACATTTAGTTACATCTAATTACATTCAGTTATCTCTAATCATTGATTGATTACATGTGGGAAGGTGCAATTCCTCACTTACCACACTCAGTTAGGCTAGTTAACTGATTCTAACTCACTGGTGCACTGATTGAGGCAACTGGGGATAACTAGTTGAGCTTCGATAATGATTTAGACATGTCCAGTTATCCATGCAGTAATCTAGAGTCATTCAATTCGAATTCCTCTCTCATGCATTCGAATTTTCTAGTTATTAATACCAATGTATTACATTGTCATTATTATCTAATTACTTTTTGATTAACGAAAGAATTCATAGTTGCAAGCCATTTTTGCACTGTTTCATTCTTCAATTGCTAAGTAAATTGTGTGATATATCTTGTGAGTTGTGTGTTTGTCCATAGATCTATGTTCTCAATTTAATATGGTATCAGAGTGTCGGTAGGACAAGGCACTTCTCCTCCTCATATCTCCTATTGGATCATTTTTTGAGCAAAATTGCTCCTTCCAGCACTGCACCAGATGTCGAAGGTTTACCATTTAATACCCCAAGTAAAGAAATTGTTGATCAATATTTCTTGATCAACTATGCTGGGTGTGATGAAAACCTGAAATGTGTAGGCTGTCTGACCTTACTTTGTATTTTTGTGTAATTGCAAGTACAACTTCAAATGGATTCATAAGTTCCTCCTCTCACCCCATTCACAAGCTATTCATAATGGAAGATGAAGATGATTGCATCTCTGATGAGACAAGGTCTCTATGGGGTGTCTATTGGACTCGGTGAAGAGTATTTTGAGAATGAGAATGATTGGCTAAACAAATGTGATGCAAATTTTGGAACAATAACACTGGCTCTTTCTCCTAGCTTGCGCTAACTCAATAGATCTATTGAATACCCAAAGGAACTCTGGAAAAGATTCGATAGAAACTTTGGAAAGATTGATGAGGCTCATAATAGAACTTTGGAGAGCACATCCAACACTGTAAGTGTTCCTGATCCAATTACTTTTTGATTAATGAAATCATTCACAGCTGGAAGCCATTTTTTACACTATTTCATTCTTCAATTCTTGAGTAAAATTGTGTGATCTATTCTGTGATTTGTGTGTTGATCCATAGATCTATGTGCTCAATTTAATACATAGATGGGGATTTCCTTTACTAGAAGAAATTTCTTGAATTCACCAAGAAGAATCATGTAATAACCACCAAATGGAATTGTACAATGTGAGGGGAGATATTTACGTAAGCATGCATCAATTTGAGTTAAATTTTTTGGGACAATAAAACTCCTTTTATTGATGGGAATATAGAGAATATGCCAGAGTTCATCTTGAATATTTGAAAGGGATTGACATTCAAGAGGATGCATTTCAACAATGGGTATCCAAACAATGGGTATCCGAAGAGCAGAATGTATTGTTGTTGATGTATTTGTAACTTCGGAATGTATTCATCTATGTATCTTATGTCTTGTAACCTAATGTTTATTCTGGGATGTATCTATTATGTAATTGAGTCATTATGTCATGCCCCAATGTTCCGATCGAGAGGATATATAATGTAAACAAGTCATGTCAAGTCATTATGGGTAACCCTCCTATTGTCTAAGGGTTAAAGTCCCCACAGTTTTGGGGCACTAGGGTTATTAGACTCACTTGGTGAATTCGGCCCTAGTAGGGTTTTAGTCATGCCAGGAAGCAGTATAAATAGAGAAGTGAATTCTCTATTTAGCACACATCACATACACACTCAAGTGTAGCACATAGTTGAGGAAGGAGAAGACACTGGGGCTAGATAAGAAGAAGGTTATTGCTGTCGGGAGATCACTTATTGTTTTGGGCTTTTCTATTTTGGTGCTGATTCTATCTCTGAGGAAGTTGCGAGGTTTTCTCCATTTATGGTTTCCCCAAGTAAAAACACTGTGTTCATTGTCTCTTGTGTTTGATTACTGTGCTTGTTATTCTTTTAGTTAAAGATCCTAATAATGCTAGCTTAATGTTGAAAAAATAACATGGTATCATATCTAACCTGAGAAGAAGACACTATGCAGCTGTGGGAACTAGGGCTTCCTAGTTTGTGGATCTTCCTCTACAACTTTTCAGCAAAAGTAAGGTGGAATAAATCTCTTCCTTAGGGCACATCTTTCTATCGAAGCATAATCCAATTCTGAGGTTTTTCAGTTTTGGACCCGACACTGCTACCGAAAATTACAGCTTTTCATAGAAGAGGAATGTTTTAGTGAGCCTAGGCTTGGATTGATCTCCTCCCCAAAATTGAAGTTAGGGATCAATTTCAAAGCATTTGGTTGGACAGAACTCCAGAAAAGCAAAACCCTATTTTTTTCCTGATCCAGCACTGCAGGATTTCAGCTCCAAATCCAGATCCAACATCTTGACCTGGTAATACCTAAATCTTTTGTATTTCCATTTGAGTTTCTTAGTTAAGATGTCTCATCATACCAAGCTTGATGAAATGCTTGAGGGAGCTGATAACTTCCAAGCCTGGAAGTGTAGGATCTCCCTGGTCCTGGAAGAGAATGATTTGGACTCCTAGATCCATGAGGAGGTTCCAGTTCTAGAGGGAGATGAGGCAAAGGCCTTGCATAAGAAGAAGTTGGTTATGGCAAAGAGGATCATTGCTGATTCTATCAAGGATCACCTTATCCCACAGGTGTCCTCTCTCAATACACCTAAGGCTATTTTTGATGCCCTAACCAAATTGTTTGAAGGGAAGAACATAAACCAGAAGATTACTCTAAGGAATCAACTGAAGAATGTGAATATCCAAAATGCAGAGACCATCTAGTCTTCACAAGGGTTTCTCAGATCAAAGAACAGTTAGAAGTAGTAGATGAAGAAGTGAAGAATGCAGATATTGTGATGACCACCTTGAATGGTCTCCCTAGGACATGGGACTCCTTCATTCAAGGGATCTATGCTATAAAGAAGTTAGTCAAGTTTAGCAGACTATGGGAAGAATGTTCTCAAGAAGAAGCTCAGATAGTAGCTCGAGAAGAGAAGATGGGAAGTGGAGATCAAGCTCTCACAGTACAATCCAAGAAATCTAGATCCAACCATCACAGAAGTAAGTAATCTCATCATAGGAATAACTCTAGAAAGCCTAGAGATAGGTCTAAGTACATTTTCTATACATGTGATGAAAGAGGACACTTTGCTAGAGATTGTCCTAAAAACAAAAGTAGCTCTCACAAGAAGAACAAAAACAAAAGAAGACATCATGTTCATGCTGCAGAGGATGATGAACCTTCATCAAAGAGAACCAGATATGAAAGTGAAGATTCTTCAAGCGAGGATGAATATGTTTTGATCTCCTCTCTCATGGGAAACATTACTCATGGAAGTGATTATTTGCTTATAGACAGTGGGGCTTCCAAACATATGACTGGATTCAAGGAATCCTTTGTGAGACTGTCAGAACATGAATCACCTCACAAGGTGAAGCTAGGAGATGACTACCAATATCCAATAAAAGGTAGTGGGGAATATTCCTATAAGCTAGACTCTGGAAAGTCTATAACAATGAAGGAAGTTTTGTTTGTGCCAGGACTCAAGACGAACCTTCTCTCCATATCAGCATTAGATGCAAAAGGAATGAGGGTTGCATTCATAGATGGTCAATTAATTATGTGGCCAAAAGAAAAGACTATTGATGACGAAATTGTGATTGGTGAACAAGAAGGAGGTTTGTACAAATTGAAGGGCCATCCAGAACAAGCCTTGGTCCATGACATGGTAGAGCCAAATGAACTATGGCATAGAAGACTTGCACATGTGCATTACAGAGCACTACCTCTTGCAAGCAAAGCTATTGAAGGTCTTCCAAAAATACAAGCAAAACATGATGGGGTCTGCAAAGGATGTGCGAAAGGAAAGAACACAAAGAAGACATTTCCAAGTAGCGAAAGAAAAGCAAAAGGAATCTTGGAAATCATCCACTCCGATGTATGCGGTCCTATGTCATCAAGATCACTAAGCAGGTATGCATATTATGTTTCATTTATTGATGATTTTTCTAGGAAGACATGGGTTTACTTCATGAATAACAAAGACAAAGTATTCAGCAAGTTCAAGGAATTCAAATCCTTGATCGAGAATCACACTGAAAAGAAGATCAAGACTTTTTTATCAGACAATGGCAGAGAATTCCCTTCGAATGAATTCAAAGAGCTATGTAAAGAATCATGGATTAAGAGGGAGTTGTCCTCTCCTTATAATCCACAATAGAATGGGATTGCGGAATGGAAGAATAAAACTATCATGGAAGCCGTAAGAGCTATGCTTCATGATCAAGATATTCCTATGCATCTTTGGGCAGAAGCTGCTAGAACAACGGTGTATGTACAGAACTGTACTCCAAATAGAGTACTCGAGAACAAGACTCCTAAACAAGTCTTCTTCAGCAAGAAACCAGAAGTCAGCCATATCAGAATATTCGGCTATCCTGTGTACATACACATTCCAAAAGAGAAGAGAACAAAATTAGATCCTTCAGGAAAGAAGGGTATATTTGTGGGATACTTTGAAAGCTCGAAGGCTTAGAGAATATATTTCCCAGGATACAAGAATATTGACATCAGCAGGGATGTGACACTTGATGAAGACATAGCTTACAACAAATCCAGAAAGAGACCTGCTGAAGAACTTGAAGAAGCAGAAGCACCCAGAATTCATGATACAACCATGAACGAAGAAACTCAAGAAGAAGATCGATAATTTGAAGAACCACAAAGACTCGTAGATCCACCTTTGGAGAAGAATCCTAATAAGAGGAAACTTGCTTGGTTATGTGAAATTATCCAAGGTGCAGAAATATATGGGGATCCAGAAGATAATCACATAGAAAGAAAGAGGACCAGATCCTGTTCCTGGTATATAGCTTTACTATGTGATTTCATTGATAAAGAACCTTCCAGTTACGAAGAAGCGGCAGAACAGAAAGAATGGAAGGATGCTATGATCGAAGAATACCAATTAATCATGAAGAATGATGTTTGGGATGTTGTCCCAAGACTAGAAGGGAAGTCAGTTGTAACTTCCAAATGGATCTACAAGATCAAGCATGCTGTAGATGGTAGCGTTGAAAAATATAAAGCAAGATTTGTGGCTTGGGGTTTCTCTTAGAAAGAAGGAATAGATTATGAAGAAACCTTTGCACCTGTAGCCAGATACACTTCCATCAGATCAGTACTAGCTCTGGCTACAGTGATGAAATGGAAGATACACCAGATGGATGTCAAGACTGCTTTCTTGAATGGTGTAGTAGAAGAGGAAGTGTATGTAGAACAACCACTCGGTTTTGAGACACATGACAGAGAGTCTCATGTATGTAGATTGAAGAAAGCCCTGTACAATTTGAAACAGGCACCCAAGACTTGGTACAGTGGAATTGATAACTTTTTGTCCAGTTTGGGCTTTACCAAGAGTAAGGTAGATTCCAACCTGTACTACAAGGTTGAAGATGGCAACCCAGTGATGCTCCTATTATATGTAGATGATCTATTTGTGACAGGAATGGATGGGTTGATTGCTGATACAAAGAGAAATCTTGCTACCGAGTTCAAAATGAAGGACTTGGGTATGATGCATTATTTCCTAGGCATGGAGGTGTGGCACAGTGCAGATGGAATCTTCCTTGGAAAAGGGAAGTATGCAGTAGAGATCCTGAAGAGGTTTGGGATGATGGATGGCAAAGTCATGGCCACACCTATGGCATCGAACCTGAAGCTATTGAGCGATGATTCATTAGAGTCAGTTGATGCTATGATGTATCATCAGAGGATTGGGTCCTTGATGTACCTAACAAACACGAGACTAGCCATTTGCTTTGCTGTGAATACCTTGAGCTAGTTCTTGACAGATCTGAGAAATGTTCACTTGATTGCTGCAAAGCATATTCTGAGGTACCTGAGCGGTACAGTTGATTATGGGCTTAAGTATGAGTCGAATCAGAAGATTAACCTAGAAGGTTATGTTGATTCAGATTGGGCAGGTAGTGCCATCGATAGGAAGAGCACTTCAGGATGTTGCTTCAGTATGGGATCAGGTGTGATCTCTTGGTTTAGCAAAAAGCAATCCTGTGTGGCACTGAGTACAACTGAAGCAAAGTATGTCACAGCTTGTTCAGCTAGTTGTGAGGTAGTATGGTTGCAGAAGCTACTGTTTGATTTATTTGATCTCTAGATGGATGCTACTTGTATACATTGTGACAACTAGAGTTGTGTGAAGTTTTCATAGAATCCAGTGTTCCATGACAAGTCGAAGCATATCAAGATTAAGTATCACTATATCAGGGATATGGTGTAGAGGGGAGTAATGAAGCTCTAGTATGTTGCGACAGATGATCAAATAGCTGATGTATTGACGAAGCCATTGGCTAGGGTGAAGTTTGAGTACTTCAGGGAGAATCTTGGTGTTCTCCAGATCGATGTTCCCTACAAAGGGAAGTGATGAGTCCATGATCCATTTTGACATGGGAGAGGATTAAGTTCCTTCCATGGTCAGATGTAAGGGATGAGCCATTCTTTCATGGTCAGAGGATTTAGGTTCCTTCCATGTCGGATATGAGTGCTATTGCCATTCTGGGAATGGAGGTGCCTGGTCAGTTACCATGAAAACTCAGTCTAGGACCGAGAATCCATTCTGATGTGAGAGAGGGATGTGTTCCCACTTGATCAGATGTAAGGGATGAACCATTTTTTCATGGCTAAAGGATTAAGTTCCTCCCATGTTAGATGTGAGTGTTGGCCATTCTGACGAGTAGGTCAGATGTAAGGGCAACTGCCATTCTGGGAATGGAGGCACCTGGTTAGTTACCAGGTAGCTTAGTCTGGGACTGGGGGCCATTATGATGTGATGGTAGTATTAGTTCCTCCATGATCAGATGTGAGTGCATGCCCTTCCGATGCGGTGCTTTCGAGCATGATCGATTGTAAGTGCTGAGCCCTTTCGATGTGGTGCTTTTGAGCATGTTCAAGTGTAAGTGCCGTGCCTTTCTGATAGGATGAGGTTGGATGTAAGTGCATAGCCTTTCCAATGTGATGTGATTGCACATGGTTGGATATAAGTGCTGATCCATTCTGGCGTGATGTGTTTACACATGGTCAGATGTGAGTGCTGGGCGTGCCTTTCTGACAAGATGAGGTCAGATGTAAGAGCTGGGTGGGCCATTTTGACTTAAGTGTCAAATATAAGCACTGATGAAAACCTACATGAAGGGTAGGCCTACATGATTGACTCTATAGAACTTCCTGTGACGAGAATAATTGAGATAGAACCATTATGAGATAGCATGTGATGATGATCCATATTAAGTGATCCAGATGTGATGATCCAGACTTGATGATGATCCAGATCAAGTTACGATCTAGTTGTGATGATGATCCAGATCAAGTGATCCAGATGTGATGATCCAGACTTGATGACGATCCAGATTAAGTGATGATCCAGATGTGATGATGATCCAGCAGCGATGAGCCAACAGTCATGATGATGCAGATCCCATGATGAAGAATACTTGAAGAAGAAGATGACTTGAAGACTTGAAGACTCGAAGACTCGAAGACTTGAAGAATTGAAGACTTGAAGACTTGAAGATGAAGATGACGAGATGATCCAGTTGATGCAGAGAAGAAGACCAGTGCTGAAAATTGTGTCGAAAGAATACCTTCCTAGTTAAGAGGGAGTGTTGATGTATTTGTAACTTCGGAATGTATTCATCTATGTATCTTATGTCTTGTAACCCGATGTTTATTCCGGGATGTATATATTATGTAATTGAGTCATTATGTCATGCCCCGATGTTGCGATCGGGAGGATCTATAATGTAAACAAGTCATGTCAAGTCATTGTGGGTAACCCTCCTTTTGTCTAAGGGTTAAAGTCCCCACAGTTCCAGGGAACTAGGGTTATTAGACTCACTTGGTGAAGTCGGCCCTAGTAGGGTTTTAGTCATGCTAGGAAGCAGTATAAATAGAGAAGTGACTTCTCTATTTAGCACACATAACATACACACTCAAGTGTAGCGCATAGTTGAGGAAGGAGAAGACACTAGGGCTAGATAAGAAGAAGGTTACTGCTGTTGGGAGATCACTTACTATTTTGGGCTTTTCTATTTTGGTGCTGATTCTATCTCTGAGGAAGTTGTGGGGTTTTCTCCATTTATGGTTTCCCCGAGGAGAAACACTGTATTCATTGTTTCTTGTGTTTGATTACTGTGCTTATTATTCTCTTAGTTAAAGATCCTAATAATGCTAGCTTAATGTTGAAAAACTAACAATTGTAAGTGCATGTATGTTAAAGGAAGCAGCACCAGTTGGAGCTAATAGAAGCAGCGGGGATGCAATTTGTCCAGATGTAGTTTGGAGTGCATATTTCAAGCAAGATATGAAGTAATATTTTTCGGTGGTTGTAGTGCCTTGAATGACCATTTTGAGTGGTTGAGCAGGTGTAGTGTTTCTAAAATGGAAAATGACAAGATCAAAGGCTATGCGTTGTGTGGGAGATAAGGAATCATGTGAAATGGATAATAAGGTGGTGTCTTCATGTAGTTGAGTGGACAAGCAATTGAGGTCAATGAATGATATTGTTGTTTCATGCAAATGGGTGGCTATATTGTTATGTGTAATATTGTGGTTTTTGTCAAAATCACGTTGTCCAATCATTTCAAGGTCATTAATATGGATGTTGTTTCCTGGTCACATTTGAGAGAGAAGTTCCCATTCATCCCTCAGATGGGCCAAGGGAAAGGGAATTGGATCAGAGTTTGAATCATCAAATGGAGGTGTAGAGGGTTCTTCTTGTACATGTTCAATGTGCCACACAACATATGTGCCTTTAATGCGATGCCAATGAGAAATAATTTCAGAACTTCTTGTTCCAATATCCTCAGGGAGGGCACATTGAAGGTTTGTATAGAAGAAGTTCGCTCCAACAAAACAGTTCAAAAGTTGAAGAATCAAAGGGAGGAATGAAAGTGAATTGTGGAAAGACTCTAACAATCTTTTGACTTAAGTTTGCTTTCCATGGATTTTTTTTCCTTTTAGGTGAGAAAGACCAAGAACAAGTAGCTTCAAGAAGGGTTATATGCTCAAGAGCAAGGGGTATTTTCATGTATGCAAATATGAAGGGGGGGGGGGTTGTAGGGGTGTTAGTAGTGTCATTACAAACATGTCGGAAGACACTTTGTCTTACATTTAGGGAAAAAAATTGACGGCTGTAAAGCACAAGAGCAAGTTTTTGGAGCATGTGACACGTCTCTTGTGCACCAATGTCTTGTTCTGCAACTGTTTATGCAAGGAATCACTTGATTGGATGAAGAATGGGGTTGTCCCTTGGTGCTTCATGCACAAGGAGAGAGAGAATAGCATGGTATCTTTCTGATTTTGGCTCTACTTTCTATGCATATTTTGAAATGTATTTGAGCACAACATGTCTAGAAAGAATAGGTTGGCAATCAACATTAGCTCTCCATATTGAAAGCATGGTTGGGTTGTGAATATTTAGAAGGGAGTCATTTCTTGCAGGATTGTAGGTTTGACATCCATTTGCATCAATGAATAAGGAATAAGTATCTTGTAGGTCATAGGGAAAACCATAGCGACATTGAACAAATGTTCCTTTTTTGCAAAGGCAAGTTGATTCTGAACATTTGGTGTGCCTTTGAACACAATTTACAAGTTCTTCATAGTGAACTGAGTAGTTTGATGCAAATATGGATGGTGATGCAAGACTACATGGATCATTTGTAGTAGAATGATGTAAGCCAAAATTGGACAAAAGGGCATTACGAGGATTCCAAGCTGTAACATATGTGTCAAAAAAGTGTTTTGCAACTTCAACTGCAACAACATCTTCCTAGCCTAAGGTGTCCATATTTGGTGCATTTGCCAACCAAATAAAACCATGAGTGTGTGTGGATCCCCTATGTTTCCATTCATACCTACAAGGGAGGAAAAGGAATATATTAGAAATCAATCTTATAAAGTGACAAATATGAAGAAAAGGATAAGAAGGAAAATATAGTAAAACACCTGCACCAAGAATCCATTATGTGAAAGCCTTTTTGAAGAACCTCTTCAAGGAATATTTTGAATCTATTGTGCATGTATTGTGATGTAACATGTGGATTTGATATGATGTTGCAAATATTCTATTGATAGTGTTGATCTAAACTGGTAGAGCGTTCACCAAGCATTAGAGCATGCAAATATGGCCATTTTGTGTCAGCCGCACTAAGGGTGAAAAAGAATGTTGGTGCAACTTGTTGATTGATCATATTTGTGAGTTAAGCTCTACTTTTGTTCCAAATATGATCATGTTCCATGCAATGAAGACCCAAATTGAGCGACCCTTTCACCAATTTTTTCATTAGGCATGTCTTGAAATTGGTTAACAAGCTCAAGTATTGTGGGAGACGGTGTATATTCAAGGTTAATTATGAAAAAAACAGAAGCAGTAGCATTACTCTGATGACGCATACTTATATTGTATATGTAGTACCATAAGTGAGGATGTTTCCCAAATCTATTGTCACGATAGTGAATGAGGTGAAGTGCATATTCATGCATCTCAACTTGATGAATCCATGGTTGTGTAACCATTTCTACACCTGTGGGGAATAAGGTTGGAAAAGCCATGGAAAGAAGGCCTTCTGTGTTGTACTCATTGATAGGGGATATGCCTACAGGGGGCCAATCAATGGAAGGACGTAGTGGGATATCTGGTGTGCGTATGAAGCATCTAATTTCTTCAACCTCAGTTCTAGCATTATTTTGTGTTGAAATAAATGAGAATGATTCTAATTCATAGGGTTCAAATGAATTTGGTGGTCGGATTGTAGAGGAAAAGCTTTGCGGATCAGATAATGTATCATTGCTATTAACATGGGGAATTAAAGGTGAAATGTATGTTGAAACAAGAGGCACAGAAGCTAATGCAATTGGGTTGACTCATACATCCTTGTAGTACGGATCATTTGCCATTTTGTACTCAAGAGCAGCAAGAACACATGTTCGACTAACAAAAATTTCCTATGGAGTGTTTGTAGAGTTGCATTTGCAAACAACAAGGATGTCAAGGTCTAATATAAAATGGGGTAGAGATGTGGAAATATTACAAATGTATTGGGGGAAGCAAATAATATGGCCAAAATATTTATATTTACCACCACGAGCATGTGTGACTTGTAAGATTGGGTTGGTGCGACTAATGAGCATTTCTTCAACTTGTGTAAGTACTGCAAGGACAGGTGGTTGTATTCCTAGGTCCATATTGTTTTCCAATGAAAAGTGATTTCCTATTCTTTCTAGAATACAACAAGACCACCCATATGCACCATGGAACTTTTTCTTGTAAGTAAATACTAAATTATAAAACATTCAAGATTAAAATTCCAATTGCAAGAAGAAGATAAAATTAGACCCAAAAAAATACGAAGAAAATATTTTTCTGCCACAATGAATGTTGAAAACAGATAAGCATACTGAAGGAATACCTGTGAATTTGACAAAGTGGCAAGACCTCTATTCCAAAATCTCTGGTGTAACCGAAGTGCAACAAAATAAATACAAGCAAAGCAAAGGAAAACGATAGGAAATATTGGCTACCTAAAGCTTTTTATATATGTGCAAAGCAAAGGTGGTGCAACAACAAACCCGATAAATTGAGAATTGTGACAACATATTTGAGATCCTCATAAGCTGAACCGCAATTAAGAAATAACCCATCTGTAAATCAAATCACAAGATTTATTGCACTAATGGAGAAAAAATGCATTGATGAAGAGTTAAAATAGAACATTCATGTCGATGAAGGGACAAGGGAAAAATATTCCTCACCGATTCGAGTGGTAGTGAAAGAAAACCGTGACCAAGTTGACCCCACAAACTGTGAGCGTAAATACACAAAACCCTCGGACTCAAATATTGGAAAAGTCTATGCCCAATTCAAAGAAAAAATTGACCCTACAAAATCTGAGCCTAAACCCACAAGAGCCCTTGCACTGAAAATTTCGTAAAACCCTCAGCGTCAAATCTTCACAATGGCTATGTCCAATTCAAAGAAATGAATTGCAGTGAAGGATAGTGGCAACAAATATGGGCCTATCAATTCATACATGCGGCAAAAAAATGAAATCGATCACCAAACATATATGAAAAATCTTCCAGGACATAAACCCATCAATCCATTCATGCGCAGGACTGTTCATTTAGGGAAACAGATAAGAGTGTAGTTAAAACACACAAGCCACCTGTCAACAAAATTCCATAAACAACAAGTGGGAAGCGGGATCCACAATCCGCAATCTGAATGCAGAAAGGGCTGTTGCGAGTGCAACTTTACGGAAGTCTGTTTTTAAAAATGGAGAATTGCAAACCTGCAATCCGCAAACCAAAAATGCGGAAAACTGTTGCATAAAGGAAAATGCGGAAATAGAGTTGCAGAACCAGAATTGCGGAAACAAATTTGCATAAATATCTATTTCTGAAATAGTCTTGCTGAAAGGAGCTTTTTGAAGGGTAGTATTCGAAAATCAAGTTGTGAAACCTCAATTGTGGAAATATTCCATTACAGAAATAATGAGGTTGCGGAAAGATGTATTGTGGAAATATAGTTTGTGGGACAGAAGTTACGAAAATGAGAATGCAGAATCGCGTTGATAAATTGATAAAGGACTGAACTGAACTGCAATAAAGGAAACTGACAGAAAATAAATAGAATTGTGGAAACAGGTTTGTGGAAATATCTATTGCGGAAACAATATTGCGGAAAGGATATCATTGAAAGGATCTTGGTGAAGGGTAATATGTAGAAACCGAGTTGTGAAAACTCAACTGTGGAAAGATTCCATTGTAGAAATAATGAGGTTGTGCAAGAAATTCTACGGAAATATGTATTGTGGAAATATATTTTTTGGGACAGAAGTTACAAAATTGAGAATGTGGAATCATGTTGATAAATTGATAAAGGATTGAACTGAACTACAATAGAGGACACTGGCATAAAATATGGGCTTGTCAATCAAACCATGGGGCAAAAAAAATGAAATTGATCAACAAACATGCATGACAAAAATTGTCTAGACATAATCCCATCAATCAAAATGAGCTTGGTGAAGGGTAATACGTAGAAATATATTTGTGGAAATATGTATTGTGGAAAAGGAGATTGTGGAAAGGAGCTTGTTGAAGGGTAATATGTAGAAACTGAATTGTGAAATATTCATATACTATGATACCGACAGTAGAGGAATGTTCAAATTTAATTTTGAATCCATTGCAAAAGAACAATGTATTAAAGGAGTTGTCTAACGAGGAGAACTTTTTACTTGTTGGTGATCAGATGTTTCTTGCCTCTGGAAACACCACCATCCCTGCTTCGTCTCCATCTTTGTTAACGGATACACTCCCATATAATGTTTTCATTTTTCTGACCAACATCGCCCCCAGGACCCACAGTTATCCACGACATTGTCTCTCGCTGGACTTGTCGTCCCTTCCATGCATTTCTCTCGCATTAACTACATGGAACCACCACGTTGACCATCACTTCTCTTGATTCAAACATAGATCCTAGATCCCTCTCATGCATCTTTGAAAATTATGCTTTGCCTCGTCCCGTCTCCCATGACTCTGCTCTCCCTTTAGGCATCAACACTGTCGAAGACCAACCAACAAAGGGAAGTATAAAAGCCAGTCACAACTACTCTATTTTACGTGACCTGCTTTATTTATCAGGTTTGTTGAGTGAATGTTTTTTCTTGCATGCTTTTCCTTTCCAGAAAACTTGAATTCTTGCTAAATGTTTGAGATAGATAAGTATTTTTATATCCTTGTTATACAACTCCTGTTGAGTGAATGCATTTGATTGCACATTTTTCTTTTATAGAAAAATTGAATTCCTGCTAAATGTTTGAGATAGATAGGTATTTTTCTTTCAAAAAAAATTGTAGTTTTAGAAGAATTTTCATATCTATTATTTCGTTCAGGAGATGACCGCGTGCCTGAAGATGCAATATTTTGAGTTGTAAGTGAGAAATAAGTAGTCTTTCATTACAAAGGTTGAGTTTGGGTTTGTGGTATTTGTTAAAAATGAGGAGGGTGTGGATGGGAACACCCTCTATAATACTTCCCTTTGCTGGTTGTTTTCTTTACAACATTTCTCTCATCAAAATAGCACATACATTTATGCTACCACTTGTTTAATAAAGAATAAAATCCACCACTCATTGTATTGATGGGTCCATTGTGTCATTTCTTATACAAAGAAATATGACCATTATAAAACATCCACTTGTTATGGAAACAATCCAAATTTGAATTATGAACATTGTGAAACCTTATGATCAGAAACTATTATAGGTTAGGGATAAAAATTCTCTTGCGAGGTTACATGGGCTTACAATTACTTCATTCATTTCTAGGCATAATACTACTCTAACAACCTATTTATGTTCATGCCTAGGCTTGCTCAAAACTACCCAAAATTTACTTTTGACGTTGATAAGTTCCCAGGATTGTTGAAAACATTAAGAAACATGCCCATAATTTCATTACAATGTTGTAGGTGGCCTCTTTGCTACTACAAGGTTCCCATAAATGATTTTGACCTTCATCAACCTAGTTTCCAACCAGAACCAAGTCGACGCTAACCCCATAAATCCTTTTCCTATGGTTTGACACCCATGCAAAATGTGTGGTAACATGTTGTAGGCAAACAATTTAAATATTTAAGTTGCTACTTGTTGTGATTAATGGAGTTAGTATCTACCCTTAGCCAACCAATTTACCACAGAGATATGCCAGTAATGGGGGATCTAAACTCTGTAAATTCACATAGTAAATAGCGGCATGATTACAATAATATTTTCAATCACATTAAATTTTTAATAAAGAGTGACATGATTACAATCATATTTTCAATCACATCAAACTGTTAATGAAGGAAATATGTAAACAAGCAGTAACTTGCACCATAGTAAACGAACATCAGAGTATCCTTGTTGAAACTTGTAGGAAGTTATTAAAAAGTTGATTGGGCCTTTTTTCCATTTGTTATTGGATCTCTTTGAAATATTGTGAGTGTACCTAATTAGATTCATGTGAATTTGTGGTGTTTTCCACTCTCATAATTTGTTTTCTTGTTACTCTTAGGAAACATTCCATTCCATATATGCATTGATGTCTCTACAAAGAGAAAATTTTGTTTTATAATTTTTGCTTGGATAACAGATGTAGTGATCTACTACATAGTAAAATTTATCCAAAAACAACATTTTTTTATTATTTTAAACAAAACTAAATAAGCAAGCATGGATATTAACAAAAAAAATTAAATTCTATTGTACACACATTATGACAATGTTTAGTTCAAGATCATGTAATCACAATGTTGACAAATCAGAAGTACCCAACCTTGTTCATCTTGTGCACTGGATTTAAGGTTCAACATCATATGGAGGTGACTAGTCTCCTTAGCCATGTTGAGAATCCTTCAAGGTTGCCCTTGTCTATACTTGTAGAATTATCTATATCTTCTCTTTGTGGGGAATCGATTTAGTTTGGGATGACCAACTAGATCATTTAAAGGTCATGTAAGATGCGTTGTCTATAAATTTTTTTATAAAATAATTTATGTGAATTTATTGTCCCATTGAAATCTCATGGGAAATTGTTTATTTTTGTTTTGTTTTTGTTTATGTAGCTCATCAGATACAAACAAGATGGTGCAAGAATGGACTCTTTGCATTCAAGTTTCCTTCTATTCTAACCCAGGACACACCATCATTGAATATGAACTGCACAACAATTTTTTGAATGAGGCTTTCCAAAGGAAAAGAGAGATACTTGGAACGACAACAAACAACGAAGCTTATTACATTGCACTTATAGAAGGACTAAAAACAACCAAAATGTACAGTGCCAATGACATATGTGTCTACACCAACTTTGAACTCCTATGTGATCAAATGAAAGGAATCTACCAAGTTAGAAAAGGGAGTTTAAAACCGCTTCAGGTAGAAGCAAGAACCATTGCTGTTGAATTTCATTTCTTTACGATCAACCACCATTCAAATATTAATAGGATGTCACTTGATCTATTGTATGGGAAAAAGTCCACTCCAGGGGGGGTGAAAAATGAAATGTTATCAACATTTGTTGTATCAAAATTTAGGCTTGCACATTGTTACACATATTCAATATGTGTATGTTTTTTGTTGTAACTGTTTTGGTGTCACTCATGGTGTGCCTATTTTAATAAAGAAGAATGTTTTCCCCATGATGTAATGGTTGGTGTAAAATTATAATCTTGCACCATGCATAATTTTAAGTATGTTATCATTGTTCAATAGAAAGATATTGTTGTTGTCGTTTTTGCATATTGAGAGGTTGTTGCTATATTTTCTCGTTTATGGTTTCAAATTATTAATGGATGATTTGTAATGGATATTGTTGATGGATACATATTTGGAGGGGTTGTTTTCACAATATATCACCTTCACCTTGTATATTTGAAATCTTAACAGTGCAAACTTAATAGTGCTTCAAAAATTTGGCCTAGAGGCCTTTCTCATTAGCTGCTCTATTTGAACTATGGCCTGTATTGTTCTCATAATGTCATGTGGGGAAAAAATAGTGAGAAGATGAGGGGAGAGAGACCAATAATATGGGGGTAAGTTGGAAATTCATTGAGGGATTTCGTTGGTTGAAAATAGACTTAGCTATAAACCTCCTTTACTTTCGACCCACAACTTGTATATATCTTCCTTCCATGTGATGTTCTCAATCATAACAAAACCAATCTAAACAATTCCAAACACCATAATTCCCTAGTCTACTATTTATCCAAGTTAGTGAACTATTTATTGGCTCCATATCAATGAAACCTTCCTACTATAAACTAAATCTAAAATAATCCTCTTGCCTTATTTCCAGTCTTATCGAAAACTCCATATCTCTGATATGGTCCAAGTGAAATTCAAGTCTCTTCCATTAATAACAAAATATTCTTTTAATGACTCAAAGGGAAAAAAAACATATCCCAATACCAATTTTATCATCATATATACCATATACATTTAGAGCATAAACATGTATTATGAAAGCCTTTAATTCAAAGTTTATGCATAAACATGGTACAAAGGAGTAAGGACTACTAGGTCATATTTGACATTAAGACATGAAATAAGGACTAACAGGTGATATTTGACATCAAGAATGAGTAGGGTGATACCTTACTAAAAATTGTTGGCTTATTGGGATGTCCAATAATCCATAAATTGCTATTCAAGAAACTACACAATGTTGGAAATGAAATATGAAAGTGGACAATAATTGGACTCATATTACACACGATGGAGATCATACAACAAAACAACATTTTTTAGTGATTAAAGAGAAGAGAATGCAATGTCTTATTGTGTTGTGTAGGGTACTATAGTGAGTGCCAAAGTTGGTCTGATTGAGGGATTGAAGAAAGAACTTCATTAGTTTTTTTTTGAATAAGTATTCTTCACCCTCATGGTCTCATAGAATAGCCTATGGTTGGGAGAAAAATGCTTCATCCATAGCCAGTTTCCTTGGAACTCAACCAATTAAAAAGATAAGTATATTTTCTAGTTCTCCTTCTTTGTTATGAAATTATTCTTTCATGGTGAAGAATAAAACACAGTTATTGATTATGAGTTTGCTATGAAAATTATGCAGGATTGGTGAGTAAATGGGATTTTGTTTCAAATCATTAGAACACAATTTTATGTGTGGAAATATATAATAATTTCTCATATATCCTAATTGTTTGTCAATAGGTTTGTGTTGAGATTATGAGATTGGAAATTTATATAATAATCCCTTGTATTTTATTATTATTGATTTGAGTATGTATGCTCTACGGTTAAAATGATACTAAAAGCTTGAACACCTATAGAAATTTGTGGACTCAATCTTTTCTCTAAACCTTTAGTATGCTAATGAAATGTTGTGTATATACCCATAACAAATTCATAATAAATATTTGAATTGAGGTAAATAAGGTCAACTTATTTTACAAATGGGAAACCCTTGTTTTATGATCACAACAGGATTTGAACCCAAAATCCAACGACTTCCGACGTAAAGTACATTTTTGTCATTTTCAATGACGAAAAGTATTGTACCTTCTGATTTCTTTAAGCATCATCAAATTTCCGACGTCCTTAGCGTAGATTTTTTGACTACAGTTTACAACAATATGTTGTTGGATATGTGACGGACGTGAATTGAATTTGCAACGGCACTTGGAGGATGAGTCATCGGATATCTGATAATAGTGTGTCGAATTTGTGAAGACATTTGGAGGATCAATCATCAAATTTTTGATGTCCTTGGGATATTTTTTGAAATAATATAAAGACATATTTCAAATAGTTTAAACCCATATTTCCAATGGTAACTAGGTTCATATCGTCGAATATTCGACGACTGACGAATTATAAATATAATAATTTTTAAACATTCTGACATGTTTGCTATAGAAGCAACGGACGGTTTGTGGAAATTATTTATTCCTCAATGGACGGTTTGAGGAATTGTTTTATTCTTCAACGGGTGGATGCAAGAATTTTTTTTTCTTTTCGACATACAACTTGCGGGAATTTTTTTATTCTTCGACAAACCTCCATTTGAGAAAATTGTGATGCGTGGAACTTGATTTTTTAATATTGTAAATAGTATTCATTATGAATTTTGTGACAAAATGTCAAATAGAAATATTCCTGATCCAAACGAACACAATCGACAATTGCTTGCTAGACTATAGGATGCATTGAAACGAAGGGGTGATGGAAAATGTTATTGTCCATGTACTCAATGCAGGGGATTTAAGAGGAGAAGAATATTGATCTCAAAAACCACAAAACATTGCAAGGAACATGGACATGCTGAGGGGGGGAATCAATATCATTCATTTGTAGGTTTAGCATTATAAAGTTTTTTATATTCTTTGCTTTGGTAAATGTATGTATTATTTTAATATTTCCTATATTAACTTATATATATTGATGTTTTCATTTATTTATAAAGGAAAGACACCCTACGATATATTGTCCAGAGGAAGTGTTTTCAAAACAAGTTCGGGAGGATCATGTTTAATGGAGAACACGTGAATGATCATATTGAACAAGACGATCATTTTGATAACGTAGTTGAAGATGATGGTACAAATACCTTTATCCATGATTCATTTAATGTTAGAATGGATGATGATAATGAAAATAGCGATGAATTTGATAATGAAAACGATATAGCTCTTCTCGATAAGGCATATGAACCCCTTTATGAAGGCTCCAAAACAAATCTTCTGTCTGTTGTATTGTTGATAATGAACTTGAAGGTTATGAATGGTCTTTCAAACATATCAATCACATGGATGCTAAGGTATGTAAAATAATCCATCACATATATACGACCGTGATAAAGTTTATTTGTATTCCTCCTATAATTGTATTGTTGATTCATTATTGATCATCATATGGATGAAGTGTGTTTTGTTAATATTATTTATTTATTACATTAACTATAATTTTTTTTTGATGTAGCTTGATAGCTGAATTTTTGTTACCACCATCAAATATTTTACCTTGCACATATCGATATTTATCTTCCATCATGAAAGAGATTGGAATGCATTATGAAGCAATTCATGCATGCCCTGATGACCATGTTATATATTATAATCAGCATTAATTTGCAACATAATTTCTAGAATGTCACATAAGTAGATATCGAACAAATCAAGTAACAAAAAAGGTGCCTCACAAGATTCTTTGTTATATTCCCATCATTCCACGTTTGCAACGACTGTTTAGGTGCAATAACATAATGCAATTTATGGATTACCATGCCAGGAACAGAATTTAAGATGATGTTATTCGAATGCTTGCAAATGGTTTTGCTTTTAGATATATGGAGGAAACGTAGCCTCACTTTAAATAAGAACCGTGTAATCTTAGGATTTATTTGGTAGTAGATGGTGTTAGTCCATTTTCACAGATGAAATCCATTTACACGGTGTGGCTTATTTTTGTTATCAACAATAACATTCCTCCATGGTTGTCAATAAAGAGGGAGCACATAATGTTGTCGATGATTATTCCAGGTATTTTGTGTCTACAACTGTTTTATTTCTAATGTAGTTGTGGCATCTCATTTGTCGTATTATGTTTCCTAATTTCATTTGTATATATTTTTTATTTTACTCTTGTGCATGATTTATATATCTTAATGGTTCTCATAAATACATATTTTATATGTACTTCAAATCAATCAGGTAAGTTCCAAGTCAAAGATATGAATGTATATATCGAACCTTTTATAGATGAGCTACTGAATTTATGGAATGGAATCACTATGTATGACGTATCTAGACCAATACGACAAAGGCAATTTCAATTCCATGCAATGGTTGTATGGACAATACATGATGCCCCTGGGTTAACCCAATTTTGTGGTTTGTATTTTTAAGTTCCACTTTAATTAAATTGAATTATGTGAATTAGTTAATATAGTTAATATATAATTATAATTGACATAGATATTTCATATCTATATATTGTAGGTCTTCAGACAAAGGGTAAATTTGCATGTCCAGTTTGTGGTCCTAAGATAAAATCTCACCGCTCAAAAAGCTTAAGAAAGGAGGTGTTTGATGAGTATAGGAATTTCCTCTCTAAGAATCATAGGTATAGAACAACCAAAAAAAATATTTTCAATGGGAAGCAGGAGACTGCATTAAAACCACGGAGAATGACACCTCACCTTTGGAAGATGCAATACAATAGAAATCGTCAAACTGGTACGTATGGATCATCGTATATGAATTGTTATGTATTTTAATTTTTATTGTGAATTGTTTACTGTAGTGGTCATATTTGATTTATGATGTAATTTATTTATAAACTAATATTCATGATGTCCATCGTGATCATGAAGGCATTATTGGGATTCCACGAGGAACGAAAAGCTATCCTGTACAATTCAGCAGGTTGCCCTACTATGAGCACCTACAAATTGCTCATTTGTTTGATACAATGCATATTGGAAAGAATGTGACTAAAACATTATGGTGACTACTCGAGCTAAGGAGGGAGAACGATAAAATTGTGAAAGCTTGCAAAGACATTCAAGAAGGCAACCATGCAATGAAAGACATCATCCAATTTCATAGCATCAGAGACCAAATTAATATAAACTCAATTCCATGGATGTTTATGGAGCAGCAAAGCAATGTTGTCAAAGAAGTAATGCGGACAATTAAATTTCCCACTGGATTTTGTGAGAACTTGAAGAATATCATAACAAAAAAAGGTGATTTTGCGGGGGTCAAAATGCATGATTAGCACGTCTTCATCAAGGTAATTATTATTGTTATGTCCATATAATTTTTTTTTCTAGGGTACAAAACTTTGGGTTCAGTAGCATACTGAGTGCATTCATTTTTGAGAGGGTATCGAGGCTAATCCATAGAGTTTACATTGCTCCACATGGAGTGAAGGATCCAGCTCAACTACGCTTGGCCAATGTCACACGAAGAATGGGAGGGGGAAGGGTGGCTAACCCCTACCCAACAGACTTCGTCCTCTGGTGGAAGAGATAGGTCATCGCCATAGACAACTACCCCTATGCAGCAATAGACTTCCGTAAAGATTCATATATTCCCCTACCACCAGGATCAACATATGGAGACATAGGTAACGAACCCCAACTCACTTTTGTTTTTTGAGTTATTATTTCTTTTTGTATTTTTTGATATATGGAATCAGAAGACATGTTTTTGGTGTGATGACACATAATGAAACTCTATCATGTATATGCAGATGTGGGACCACGACGATAAAAAGGATTTCTTCGTCATCAACAAAGGGGAAGAGGTGATGAGATCATGGGTGTGGATGCAGAGTGGATGCTCCAAAGAATCCGCACAAACTTTGTTCACTTGACACAAAGGGATCCCATGGTGCAAGTCAAGGACTTGCCTTATGCTATACAGTGCTAGGTGGTTGGGGTAGCACGGGAATGGGTTTGATTATTTTGCTGGATAGCTAGAGCCATGGTGTGTTACCATGATCAACACACTCCTCCACCTCAGGCTTAGAGACTTGGGTGTAGATTTTGTATGACCATGTAGTATATTTTGGTGGCTCAGATGCCCCAATTTTGTATATGACACTTATGTATTATGACGTCACATTTTTTGGAATTAATGAAAAATATTTATGATGATCGATTATTATTCTATTTATAGGTGTAAAGTGTGTTTGTGAAATGCTTATGGTCTGTGAATCAAATTCCAATCTAGTACATAGTTAGCATATGAATCAACAACTTGATTAAAATTTCTTGAAATGTGAATGTATGTTATATTCTCAAATTTCCATTCTATCAATCTTGTATGCAAGAATCTTCGTAACAATGTTGGATCTCTAACACGGTACAAGCCATTAAGTTGTGAAACCAATAGCTGTGAATCAAGACGTACCTCAAGAGAATGAACACCATGTGAAACGGAATCCCGCAATAACTCAATCATGACACTATATTCAACAACATTGTTCAATGAATGCTGTAAGCATACGCCTCCTGAAGACAACACTTGAACCGTGGGAGTATAGATCACCCAAGAAGCCGAAGCTGAATTTTGAGTGTGGTGGCTAGCACCATCAATGAATCCTATGTAAATGGAAGACTCCATCGACATATTCCATACCAAACGAATGCTAATCAACAAACCCAATCACCGTAAGAAGACCTAACTATGCAATGCAAAAAGTACAATAATATACAAAAAGTCAGCCCTGGCTGAAGATCATGCATAATAGTTTTTAAGATAGAGTCCATTTCTAGGCTCTGCCAAGTCCATCCCTTCATAATCCACCAATTCATAGGTGCCTTTCTCTAAGACATCCTTAACCATGTAAGGACCATGCCACATCGGGTTGAACTTTCCTGCCCCTAAGGGTTCCTTAGCTTGATCCCACAAAAGGACCAGATCACCTTTAATACACTTCCTAGGACGGATAGTGTTATCGTACTGGACCTTAACACAACGATTGTTAACTTCAAGAGCCACTAAAGCATCTTGATGCTGCTCATCAAGCTGCTCCAAGAGGACCAGACGTTCTTCCAATGTGAAAGTATCTGGTAAAATCTCCACAACTAGATTCAAATAAGGGATTTCACATTCAACTGGTAATACTAACTCCACCCCATGCACAAGCTAATAGGGAGAAAAATCGGTGGCAATCTTGACCACGGTTCTATAGGCCCACAAAGTAAGATACAACATAATATGCCAACTATTCTTACTCTGTGCGATGGTCCATTGGAAAATGGACTTAAGTGACTTGTTTAATGCTTCAACCTGTCCATTCGCTTGAGGATAATAAGAAGAGGAATGATCTTTCTTATACCCTAAATTCGAAGGCAACTCTTCCATCATTTTGTTTTGAAAGTGCCTACCATGGTCAGTGACAATCTCCCTCAGAATGCCAAACTAGGTGATAATCCGGTTAAATATGAAATGCACGGCTGTTTCACCATCGGATTTGATAGTGGGCATAGCCTCTTCCCATTTCATGAAATAATTAAAAACCACAATAATATGATGGTGCCACCCAAACGAAGCAGGGTTACAATCCATAAAATCAACCCCGTACTTGGTGAAGGGACCGGCAGTGATAATAGGATGCAAAGGGGCCAGACGAGAACGCATATTACTTGCAAACACCTGGAAAGGGTGGCATCTCTTGACCACATTAATGCAATATTTAAATATAGACGACCAAAACTAACCCACTCTCAAAATTGTTTGGGCTGTAGAAAGCCCACATAAATGACCACCACACCCCCCTCTATGGCAATCATTAAGCACAACCTCATCTCTCATGAGTTAAGAAATAATGTAAAATGGAATCAACCCCACGATGGTATAAAGTATCATCCAATATGAGGTAGTTCTTCGCTACGTGACATAGTCGTTGACGCTCATCTCACGAGAGGTGAATAGGAACCTTCAATGTTTACAAATAAACAATAATATCTCCATACCAAGGGTCCACGGTTGAGATGAGAAATATATGCTCATTGATAAGAGAATCCTCATGAACCTTTTCTTCATCCAAATTTGGAAAATCCAATATGAGCTCAAAAAAGATTAATGATTTCTTCAACTTTGTCGAAACAAACTCGAGATCAAACTCCTGCAATATCATGATCCATTTATTATACTTTCCCCCAATCATCCTTCTGGTGAGGACAAATTGAAATGGATTAATGTGAGCTACGACCAAATTTTGGTGAAGAAGAATGTAATGCCTCAAAAGATGAACCGCATGGACGGTGGCTAAGGATAGCTTCTCAACATGGGAATAACGAAGCTTCACATCAATAAGGTTTCAGATAAGATAGTATATGACATGCTCATAGAGCTGCTCATCCTCTTGAACCAAGACCATACCAACCGTCTCTTGAGACGCGGCAACATAAATAAAAAAGTCACGGCTATAGTCTGGTGGACTAAGCATGGGGGCTGATGCCGAGGATTTCTTAAGAGCATCTAAATAATACTGGTCTCGCTCATCTCAGTAAAACAGAGTGTCTTTATTCAACATACGCATGAAGCATTTAGTCAAATTGGAAAAATTGACTACGAACCTTCGCAAGAAGTTCGACATACCTTGTAAACATTGAAGATGTTGAATGTTATACGGGGGAGACAATTTAAGTATTGCCTCAACCTTCAAGGGATTGACTCTAATACCCTCCTTGGACATGATGAATCCTAGTAAATGACCAACCTTCACACAAAAGATACACTTGTGAGGATTTAACCAAATTTTATAATGACGACATCTTTCGAAAACTAACCACAAATGATAAGGATGACACACCCTCAAATGAGAGTGAGAAGCTAGATCATCCAAATACACTTCAATAATCTTTTTAAGATCATGGAAGGAAAAGGTCATGGCCTGTTGAAACGTATCTCTAGTGTTTTTAAAGCCGAAGGGCATCTTCTGATCTGCAAAAGTTCCCTAAGGACAAATAAATGCAGTATTATGTTGGTCCTCGGGTTTAATCTGTATTTGATTATATTCGAAAAATCCATCCATAAAAGAAAAAACCTCACTTCCCACACACTCATCCAAAATTTGATCAATAAATGGTGTAGGGAAATTATCTTTAGGACATGCTCGATTTGAATAATGGAAATTAGTGCATATTCGGATTGCTCCCTACTTCTTATCCACCAAAATGGGATTTGAAACCCACTTTGTTAAGGGAATGGGATCTCAAATCCATCGAAGAAACTGCTCATGGAGAAACCCACCGTCACTGTTCCCAGTCATGGATCATCTGTTTGTGTGTCGCCCACCATCGAGCCGGAGTAGCCTTCGGTGCTACATCAAGAGCCAGTATCCTTTGTGGTTCAAAAAATTTCTTTTCAAATTCCCGAAAGAAATCTGATAGTCCCGACAGTCCTTCATAAATGGGAAACTCAATAGTCTTAGTCGCAACATGCCGGAGAGACTTTGTAATCAACCCACGTTTTCTGAATGATACCTCATGCAACCGATTCTGCCAATTTTCTAGAGCATCGTCAGAGTAAGAGGACACAGAACTTGTGCTGCACCATCCAAGTTCACCATCGACAGCAGGATGGATATAGTCCTCAGAGATGTTATAAGCATGATACCAACTTCATCCTTTACAGGTTCAATATATCGCCATCCTTCCTGAGGGTCCATAGGAGCATTGACCCTAACATCCTGGTTTTCAAATGTCATAACATGTTTTTTGAAGTTGATAACTGCCATGCTATCATCAGCCCATCCAATCCCTAGCAGCACGAGATAGGAACCACCGTCTTCTACAACTTCTATCACATCAAAATCAACATGCGTTTTCATACCTTCAATGTCGACAACCAAGTTTGAAATGCGACCAATGGGCTCAACCTTCACCTGGTTTTCTAGTCGCAGCTGTACTGGTGACCATTCCAATGTTGGATTTCCCATCAACTCCCAGGTTTGCTTGGTCAGAATGTTTACATTGGATCTAAGATCCAGAATGACCGAGTCAACCTCATAATATCCAATCTGGATATTCATCCTCATCTCCTTACCTATCTTCCTTTTTTCAAGGAATTCACAGCAGAATCCTTCATTGTCTTATATAGGTGGTGCAATAATGTCTCAAGCTCGACAAGGGCATCAGAGTCCCTTGCCAACGATAGACAACTTTCAAAAAAATTATGCAAGGTACCATGCTGCCGTGATGGTCCTGCCTCTATGGATGGATCAAAAGCAAATGGCATTTTAACAATTGGTAACTTACCCAGATTTCGATCGATTACATTATTTGTGTCAAAGAAGGTATCTTTATCTATTGCAATATCAAATGTGAACTTTTTCTTACCAGCAAACCAAACTTGTAGCCGTGGCCCATCATCTCCAGTTGTTGCACCAATGCGAGTGACAATCCCAACGTCATCATCCTTCATCCGTGGCTTGGCCTGAATAGTGTCAACTGTCAATCCTTGATTTAAGTTCAAAGGAAGATTCCGATTCAATGGTTGATTCATCGGTTGGTTCTATGTCTGAGGCAGGTTCTAGGTCTAAGTATGTGGTGGGACATGGTTTTGTATTATCGGCTATTTCTGTACTTGGAATGCAGGCTGATTCTAATTTTGTGCATTCTGTAACTGAGGAATATTTCCTGCCTGCCATTTTGCAATCAACTGAGGGAATATTTCAACATTATGATCGCTGGATGCACAATATGTGAACTACGCATGAGGGAACTCCCTCTAGTAATGCCCTAATACCTCGCAGGTGTAGCACTGGATTAATTCATGACCTTGTCCTCCTCCTCGGCCAAATCCTCCTCCTCGACCTCTGAACCATCCGCGAAATCTCCTCGGATTGCACCTTGCTGAAACTACGGTTGCGCCATTTGTTGCTACAGTGGGTTATTTTGCTGCTGGACATAGTGCACGGATTGAAAATATTGTGGCTGATTATATTGTAGTCACGGTGCCTGGTTATATCATGGTTGTACACCATTTGTGGCTGAGGTGCAAACTATGGCTGTGCTATAAATTGTTGTTGTGGTTGCGTAGGGACAAACTGCAATGGAGGTGGTGGTGTATATGGCACCTGTGCTACTGGTTGTACTACTTGCATCTATTCTTGCGCTGTCTGGGGGTCCTCACCCTTCACAAAGTATGAATTGTACGTCCTTTCTTGGAACAAATCATAAGCGCGATAGTTTTTGTCGTCATGTCCAACTGACCGACAAAATGTATAGTACACATTTTCTTCTTTGGTAACCATTCTATGCATGTAATCATAGTTCTCATGTCGATGCCCATAGACCTGACATATGCGACACCATGGTATCCCAGCACAGCTCAACGGATTCGGGGCTCTCGACAGCAAATAATTCCGAAATGTTGGATAGGTTTCCTTGGTATGTCCTCCTTCATGGCAATAGGTGCACCAAAGATCATCCCGATATTCCTTGGCCTTTTTGATATCTTGCAGTTGGAGCATCAAATTGGCCAACTATTCTTGAATCTGGTTCATTTCGACTGCAAATTCTCCTACTGGTGATGCCTACAATTTCATCGCGGTCTCCAGAGCCTCGCTTTGTGTCGCAATTTTTTGCTGCATTAGAGGCTATCTGATATGTAGGACAAGTGCAACAATGAACCATTCCTTGTGCTGAACATCGCTCATCTGAAAACTGACCTGAGCCTTCAATGTCTTAAACCATTGATCAAAGTCCCAAATTGTCTCATTGGAGAACTGTTTGATCTCCTTCAATTCAGTAATATATTGAGCCTCAGATTTTGACTTCTTAAATTCTTCAAATAACCCTATTTGGATCTCATCCAATGTCTTCGGGGTACCCCCATGAGGTATCCACATGAATCTCATGAACCATTCCAGCGCACGGCCCCTTAGAGTAGTGGCCAGCTAACTTTTCTTCACGTCATCATCAATAGTTTGTCGAGCAGTCCAGATCACCTCACATAAGAACCCGTACTGCTCTGGATCATCAGTGCCATTCCCATTGAATATTGGTAACTTTTTGTCACTTGCCATTATGGGCCTTCCTCCTCCTGTTGGTGCTCTATTACTAGATTGTTGCTGACACGTCGGGAAAGTTGATGTAGAGTGTGTATTATTTCCTTGTGGTGGAGTAGTGCGTGGAGGTGTGGGCACGTTATTGCTGGGGTTCGATCTTGTTGTTCTTCCAGGTGTAACCTGGGCCTGGTCGTCCTCAACATGACAAAAAGGTCGCTTCGTCTCGTGTGGTTGTTCTTCATGGCATTGCACTTTGATCGCGGTAGGACCTTCTCCTGTCCTCTGGCTCTTCTCTTGAAACCTTGCTCCTCCCCTTGTACAACCATTTGTTTCCTCAATGGCTTTCACATTCTCACCAGATCTCATGCCCATCTACCCCTTACCTTTTCATGCATCCCCCCCTTTCGTCACAGTGCCTACATCCTCTGTACATTGTTGGTGAATCCCACCAACAAAGCTTCATCGACAGGGGTTCCCACTCTATCGACGCCCTGCAGCACAATCTCCCTGAGCACTGACCTAGACAAGTTTTACCCTACACAATGACGTCTGTGGAGTAGACAAGGTCACACCCGAGGTGTTCAAGAGAGAGCTGTCAGAACTGAGTTTACGACAGTGGGAGAGGAGGATATGGGGATCAAACAGAGGGAGATAATAACTTATGCAAACATACAATATCAAAATATTGCAAAATTATTCATGGAACATCATAGCACATCAAACAGTTGCAGAAACATATATTGCATCAAATTAAAATTGATAGATTGCATTGATATAGTTGGAAGAAACTGAATCGCATCCATATTATGTCATTGTAACAAAACAAAGTTGCAGCATCATAACGAATCTATAACAACAAACAAGAATTGAGCCATACTCATTGCATCATATATTAATCTTGTGCAAATATGCCACATTACACAATCCTTATCCAAAACTGGAGACTGTATACATCAGGAAGAAGCCCAAATAAAATCACAGTCAAAACAAAAAAGTCTCCATAAAATAGATCGCACCAGATCTTATCTCTTACTATCGCACATGCAATCACATACAATTGTTCACAACTGCTCACCCACGACTCCCCCTTCCAATTGCCCCAAAAATAGATCTATAAATAGGCTTATGCCTTTACATCAAGGGTCCACTAATGACCGACTTCTAACTGCTATTGACCTATGGCAACAAAAATTGGTCAAAATATACATAAAATATTCAAAAAGCAGTTATTTTCCCGCTTAGCGTGCTGATATTCCCTTGCGCAGTACCACATGAGCTTGTGCAGCTGCCGTGACGCTGCATAAATCACTCACCCCAAACCCCTTACCAACAACCCCCCAACATAGTTTTGTGGCTCTTCCTCGAGTCACGTCAAGTCGACAGGGTGTGTGTCGAAGTCTTGTCCTTAAAATCTTCAAATTGTTGCGCAATTTCACAGACCTTCAACTGGAATTTACTAGAGATACTCTGACAATTAGTCAAAGTTTGCTGGATGGGGTGATCCTCACTAGCCTTGCTGTCGACCAGCTATCGATTCTCTTGAACGGCTTGGAGCATGGAAATGTCCTTAACAACCAACTGGCCATCATGATTTCTTGGAATTCGTCAAGTTGTTTGTGGTGCTTTTGCTGCCATTTTTGTTCCCTGGTAGCTCGTTGTTGTAGATCCTTCAGTTCTATGGCTTGGGTGATTTGCACCATCACTGGAATGGCCTTCAATGACGTCTTCAGGGTTGTCAATTGACCCTCTACCTATTTCACCTGCACAGTCAGCTGATCAAGTTTCTCATCCTAAACAATACTTTGCCAAAATTGTGTGGTCGCCTCCATAACCATTTTAACCTCTTGCTCCATGGTTCCGAACTGAGTGGCAATATCTTCAATGGAGGTCTTGTGCTTTGCAACCTGCTTCGACAGTGTTGTGGGTTGTACTTGGGCCTGGAGAAACAAGTTATTGTCTTGAAGCTGAACCAGAGTTTGCCCTAATCACTTGGCCTATTCGACTAGGGTGAGCCTTGTGGTGTTGTCAAAAATGTTCTAGAAGGCATCAAAAATAGCCTGCTCAACTTCCCTACACCTTGCACACAGCTGCGCCTATTAAAAAATCAGGAGGTCTTATGCCTTATTGAGGTTAGTAATATTCTCAACAGCCTTCCGCTACAACTCGGCCTATGTCACCTTCAATTGGTTGATTTCTTGTAACTTCTCTTTGGCCAACTGCACGCAGACCTGGTGCAGCTCCTCTGCTTCCTTCTGCAGCTTCACAGTGGTATTCCAGGCCTCGACATAGCCCTCGGCCAAATATTTTTGCCGTGCTGCCAACTCCAGTGCGATGCCATGATACAACTCGACCAGCACTGTAGTAGACAATTTGTTCAAATCCAAAGTCACAGTCTGGATTAGGTGCATCTGCTGGTGAACTTCTTCATTGTCGAGGCTGATCGAAGTCGGGGGAACTTGTACATACCTAGCCTGGGGCTCAGTGTTGATCGATGGGCTATCCTGCAATAGTGGTCTTGCCTATGGTTTCTTGGAAACAATATAAAAATTGGACTCTAGTCTATTTCTTACCGTACCGAATTCTTCATGGTTTGATTCACGGATTGTCGTAGTCGCAGCCATAGATGAATCCATGATGGCTTTCACAAGCCATTGCAACTGGTCTTCTATCCCTGATTTGGTACCATTTCCTGCCTCGTACTCTTGAAGCCATTTGGTGCGATTCTCCTCCTGCATGTGTTGTGCTGCATCTTCAGGATCCATCGATGACTTATTGTTAGAGTCATGGGTGCTCAATTCTGGCAGGGTAGGGTCTTTAGGTACCTCCGGGGTTAGCTCCTTATCTAGCTCCTCTTAAATCACCGAGACACGCTAGTATCCCGACCAATGTTGCACAATCACGTCCAAATATTTTGTGGTGACCTTATAAGGCAATGGTAGCCACTGCCGATCAGGGTCCCACCTGGCCTGAATATGAATGGAGTGGGGTCCAATAGCAAACCTAAGGATCTGCTGATACTTGGCAGCAGCATAGGGAGAAACTATCAAAATAGCAATGGCGGTTTCCTGCAGTGCTTCCCAATAGATCTAGAAATGAATTGCATAGTCTGTTTGGCAATTGAGTTCTTTGACCCACCATAGGTTCTGATAGCGGGCACCACGAAAAACCTTGACTGCCTCAACTGCCATTGGTTGGTAGTCCTCCGGTTCCATCCAAGCAACAAGAGTGATGAGAATCAAAAGCCAACTATAAGAAAAGGGCCACCCAGTCTGAGCAGCAAGTACATCTTCAAGCAATTGATTAGAAAAAAATAAATACCAATTCATTTGTACCCCCTCAGCACATTTCTGGGCATAGGCGACAACACCCGAATTGCATTGGACTGGTCGATTGCTGCGAACAACCTTGTTGGCCAGAATTATTGTGCTAATGTGCACTGTTTGTGAGTTAATACTATCAATACGATAAGCACGACCATCCCGTTGTATCCCGAAGTGCTCCTTCAGCTGCTTCGCAAGTCTCTTATCCGTATCTCTTCCACGAATATATTGTGTCGGGTCCTCCCAAGCCTTAGGAAAACCAGTAATGATTGCAATCGAGTCGACAGTGATAGGGATTGGCGTATTCAGCAAAAGCATCCCTCCATGGAAGCACGCCAATAGTTGCTTCACACACGCATGTGCTTCGTTCAAACGGCCAAAATGGGGCATATTGATGAGCCCTAATAACCCAGAATTTTCTAATCGACTGGCCCATGGTTTTGGAATTCGCTGAATGGGACCAATAGGCACCATATGGATAGATTCATATGGCTTGTCCCATATATCTTTAAGCAAAAGCAGGTTGTGATTGTCAAACTTGCGCCTGATCAACGCAGGGATGATATCGACTGAGCATGTCATCCCTTCCGACAGCGCTGGAAACTTGGCCGGGTACTTCTGATTCTTCGATATCTGTCATGGCTTGGATCTTGGATGCATAGGAGTGACATATCCCAAGATATCATTCATCGAGACACCCTAAGGTGTTGCAGACTCAACAACTCCTGAGCTCGATGGCTCAATCTGTGTAGTGCCTTCTCCACGCACCTTTGCAGACGTGCAAGTTTTCCTTTTCTCTGATGGCGTAGGACTGGGTCTCTAAGTCTGCCACTTTCACTTCAGAATGGATGACGAACCCACTAGAATACGCATGACTTCCTCTTCCATAGCTATGGGCTGAACGGAGGACTTGTACTCACTCAAAATTTCAATAGCGTCAAGGCTACTCAGCATCCCTTACCCCTCAAAGCCTGAAAAGACGCTCAACAGCTCAAATTACACTTCACTTAACACTCTACTCAATACTCTGCACAGAATTCACCTTCTACCTCTCACAACTGAATAATTCCATTTGACACATCTCGTGCGGTGTTTTATAGCCACTTCCAATTCCAAATCCATCATTACCAAATATAACTTCATCATTATTTCCAAATCGGGTATTAATGATGCCAAATCTGTCGACGATATTATGCTTCTAACGCTCGGATTACCCATTAGTGCGGGTCACTTCAACAAGCGCCACTAGCCAACTGGTTTAACTACCTGCATTTATTACTTGATTCGACCACCCCATAGCCCGACAACTATTGCAAAGGGTCAACCGAATACTGCTAACAATTGTAACCTTGCGCAGCCTCTCCCTCAAGGATTTCCTTGTGATGCTGAACTAAAATCCTCATTTTTTTCCCAATACTTCAGGTGGTGCGCATTGCCGACCCAGTTCTATAGGGCTTTAAGTGACTCCCATTGATGAGCTTCGTCAACATTGCACCATCTAACTATTGTAACTGAACTACACTGCCAGATGTAATGGGAGGAACAAGATAGGGACCTAACCAGTGTGTTTGTAACTTACCTGGATGCTTGATAAACTTACTGTCATATAACAACACCAAATATCTTGTCGCAAACTCTTTATGCTTAATATGGCGATCATGCCATGCCATCTATTGATCCTTCACAACCTATTGGTGGAAGCCTATGATGAAATGATCTTCTTCAAGCTAAATCAACTGCACAGTACATTCTTCTAATAAACTGTGCTACTATTGCAGCAGTACAATCAATGACTGGTGCAACTTCCACCCACCGAGTCAGGTAGCCAGTTGCAGTAATGATATAGAAAGCGCCAGTGTGCTTACCTGGTGGATTGATAGGACCTACAAAGTCTACAGCCCATTTATCAAATGGTTGCAGAGTCACCTGTGACACCAGTGGCATCTCATCCCTTCGCGATGGTTTACCAACCTGTTGGAAAACATCACAGCTCCTTACATAGTCTGCGGCATCATTATGTAATGTGGGCCACCATAGCCCAGCACGCAACACTTTTCATGCAGTAGCACGGCCTCCATAGTGACATCCCATGATTCCTACATGTGCTTCTTCTAGAATGGGACCCTACTCATGCGGTAAGACGCACCATCGCAATATTTCATCTGGTCCAAGTTTATATAGCTGTCCAACAATTAGTTGAAAATTAGAGGCTTTTATGACCAGCTGCTTCTTTTGGCTAATCGACATGTTTGTTGGGGCAACATTCGTAGACAAAAACTGAATAATTGGTGCATAGTGATCATCTGTGACTTCAACTCAAAACAATTGCGCATCTGGCAAGCCATCATCAATATTGGTTGGTTCTTCACCATTTTCAACTGTCCTGGCTTTACCACTATTTCAAAATCAAAATCTTGGAACAAAATGAACCACCTATAGATTCTCCCCCCCCCATAGGATTATTGACTAGGTATTGCAATGCAAAATGATCAGTGAACATGTTGAAGTGTCCACCCAACAAATAGTGCCTGAACTTTTGCAGAGCATAAACCATCGCCAGGCCTTCCCTTTTAGTTATGGTATAATTTCATTCAACAAATGATAACTTTGTACTGGCATATGCTATTGGATGATCCAAGTCTCCTTCGCTTGGATACGCAAGAACAACCCCAACACATTAGAAGAGGCATCAACATGCACATGGAATTCTTTATTCCAATAAGGAAAAACCAGTATTGGTGCAAAGGACATCTTGGCCTCCGGGGTGTCAAAGCTTCCTTGAAATTTCAGAGTCCATTCAAACACACTGTCTTTCTTTAACAACTTTTCCCTGGGAGTGGTAATCAAAACGTATCCCCTGATAAACTTGCGATAGTAGCCTGTACGTCCCAGTGTCGCTCTAAGCATATTTACATTCGTCGGTGGGGTAATATGAGGAATAACGCAATCTTCACCGGATCTAAAAAAAGACCCTCTTTGCATACAATGTGCCCAAGTAGTATGCCAAAGGGTGCATAGAAAATACATTTTTTTGAATTCAATGCAATCTGATGCTGTCTACACTATTCCAACATCAATTGCAGATTGCCTAGATGGTCTTTAACCAAGCCATAGACGGTCTAGTCATCCAGTTTGTTGGTATTTTGGGAGATGTGACACCACGACTTCCTTCAGACTCTGGAATATTAACATTCTACAGCTTGTCATCATCTTGAGGTTCCCTAGACAAGTTGTAGCACGCCATCATGGATTGGATGGAGCAATTTGCATGAGGATCAACGAGGTATGAAATAGGTATGACTTTTAGTACTACGTCGCGGATAATTTGCAAAGCGTTACATACCTTAGGGTTGGCATCCTGGAAGCTAAATGTTTGCACAAAGAAAACTAACAACTCCTCCCATGTGCTAATGGTTCTGTACAATTTTTCTGCCACATACCAGGATCTTGGCATCTCTTCTCGAGTATGAACAAAAGCATGAACCCACTCATCTTTGGGCCGCGATGTCCATAACATCTGACATTAGTTTAAATGACTGGTGGGGTCATTTTGTGCATCATATCTCCCAGCATGGTAGACCTCTACATTGCCAAAATGAACCATCATCAATCTGTGACACTGCTCCTAGTCATGGATCGTCTATTTATGTGTCACCCACCATCGAGCCGGAGTAGCCTTCAGTGCTACATGAAGAGCCAATATCCTTTGCGGTTCAAACACCTTCTCTTCAAATTATTTAAAGAACTTAGATAGTCTTGGAAGTCCTTCATAAATGGGCAACGTGATAGTCTCAGTCGCAATATATCGGAGAGATTGTGTAATCAACCTGCATTTTCTGAATGATACCTCATGCAACCGATTTTTCCAATTTTCTAGAGCATTGTCAGAGTCGGAGGATGCAAAATTTGCACCACGCCATCCAAGTTCACCATCGACAGTAGGATGGATATATTCCTTGGAGATGTTATAAGCATGATCCCAAATTCTCCTGATTCCATCCTTTACTGGTTCGATATATCACCGTCCTTCCTGAGGGTCCATAGGAGCAATGACCCTAACATCCTGGTTTTCAAATGTCATAACACGTTTCTTGAAGTTGATAACTACCATGCTATAATTATCCCATCCATTTACCAACAGTGTGGGATAGGAACCACCATCTCCTACAACTTCTATCACATCAAAGTCATCATGTGTTTTCATACCTTCAATTGCGACAACCAAGTTTGAAACATGAACAATGGGCTGAACCTTCACCTGGTTTGCTAAACACACCTGTACCAGCGACCATCCCAACATTGAATTTCCCATAAATTGCCAAGTTTTCTTTGTCAAGATGTTTATACTTGATCCAAGGTCCAAAATGACCGAGTCAACCTCATAATCTCCAATCTAGACATTCATCCTCATCTCCGTGTCGTTCTTCCTTTTTTGCAAGGAATTCATAGTGGAATCCTTCATTGTCTTATCCGGGAGGTGCAATAATGCCTAAAACTCAACAAGGGCATCCAAGTCCCTCACCAGCATAGAAAACTCTCAAAGAAATTGCACAGGGTACCATACTTCCGCAATGGTTGTGCCTCTACAGATGGATCGAAAACAAATGGCATATCAACAATTGGTAACTTACCTAGATTTCTCTCGATTTCGTTCTTTGTGTCAAAGAAGGTATCTTTCTTTGTCGCAATATCAAATGCGACCTTCTTCTTACCAGTGAGCGGAGCCTGTAGCCATGGTCCATCATCTCTAGTTGTCACACCAATGGGAGTGATAATCCCAATATCGACATCCTTCATCTGCGGCTCGACCTGAATAGTGGCAACTGTCGATCCCTAGTTCGAAGACAAGTTTTGATTCAAGGGTTGATTCATCAGTTGGTTCTGTGTCTGAGGCGAATTCTAATTCTAATTCTATGGTGGGACCTGGTTCTACATTATCGACTGGTTCTATACTTGGAATGCAGGGTGATTATGATTCTGCGCATTCTGTAACTAAGGAATTTGTCTTGCCTGCCATTTTGCAATCAACTGAGGGAAAATTTCAACATTATGATCACTGGATGCACAGTATGTACACTATGCATGGGGGAACTCCCTCTGGTAATGCCCAAACACACCACAGGTATAACACTGGACTGATTCCTAACCTCGTCCTCCCACGTGGCCAAATCCTCCTCCTCAACCTATGAACCCTCCGCGGAATCCTCCTCAGACTCCCCCTTGCTGATACTATTGTTGGGCCATTTGTTACTACAGTGGGTTAGGTTGCTGTTGGACATATTGCGTGGCTTGAACATATTGTGGCTGATTATACTGGAGTCACGGTGCTTGGTTACACTATGGTTGTACCACCATTTTTGGCAGTGGTGCAAATTGCGGTTGCACCATAAACTGTTGCTGTGGTTGCATAGGGAAAAAATGCAACGGAGGCGGTGGCGTATATAGTACCTATGCTACTGGTTGTACTAATTGTGGCTATGCTTGTGTTTGGGGATCCTCTCCTTTCACAAAGTATGAATCATACGTCCTTTCCTGGAGCAAATCATAAGCACAGCAGTTTTTGTCGTCATGTCCAATTGACCGACAAAATGTACAGTACAAAATTTCTGCTTTGGTGACCATCTTCTGCATGTAATCACAGTTCTCGTGTCGATGCCCATAGACCTAACAGATGTGACATCATGGTGTGCTAGCACCACTCAATGGGTTAGGGTCTCTTGACAACATATAGTTCCGAAATGTCAGACATGTATCCTTGGTATGTCCTCTTGCATGGAAATGGGTGCACCAAAGATCATCGTGATCTTCCTTAGCCTTTTTGATGTCCTACGATTGCAGCGTTAAATTGGCCAATTGTGCCTGAATCTGATTCATTCCAATGGAATTTTCCCCTACTGGTGATGCCTCCAATTTCATCGTGGTCTCCAAAGCCTCGCTATGCATCGCAATCTTTTGCTACATTAATGGTTGTTGGATATGTGGGACAAGTGTTGCAATAAACCATTCTTTATGCTAAACATCACTCATCTAAAAACTGACGCGAGCCATCAATGTCTTAAATCGCTGATCAAAATCCCAAATTGTTTCATTGGGGAATTGTTTGATCTCTTTCAATTCAGTAATGTACTGAGATTCAGACTTCGGCTTCTTAAATTCCTCAAATATACCTGTTCTGATCTCGTCCAATGTTTTTGTAGTACCTCTTGAGGCACCCGTGTGAATCTCATAAACCATTCCAATGCGTGACCCCTCAGAGTAGTGGCTAGGTGAATTTTCTTGATATCATCATTGATAGTTTGTCGAGCAGTCCATATCACTTCACATAAGAACCAGTATTTCTATGGATCGTTGGTGCTATTCCATTGAATATCGGTAACTTCATTTCATCTCCTGCCATTCTGGACCTTCTTCCTCCTACTGGTGCTCTATTACTAGACTGTTGCTGAAACGTCATGCAAGTTGACGTAGAATGCACATTCCTTCCTTGTGGTGGAGTAGTGCACGCAAGAGTAGACATGTTACTACTAGGGTTTGATCCTATCATTCTTCTTGGTGCAGCCTGGGCCTGTATGTCCTCATCGTCACAAAAAGGTCACTTCATCCCGTGTGGTTGTTCCTCATGGTATCACACTTCGACTTTAGCAGGACCTTCTCCCATCCTCTATGTCTTTACTCGGAACGTTGCTTCTCCCCTCGTACAACCACTTGTTTCTTCGGCGACCTTTACATTATCACCAAAAATCATGCCCATCTACCCCTTATTTCCTTATGCATTTCCCCCCTTTCTTTCGTGGTGCCTACATCCCCTGCACACCAGAGTTCCACTACTCTTGGTCCATCTTTAGGATACCCTTTTCACAAACTAGTTGCTTAATTGACAGTTGTAGTGAAAATAAGAAACTTCCACAAGGTCCACTGAAAAACTCCCTTTCTACTTCGCTGAAAGATTTATTAGTATCAAAAGCAAACTCAGTGATGTATCCTTCTAAGATACTATCCAACCATACCTTGAATTACCACGATGCCTTGTTGCTGGTTTCTTACAGTGCCTGGTTCAATTCTGGGGTCCAGGATGTCAGCTCTCCTCCTTAAAATTTTGTCTTCTTCTTAGCAAAATTTTCCAACCATTCATGCAAGAGCATGGGGAATTCACGAAAGAACCATTCATGAGGATTGTTGTGGATATATCTATCCAACCAATGACCCATCGACAGCTTAGGATTTTGGTTTTCGGATTCAACAAACTCCCACAACTTCAAGTCAAACCATCCCTCGATCTCTGATCAAGTCGGATGCTAGAACATATCCCCCTCCTATTTGTAACTTGGTCTCGGCAAAGGAACCGTTTGTTGGCGAAGCCCACCAACAAAGCTTCGTCGACAGGGGTTCCCACTCTGTCGACACCCTACAGTGCAATTTCCCTAAGCACTAGCCCAGACAGGTTTTACCCTGCCCAACAATGTTTACGGAGCAGACGAGGTCTCACCCGAGGCGTTTAAGGGAGAGCTGTTAGAACTGAGTTTCTAACAGTGGGAGAGGAGGATATGGGGATCCAATGGAGGGAGATCATAACTTATGCGATCATCATACAGTATCAAAATATCACAACATTATTCATGGAACATCATAGCGCATCAAACAGTTACAGAAACATAGATTGCATCAACTTAAAATCGACAGATCACATTGATATAGTAGGAAGAAACTGAATCGCATCCATATCATGTCATTGTAACAAAACATATTCACAACATCGTAACAGATCTATAACAAT
This sequence comes from Pseudotsuga menziesii, assembly GCA_001517045.1. Lineage (NCBI taxonomy): Eukaryota > Viridiplantae > Streptophyta > Pinopsida > Pinales > Pinaceae > Pseudotsuga > Pseudotsuga menziesii. The sequence continues at coordinate 371,411 of LPNX010119401.1, forward strand.
AGACAAGAATTGATCCATACTCATCGCATCATATATTAATCTGGTGCACATATGCCACATTACACAATCCTTCTCCAAAATCGGAGACTGCATACATCAGGAATAAGCCCAGATAAAATCACAGTCAAAACAGATCACACCAGATCTTATCTCTTACTATCGTGCATGCAATCACATACAATTGTTCATAAATTCTCACCCACGACTCCCCCTTCCAATTGCCCCAAAAATAGATCTATAAATAGGCTTATGCCTTTACTTCAAGGGTCCACTAATAACTGACTTCTAACCGCTACTGACCTATTGCAACAAAAATTGGTCAAAATATACATAAAATATTAAAAAAGTGGTTATTTTCCCACTTAGTACGCCGATCTTCCCTTGTGTGGTACGGCATGAGCTTACGTAGCTGTCGCGACACTGCGCAACTCTCTCACCCAAAACCCTTTTCCAACACACACCGGAGTTCCACTACTCTTGGTCCATCTTCAGAATACCTTTTTCATGGAACAGTTGCTTAATGGCCAACTACAGCGACAGCAAGAACCTTCCTCTAGGTCCACTGAAGAACTCTCTTTCTGCTTCGCTAAAGGAATTATTCATGTCAACTACAAACTTAGTGATGTATCCTTCTAAGATATTATCTAACCACACTTCAACTTCTTGTGATGCCTTATTATTGGTTTCTTGTAACTCTTGGATCAACTCTGGGGTCCAGGATGTCGACTTTCCTCCTTGAAAGTTTGTCTTCTTATTAGTAAACTTTGCCAGCTATTCTTGCAAGAGGATAGGAAAGTAAAAAAAGAACCATTCATGAGGACTGTCGTGGATATACCTGTCTAGTCAGTGGCCCATCGAGAACTTCGGATTCTAATTTTCAGCTGCGAAAAACTCTCGCAATTTTAGATCAAAACATCCTTCGATCTCTGGTTGAGTCGGATGCCAAAACATATCCTCCTCTTAACAGAAACTCAGGTCCTAGAAATGAAACCATTTTTTGGCGAAACCCACCAACAAAGCCTCGTCAATAGGGGTTCTCACTCTATTGACGCCCTACAGTGCAATCTCCCTGAGCACCGGCCCAGACAGGTTTTACCTTACCCAGGAACGTCTGCAGAGCAGATGAGGTCTCACCCAAGGCGTTCAAGGGAGAGCTGTCGAAACCAAGTTTTGAGCAGTGGGGAGGGATGACATGGGGATCCGACAGAAGGACACCATAACTACTCGATCCAGAGATAGCAGTCGAATTTACACTATTTATTCAACTTGCAGAGGGTATTCATAACTTATGTAATCATCATATCCTCACATAGTTATCACAATATCACATCATTATTCATGAAACATATCTACTCATCGCGCAACAGATAGTAGCACAAAACAGATTGCATCGACATAGCAGCAAAATAGATCACATTGATATAGCAGGAAGAAACTAGATAGCATCTACATTATGCCATCATAAATGAACAGATTGCAACATCATAACATATCAGATCGCAATAACAATAATAGACAAGATTGTAACAACAATAACAAACAAGATTTGTGCCACAATCACCATATCATATTAATCTTACACAACAGAACTGCATTACACAAAACCAAAGACTGCATACATCAGGAGAAACCCATATTAATCTTCTCCAAAACCGGAGACTGCATACATTAGGAGAAACACATATCAATCGCAGGTACATAGGGAATTCTTCACAAAACTAGATCATGCTAAACCTTATGTCTCAATTATCCTATGATGTGATTCTCCTAGACTCAGTCGGTAGCTCTTTCTAATCCTGATTATTTTCTATTTGCAAAACTAGATCTATAAATAGGATTGTTCCATTACATTGAGGGTCCACTCCTAACTAACTTATAACCGCTAATGACCTATTACAACAAAACTTGGTCAAATAACATATAAAATATTCAAAGCAGTTATTCTTCCACCCATCGTGCTTATCTGGCCTTGCACGGTACCACGTGAGGTTGCACAGCTGCCGTGATGCTGTGCAACTCACTTACCCAAAACCCCTGCCAACACTATTCAATTGCATAAGTTAGCCTAGAATATGGATAGGAGGCTGCTTTCTGCTGCTAGATATGCCCAGAACTATAGGTACGATTGATTGAGGTATGTAATGCACCTAAAGGCTAGAACTGCTCCCAAAATGTTGTTTAGAGGCTCAGAACAGTTCATATAATCTCCAGGTTTTGGATTTATGGTTGTTTTCATGCCCATATCTATTACTCTCAAGCTTTCTTTTCCCACAATCAACCCAAAATTAGAAATGAATGTTGTTTTAGGGCTTCTTGAGGCCATAAACATACCCAAAATTTCCCATAGTGCTATAAAAATGGTATAGACCTATCTAAAAAGTAATCTTTGTCATAGGACAAAGATTTCTAATCCATTTACCAATTACAAGCAATATTTGTCATAGGACCATAAATATAACCATAGGGTTTTTTGTTCTTCTCATAGAGATGAATATTTTATTTTGGAAATGTATGTGAACTATATGTTTAGCGGGGATGAGTACTGAAACCAATAAATAAATTTTTTTTGTTGCAAAAGGCTTATCCTTGTAAGTTAATATAAAGTACAAAGAGTAGTCCTTTACATCACTAAATTTCCTCTTTCCACCACAGTGAGGAAGGAAAGAATATCCAACTGGGTTGTAATAGTAGAGGACATAGTGTACTCTCGTACAAATGCACTTAACATAAATTTTAGTTTCTTAATATTCCCAAAAAATTTGGAAATCCATTCAATTGAATCCCTTTTCAGGATCCTCAAAGTTGCATTATATCTTTTTTACCATGACATAATTTGTATAAAATAATAGGTTTCATAATTCCACATGTCTCCATATGATTTTATATATGGAAGGCCTTACATAACCCCTCTAAGTTGGAATCACTTAAAATACCAAGCAATTTTGGGACTCAAGATACTACAAGAGATGGAAGAGAAAATGGCTAAGACAATGATTGTTTAAAGAACTATGAGAATACAAAAGGGGACTGATTTCCTTGTAGCTTATTTAATGGTGTCTCCAAACCATCTTGAAGAAGAAATGGTTTCCTAGAATATCAAGTTGCAATTCTGCCTAGATAAACAGATTCAAGAAATAAAATTATAAAGATAACCAGAAGGTTTTCCATTTCTTCTCATAGAGATCAATATTTCAATTTGGAAATGTTTATGTCCTATATTCCTGGAGGGGAGGTGTGATGAAACTAGTAAATACTTTTTTGTTGTTGTTTCAAAAAGCTTAGCTTTATAATTCAATATAATGTACAAAGAATAATCCTTTACATTAATGAATTTCCTCTTACCACCACAATGATGAAGGAAATCATATCCAACTGGGCTGTAATAGTAGAGGACACAATGTAATCTCCTAGAAAGGAACTTAGCATAATTTGAGCTTCCTAGAATTCCAAAAAAATTTGGAAATCCATTCAATTGAAACCCTTTTTAGGATCCTAAAAGTTCATTTGTATCTCTTTTTCCATGAATAGGATAGAGTAGTGATCCAGAGGACATGCCAAATGGAAACCAATAAATTTCACCCAGAACATAGCATAATTACTTCTCATCTCACATAATTAGACCAGAATTAGCTTTCTGCTCATTCTTTGCTGCTAAAACACGCCTAGAACTACTATTCAATTGCATAAGTCAGTCCAGAATATGGATAGGAGGATTCTTTCTGCTGCTAGACATGCCCATAACTACTTTATATCATTTTCATGAGTTCAAGCACCAATAAATCCACTTCAAACTTTTTCTTCTACCTTTTTTTCCTATGAAAGATGGCACCAGAAAATTATTAATATATAGTGGTGTAAGATTTCACAGTTAGGAATACATAATATGTTGAGTTCTTGGGATTAAACCACATGGAAGACTTTAAAATTGTTCGACACTAGTGAATCATTCACCCATTATAAGGGAGAGAGGTGATAGATTTTAAAATCATTAGTTCTTTTCATCCTCGAGGATGGAGATAATCCATATTGTCAACCCTCTAGTGCATTGACTTTCAACAAGCAATGGAAGTTAGACATTTATCCACCTACATAGACTGAAGCTTCTTGTGCAGAGTCATGCTTTTCACTTGTATGAGGATAGCCATTTTCCAATTCAATACTTTAAGGGTTCAACAATAAGAGCAACATACTGTTCTGCAGCTTGCTTCATCCAAAGTATTGGTAGCTTCTTCCTTATTCACCCTTTAGTATACTTAGTAAAGCATGGAATTAAAAGATGGATTCACATAAACTTTGTTGGAAATTAATGGATAGTAGTCTAGACATATATATTCCAAAATGAATAGCACTGGAGGGATGCAATTATGAGGGATTGATGCCCAGAGAAGGAATGTTTTCTCCATGTGTTGCATAAGTAAGTATTGTGGTTTTCAAACAATTGATCCGACATAAAATTTCAATAGTGGTATACTTAGTAAATCCTACTCTTTCCTTCCAATTATAGAAATTGTCTTGATAATTCTATACATCCTTATTCACCTTAGTGGTGCCGTAGGCTATCTAGGGTGTGGACTGGAGATTGTAGTATAAACGAAACAATTATTCCATGATATTTTTAGGTATAAGTTTCCTTTGTCTATCCTCTATGTTTCTTCATTTCTGGCATATTCTTGCACCTTAGATCTACAAACTCAGGATTGCATTATTCATTTTTTCCAAAACCTGCAAACCCTAATTTCCCTATTGTTTGTCTATTGTTATCTCTCATATACCTCTCAACATTTGGTTGTAACCCTAAATGATGGATCCATTCCCTTATATTCATGAATAATTCCATTCAAAATGAACCCTAAACATGAAGAATTCCATTCAATTCAATCCTAAACGATGGATCTGGATGCAATTGATACAACCTCAAAACCATAATGGCTATCGAGACAAGATTCGGACAGGACAAATCAGTCATTTACAACAATGTAACTTGAGGAAAAATTCAATTTCTTTGTTTAAACAATTTTCTTCGTGTCAAGCTGAGAATATTGTGATGATGGAGGAGCCTACATCTCTCTCTTGAAGATATTGTAGATACAATGTCTAAATCTAAAAGGCCTCCCTAGGCCTCCCAACCTAGGTCACACTTGTATAAGTTGTAGATCAGCATAAAACCTTAGTTTGTTTTTAAACAAGTGTTCAGCCTTGAAGATCCACATGTACCATATGAAGGATTTGTTCAACATTATTAAGTACCCTTATTTGAAAATTGTTCTTCAATGACTGAAAATGATCACGCTTGATGACAAAAAGAGGTATAGTCCAAAGAGTAACATCCGTGATGTGTGCATTGAGTTATTCGGTTCATTGGATACATGGGTAAACACTAAAACTAGGAATCGTAAAACCATGCATAAATATATGATATTCATAGACACTTGTGTAAATATCAAGAAAATAGTTAATGACAAAATGAATAGATAAGGATTGAGTTATTCGGTTCATTGGATACAGGGGTGAATCTATTTTTAAACATTTGTTACAATTTTATAACATTTAGTTTAGGAGTTTGTTGTGATGAGTTGGAATTTTTTCTAAGTTATATGTAATCCTATGGGTGTAGAGTAAGAAGAGAGGAGTGGCCAAGAAAATGAATAATAGGGCCAACGTAGACTGGAGACTTGACCTAGAAGTTGTGTGGTCAGGTCGGTGTAGTGTTAGAAGCTCTCAGAATGTGAACTCATCTATAGAGGTTGGGATTGGGTTTGGGGAATTGAGAGTGATGAGACGAGGGGTAGGGGCCATAAGAGATTCCACCCTCACGTGGTTGGTCCTGTTTAGTAGAGAATATTAAATTAATCTCAAAAAAGAGAGGAGCTCAATGAATGGTAAGGAAGAATACATTAAACACAATTATTTCTATAATTGTAGTGTTTAAATTTTACTGTTTCTATTTGATTCCTCCATTGGAACTTGTTACAGATAGCATTGAGAAACATTTTCATAGTTAAGAGGAAAGAAAAATGATTTTGATGTGATCGATGGCCCTTATATGCACAGTGTTTTTGGTTCTCCATGTTTTATCAGGCGATCTATTATTAACAATTAATTTACTTAAATAGTTAAATAGTATTGTAATTTACATTGTAATAGTATTGTCTTTATTTAGATTGGTTTTGTTATTTTCATAAACAGACAAATATTTATTTGATGGGTCCTAACATGAAATTATTGCAACAGGAAAAAAATTTAAGTATGTTGAATGATGTTTTGAAAGGTAAAGTAGAAGAAGACAATGCGAAGCTCCACAAATCAAGGTATAATTACGTTTTATTTTATTTTATTGAACTGTGTATTGGGTATTTATGCATGTGCACACACGCACATTTAGTTGATGATGGTGATTACCATACATTCATGCGAACTTTGTTCTATCTTATCTATAAACTTACCTTAATTAATTTGATTTATCAAGTTGTTTCTATGATTGAATAACTTGGAAAATAAACTTCTGATTTTTTTGAGTTAGTAAGTTGTAGAATCCAGTCTTTTCACAAATATTTTTAAAAATAGATCTAATGTATTTGTAGGCCAATAAGTCCAAGAGAGTAATTTTATAGTGTATATATATGTATCCTTTCCTTTATGTCATTCCATTAGTAGCATTAGAGTATGGTACTGATGAGCTATTAGCAAACCCTAGTCTTCACTTGAGTGTATGAGGGTGGGGCCAAGTTTCTTTTTGGGTTCATTGGGAACACAACCTCAATATGGTTGTATTCATGGCTTGATCTATATCTGAAAGGTAGGTTTTAATAGTCCACCCAATCTGATGAAATTCTTTTGATATCTCATTAATCATGAGTCAACCGTCCACATATCCCGCAGATCGAACATTGATAAACTAGGGCACTTACCAACAAGCTTCATCCATAAACTAGGGAACTTACCAACAATGTGCACTATGCCATACTCAGCCAAACATTAGAATAAAAAACCCTTTGCATTAGGTTGGATCGACACCATATTCTCCAAGAAATAAACCCATAAGTATTCTACATATTTTTTAGTGATGACCATAAGCTATGAAACCCTCATATCATGATATGTAATAGTCCTTGTCCTCCTCCTTTAAGGGTCATAACTGCTGAACATTACCACTGTGTAGGGCTGATATTATTCCCATATATCCCTTTTCTAGGGTTTTTTATGACCAAAGGATTTCCCAGAACTTTGGATTCAATGCCCAAATGCATTCAAAATTGTCCAAACATGACTTGGGACTCACTAGAATTCATGTTTTAGGGTTGTTATTATGCCGAGAATTGTTTTTTTAGATATGAATTTGAAGAATCCACCTCACACTGCATAATATAAGTCTGAGAATGAACCTTAGTAAGTTCCAATGACCCTTAATATAAGTATGAGAATGACCCTTAGTATTAAAAGGATGAAAGTTTATGATGCACTTTACTATTTTGAGTTATGTGCAAATGTACTAGGGTTAAGTGCACCTTGTATGCATTCTCTGTGTTTGAATTATATGTACAAGGTTTCAAAATTAATTGGTGCAAATTCTTGATGGATGAACTACCTCAAAATCGTGCAATACATCGGCCTCATGTTTCATTTGCTAAGTGGAAATGGAAACCCCTATTAGGTTAGATAACTTTACCTAATACTAGACATGACCATTATTTCCATATACTATAACTCATGGAAGTGCCAATAGTATTGAAGAAAAATGACATTAAATGATGTTTCCTTTCTCAATGGTATGATCACATGATTAAAACTATGGATTGTATTTTATTGATCCCATAGACATTGTTGAATACATGTGGGAAAAAATGATTTGATATGGATCAAGATGACAATTTTCTATGGGTGAGGGTGGATGACCCCAACAATTTTCAACGAAAACACTACCCTACTATTTGATTGAATCCACCTTTGATAAGGAGGTTTCTTCATGGATAGGGGATAAGAAGTCAAAAAATTCAATGAGAATGAACTACATCTTTCCTGGAAAGGACAAAAAAAGTGTATGACACTCAAATATGCTAAAGAAAATAAAGGGATTTGTGGTTCACTCAAGTTTCAAATTCAACAAAGACATAATCAACCATGTCCCTGAAGAAAATTTATTTTGTTGTTGTGTTGATGCAACCAATTTTAGATACTCCTCACTACTTTGAGAATGGAATTATAAAATCCTTAGTACAAGTCATTGTATTTTTGCAAGGAGGGACACCCAAGAAGGTGGGATACATAAGAAAACATTTGCTGTTTTTTTTTTAAAATATACAGAAGCTCGTCGGTTATCCAATGCGTTGTGTCCCTCGTCCGACAAGGTTTCCATAACTTCGACAAGCTTGATCTGTTGGATATTAGATGAATACCATCCAAAACCGACTAGAACCCGTCGGACTAAGCGTCTCACAAATGAAAAGGTGAACTTAGAAAATGGAGAAATTGCCATTAGAGCAACGAATAAAGAGTCATCGGACATTTGACCCTTCACCGTCAGAAATCTGATAAACAATTCCTCTAACATTCGACGACATAAGCCCAAAATTTTACAAAGGAACTGTCTCACATTCGACAAAGATGATTCGAACAAGAACCAGAGTACTGAATTTGAAGTTCCCAATTGAACCAGAAAACCAATTCACATCGGCCCTCCCAGGACTATTTATTTACTAGTTTAGCTGAACCTCTATACTTAGTTGTCTGATAAGTCCTTCCCGCAATACTGCCCCTACAAGTTCAAATCCTGCAACTCTATTTCCGCAATTTCCTTCCTGCAAAATTGTTTCTGCAACTCTATTTCCGCATATGCAGGATGCGGGATTCCAAATTTTTTGAACCTTCCTTCTGCAATTCTGATCCCACAATAGCCTATCCCGCATGCGGGATGCAGGATGTGTGTTCGTATTTTTCAGATTTTGATTCCCACAAATCTTCTCCTGCAATCTTTTGTCTGTATCTTTGATCTTTTGGAGGGCAAATCTAGACCGTTTATATTTATTTTGATGCAGATATAAATTCTGACCGTCAAATCATTGCGGATCCAATCTCCATTGTCGATCTAGGTTTTATTCTGATCATTAAACCTGCAAACTTCAAACTTTGATTTTTCTTGATCCTTACAATGATCGATCTATTCGTTTCTGAATCCTGCAACAATTTTTCTTTGCGCATACATTTCATTTACGAAATCCTCCAATTGGATTTATTATCTAATTCTCCCATGCGATTGATTAGAGAATATATCAATTGATCTTTGTTCCTTCTCGCTTTCAAGAACCCTGAATTCATACACATATTTGTAAGTTTTACAGAAATTAGACAAGCATCTATTTCACAATTTCATACATTCAAATAGAGATGAAATTTACACACATAGAACTATGTTGAAATAGGATTTTTCATTTATCAAATGAAATTATACAGACAATCTATTTCAGAACCTATGTTCTTATCTACTCAGGCTAGATTAATATTGTTAGGCCAGATATACATTGTTAGGCCCCATTCCTTTGGCTCATACAGGCCTTATAGACCTAACTCTGTCTTCTATCTGTTTCTTGTCTACTCTACTCTACTCTACCTCTATGCCTCACAGGATTACATATATATATATATATATATATATATATATATATATATATATACAAACAGAGATGTGAAACAATTCTGGTTCAGATCCAATAAACACTCAACAATCAGCTTAATTAACTCAACTATCAATCCTATCCTATGATTCGTTGCCCTTATTGAGGGATTTTATACATGATTCATCAATTACTCATCACTCACCTAATGAATCACCTAATTGACTCACCATCTATCTAAAATCAAATAAAACATAGGTTTATTTACAAAGTAATGGTTCAATACCGTCAGTTCACAACTTAAGATCCCTCCTAGGCTTGATCAAACATTTAACACTTGGATTTGAATTGACAGCAGGATGCTCCTACATGGATGAACCTAATAATTTTCAACGATAGTGCTACCCTACTATTCGATTGAATCCACCTTTGATAAGGAGTTTTCTTCATGGATAGGGGATAAGAAGTAAAAAAAATCAACGAGAATGAACTACATATTTCCTGGAAAGGACAAAAAAAGTGTATCACACTCAAATATGCTAAAGAAAATAAATGGATTTGTGGTTCACTCAAGTTTCAAATTCAATAGAGACACAATCAACCATGTCCCTGAAGCAAATTTATTTTGTTGTTGTGTTGATGCAACCCATTTTAGATACTCCTCACTACTTTGATAAAGGAATTATAAAATCCTTGGTCCAGGTTGTTGGGACACCCAAGAAGGTGAGGATACATAAGAAATATTTTGCTGAAAATATTTTTTTTAACTATACTGAAGCCTGTTGGTTATCCAACGTGTTGTGGCCCTCGTCTGACGAGGTTTCCATAACTTCGACAAGCATGATCGGTCGGATATTAGACTAATACCGTTGGAAAATCGATTATCACACATCAAAAATCCAACGGAATGAGCGTCGCACAAATGACAAGGTGAACTTGGACAATGGATAAATCGTCATCAGAGCAACAATTAAAGAGTCGTCGAACATTCGACCCGTCGCTGTCGAAAATCCGACAAACAATTCCTCTAACATTCGACGGTATAAGCCCGAAATTTTAGAAAGGAATTATTTCACATTCGACAAAGAGTTGTATTTTCGACAACCTGGAAGTCAGAAATTCAACGACGTGGTCGTGAAAGACTTCGGCATACTACATCAAAAAGTCGACAGATTTTTGCACGTGGTCGAATATTCGACGATATGCCACCGACGACAAAAAAAATTGTTGTTGTCGAATTACCGACAGGCGTTTGTCGAATTTTAGAAATGGAAGCCGTTGGATTTTGGGCTCAAATTCTATTGTGGATTGAGCCTCTGCCTATGAATATCATCTAATAATATCTACCAATTGCAAATTATTTGCATTAAGTGGGGTTTTTGCTTAGATATATCTCCTTTTGAAGATGGTTCATTCCTACACTATCCAATTTTACTTTTAGTTGAATACTATGTAATTCAAAATTGTTGGAGGTAGATCTAAGACCCAAACATATATAGTTTCATATCATTCCAAAAGTGGCAGGATTTAGTTGTTAAATTTAAAGTTTTACTGTTACTTTACTTCTTATACTTTGTTAGAGAAAAATCTATAAATTGTAGCTGGCAGCGTTGGGTATTACATGTAGTTTATTGTAATTGCAACAATCATACAAACTATTGATCAATATATTCATACATAATATTTTTGACAATATATTCAATGTGCACTGCCAATTCATTGTTCATAAATATTGTAATATTTTTTTCCAATGCTCTCAACCTAGCTATGAATCTACTCTCAAATTTCTACTCTCCTTGAAAGTTTTCCAATTGATTTCAATCTAACAAGCTAAAAAAAAAAAGCTACTGTTTGGATTTTTCCCAAAACACGCATAAGATTCAATACGCACTCCCATTGTTGAGCATTGTTGAGACTTTTATTATGCTTCCAAAAGTCTCATTCTTGTTCCTAGCCAACATAAATTCTTTGAGCATTTTGTACTTGGGTACTTTAGTAGGCCCTGTTTCCAAGATCCATTTTTTGTCTTTTATTTACTCCCCACATTTTGATTAAGGAGAGTGCTAATGTATGTAGACAATTGTTAAGCATACATATTCTAGTAATTACTTACTAGGTCCCTATACTTAGGTTGGTATACTAATCTTTCAGGTTGTATACCTTATTTTTCCAATTGAAATACCAATCAATTACTTGCTTCATCGTAATAAATATAGGGTTTACTCTTATATTTCAATATATAAAGTCAACGTTTATTGTCATTCTATTATTTATGAAACTAAAATCATACATATTTATTATGAATTAACAATTTCACAACCTTCAGTCTTTGCTAAAACGTTTTCTCGATCATCATTACAATTCTATATTTACAGCTCATCGATACCCCTCAAATTAATAAATAAATGTACATATGATAGATCATGTTCAAAGTAACGAAATCAAGCTGTAAGAAAGATATGACAATAAGTGTAAGAATTGACAATCATATGCCCTTTATACATCAATGATACGCTTGAAATTGATATAGTTATATGACACATTTTCACATATAACCTAGGTTTAAAATAAGGCACGCAAGGTATTACAATAAGTGTAAGACTTGATGAACTTATGCCCTTAGTGCCTATGTAGACGCACATCAATGGCATCCTTGTAATGCAAAGTTACTCTTGTAAATGTGTCAACTGAGGCAGGGGAGCATAAGAAAATGAGAGTATTTAAATCTATTGAAATACGCAAGGAAGATGGGAATGATAAAAGCATCAAGTACATAGTGGTTATCACTTCTTTTCTTAATAGTGTAGTCTTATTTCTATGAAGTAACCCAATAGGATAAGACCACATCTGAAATTTCCACAAAATTGGATTTTCAAATGGCCTTATAGGTCTGGATGAACCATCTTGACATCTATTTCAATTATATTTAATATCCACAACAATATGAAAATTAGTTGAAATGGTGATGAACATCTTCGATGGTTAAAATAACAAAATTTGTATAGTTCCATTAATATCTTGACTTTCTAAGCAGTATACTTTATATAATCTCTATCCTTTTGTCAACATAAGTTTCACAGAAATAAGTGCAAAAAAACGTAAATAGACTATGGAAAGAGTGCAAGCACAAAGAAATATGATGATAAAACTTCTTATAATTAATAGTTTAGTGACATCTATGAGTAGTTCAGTAGCTAAAAAAATGAGTTCATAGGTAGTATATTGAGAGTAGAGCGGGGGGATTTAACATTGGGAGAAGCTATATTGATATGAACATTTCAATACCAGCCAAAATAACATTAAAATGGACACAATTAACATATAGGCATGATGGCAGTGTGATTTCTCTTTTATACGAAACATTACCAAATGGTACAAGTAGCCCCTGGCTTTGTGTCTATGGAATAAAATAAATTTTATATTCCTTGATTACTTACTTCTCTTAAACTGGTCCACATTTTCTCAAATTTCAAACCACCATTGTTAAGAAATTGACATAATGAAAATTATTAAAATCACCAAAATCTCAGACTAAACGCAAACTAAAAACACTTGATTATAAACTTACTGAACTAAGTGCATAATTGCAATTTTGAGAAAATGAGGTTGTATTCTAACATAATCTGAGAGACCATGATAGAATACAAGTAACCCACTCCTTGAAATTTTAAATGAAATTATTGTTGTTGCAACATAGCTCTGGATTCTTTCATGAAACCCATAGGCTGTAATGTCCCCTTTTTGGAATTGTATTAAAATGCCAATTTTCCAATTTTTTCACAATTTTGTCTCTTGACTAGTTTTGATGTCTAGACCTCCAAATTGACCCAAATGCTTCCAAATTTTCTCTGAAATTACATGAATGATAATATAACTTAAATATCATGCTCATGTATGTTTTGTGACCTCCCAATTAATTCTGCAAACTTTTTTAATGTTCTGTTCAAAGTAGGAGTCTTTACTAGCAAATTGGGGCTCCAATTCCCCCTGGGTAATTGCCGGAAATGGCTTAAAAAATGATCCCAAAGTCACTTGAATTTCTGAAAAGAGGATGGTTATGTGTAAGGGACCTTTTCAAAGTCTCATATGCATCATGTTTCAGTTTATACAGTCTGTTATGACTCTTTCCAAAACAACTCCCAAGTCACAATTTCGACCCTTGGGGAAAATGCACCAAATCTTCTCCCAATGCAATAAAAGTGAGTAAAATGGCTTCCAATGCTTAATTAAAGAACATGATACTTGAAATAAAAATTAATTACAGTCCATACATAATAAATTTATCAGAGATACATTCCTCCATTGGAAATAATAAGCATTACCATGGCATATATCAAAATGAAGTGGAAATGGTCATTGTTTGCTCATTAAAAGTCATTTTGACATACAAATATTGGGAATTTAGAATTGAAACTTTATGAGAATTATTAAAAGAGAATATTTAATTTATTCCAATCATAAATTGACAATGAAAATCTCTTCCAATTCTAAATCATCAGCATTACAATGGTTCACAACAAGATAGTGGGGAAATGACACTATTTCTTCATTGTTCAACATTTTTACATGAATTATTTTGGGTATTTAAATGTGAGAGTATTCTAAACATGAAATACAAAGCATATACATCAGAACATAAGATAATGAGAATTATAATATTCCCCAAATATATCAATAGCTCACCCAAAGCATAATCCCTCCATTGGCATGAATATGGTGTGAAAACTGGAAATAGTTGAGAGAGAGTGCTGCAATAGAAGAATACAAATTATTTCCTGTAGCTTACACTTGCAAATAAGAATCCATTAAATCTCCATGAAATACCTGAGTGGCCTTTCCAAACACCAACTAGGATGGGAATCTTTCACCCTCGAAATTGGCTTAAGCAAGAAAACTAGTCATCCACTAGCTCTCACAATTCACAAATGACAATTTCACAAATGAGAAAAAGCTTCTTCTCATGGATTATCCCTGTATTTTATAAGAATTATTGGTATTCTAAGGTTCCAAATCCATCCATAAACCAAATCCAAGTCTAATTGGTTTGGATGCTCATGCTATGCCATGTGGCCTCTCTCTTCACCTTCCCTCTTCTCCCAAATTTGAGTAGGAGCCTCTTGGCCTTCTCCAACTCCCAATTTCGACCTCTAAGATACTCTATTCAGTCCCGACATGTCAGTATGTCATTATTTCATCCTTCAGATCTGACTTGTGTCATAACTGTCATAGAATCTCCATCATTGGTGTCATAGATGTCATAAATGCAAGGGGAATCTAGCCAAGTGTCCATGAAACTCCCATTTGGCTCTTCCTCTCCCATGTAAGTTACAATTCATCCGAAATTCGACCTATGAAGTATATGGACAAGTATATTAGCCTTATAATCCATACAAAAACATTATGCTTCCCATATATTATAATTTGCAAGAGAAAGATACCATTTAACATAGGAATTCTAGCTAGTGTGGGCCCCATAGTCTCCATGTGTCTTCATGCTCTATTACCACTTCCATTTTCTCTTGTATTTATTTAATAAGATCAATTATTAAATATTTATCCCCTTCTAATGTCTAAACATCATTTATTATCCCCCTTATTCCAAATCTCAAAGCTTCCACCCCCAACCTAGGAAACTAGTGATTTTCCTCCTTGGCAATTATTTGACTTTTAGCATCCATTTGACAACTTTCATGAATATGGAAAATGTGATTTGGCCATTGTGATCCAATGCCAAATTTGGGACAGTGCATAGGCATAGTATGTATGAAATTGGAAGAACATGGTGGTGGACTGCAAGAACTGGTGTTATAATCAAATATCTTTCAACACTTTTTTTTATTGACATTTGATAAAAATGAAAGTGCTACAAGCAAGAAAATTAATATTGTGATTAGTAATATGCATCTCCATGATATTATCCAAGGAACCAAAGCAGAAGAAAAAATATTGTACAACCAAAAACCAACCAAGTTTATTAATTCAAATCAACAGTTTAGTATACTATAATTTCCCAATTAAAAAATTCCCAATAAAGGCAGAATTTTGGAAAAATTGTCTTCACTAGTTTTGACCAAGGGGGATTCGAATGGATCAAGAGGGTCTCAAATTTGGTAGAGAATATTGTGGGGAATATTATAAATATTAAAGTGACTCTCTTATAGTTTTATGATAGGTCATATACATCTGCAACTTGAATTGGGCATGATGGCAAAAAGGGAAAAATTACTAGCAATTTATGATGCAATTCCCCCTAGGGTATGGGTAGAAATGGCTCTCCAAATCCTATTCGAACCTCCAAAATTTAAGAACAGAGTATGGGGAATGTAATAATAATTAATTTACTGTCATTTTTTTTGGTTAATATTTCTTCAACTGAGTTTTAAATCTTCATATATGAATCCACAATTTCAGTGATATTTTCTTACGGGAAATGACACATAAAAGCTCAAATTCGTCTCATAAATGGTGAATATAATGGTTAAGAACAGATAAATATGAATATATATCATTTATATCATTTCAATATCTCACTAAAAACACTTAACATTTATCCAACTCACAATATACATCATATACACAATCTCCATTGAAAGGGAAAATCATTACATGGAAACTAGTCACAATAAAGCTTGGAAATGTGGACATTTGCACATGTATTTATTCTGATTTCGAATTATATATGGTATGAGAGACATATTAAATATCCAATAATCATTCACCCATTCTTGTGCATCAACTGAACTCAATGGGGCACAATCACCTTTCACACAAGTGCGTCTTCATGGAAAAACATGGAAATCTAGAAGTAGAAATTGAGAGAATGGGAGGAAATATGGATCACAAATAGAAGAATCCTCCTATATACAATAAAAAAAAATCTGAAGTTCCAAATTATAGGTCTTAATGGACTCTCCCATGTCCAATTTGGATGAGAATCTAACTCTCTCAAAATTGGCCCACTAGTAGGGTAAGTGTGCACTCACCGTGCAAAGGACAAGCAATTGCTCTCCAAATGCCAAAGGAAAATTCACAAATGATAAAAATCCATTTCCATTCCTCATGAAATATTTTTATAACCCTCAAAAGGTACTCCAATTTATAATTAATTCCCATAGGATTTCTCCACTCATCCTTGATGTTTAGTAACCTCCACGACACTTGGCCTTCTCCTAGCCCCTTCATCTTCCACCAAATTTGAATGGTTTCCTATAACTCCCAAATTCGACCTCTTGCTGGAAATTTATATCCCTTTCATGTAATATTTTTCATATGTTAGCAATAATGTCTGTAATCAGGTCCGACTTGTCATACAATATTCCATCATTGTTGTCATAAAGCGCAGGGAATCTAGCTCCACATGGAACCTAGTTTCTTCCTAGACTCTTCCTCTTCTATGGGGAGTTAAACCTACTAACCCATTCGAATACTTGGGATAATGATATGTAATATTATGACTCTTCACCTTCCAATAACCTTCCATCAACCATAATTTTGAATTTGGGATTAATTCATGACACGTGCAAGGAGGAATCTAGCCACCCAAGGCCCCCATGGACCTCCAAATGTCCTTATGAAGAAATTCCACTTTATTTTATACATATTTATTATTTTTATGACCCAAATTAATGTTTAAATGATAAACTAAGTTTTTCTTGGTTCCCATAGCTCCCTTATTGCAATATTTAATGCCTCCTCCCCCAACCTAGGGAACTAGTAGGTGGGCGAACATTGTCAACTAGTAGACCTATTGGAATGGGGACATTATGGTCCTCAACAACCAATATTGTTTTTCCTCAAGAAATGATAATTTTGGATGATGCAAAATTTTCTCATCTTCCCAAGTGGCCTCCTCACTAGGAAAATCCTTCCATTGTACCAAATATTCTTTGATTGTTGTTCTTCATAGCCTTCTCATGCTTGTGCTCAAGATTTTGTTTGGAATGAGAAAAAGTTGTCCTTCATCATCCAAAGGTGGTAAAGTATATGAAACTGAAATATTCTTCCCTATAACATTCTTTAGACAAGAAACATGAAACACATTATGAATTTTGCTTCCCACGGGAAGCTCCAATTGATAGGCCACTTCTCAGACTTTTCGTATTAGTTTGTAGGGACTATAAAATTTTGGTTTGAGATTTTCTGAACCTTTACCTTTTATGGTGGTTTGTTTGTATGGATTCAACCTCAAATACACCAATTCATTCACTTGGAATTGTCTCTCCATTCTATGTTGATCTACATATTGTTTCTACTGATTTTGAGCAACCTGCAAGTTATCTCTCAAAACCTTCAAAATTTATTGACTTTCTTCAATCCAATCCTTAGAATTTAGAGCTATACTATCACCAAAAATGTGGATGCATCATAACCATAAATTGCTTTAAAAGGAGACATGCCAATGGACATATGGAAAGTAGTATTGTAACAAAACTCACCCAAATGCAACCATTTTATACATGTGTTTTGCTTCCCACTAACATAGTTCCTCAAGTATCCTTCCAACCATTGATTCACCCTTTTTTTTGGCCATTATTTTGGGGATGATAGCTTGTACTAGGTGTCAAAAGTGTTCCCACCATTTTGAAGAGTTCTTACCAAAATGCACTAAAACATATGCTATCTATGTCACTAACAATGATCTTAGGAAGCCCATGCAATATGAAAATTTCTTTAAAAATAGTTTAGGCTCTTGTCCAACAGTGAAATTCGTAGTAAAAACAAATAAATGATCAAATTTAGTGATTCTATCTACCACCACAATTATGCAATCCTTACGAAATACTTTGGCCAAACTAGTGATGAAATCCATGGAAATTCTCTTCCATTTTTGTGTTGGAATTGGCAAGGGATGTAAGAGACCAGCTGGATGGGTGTGCTCCACTTTATTTTTATGACATGCGGGGAATTAAATAACATACTTCAGAACATAATCCTTAAACCCTTTCCATGAAAATATTTCCCTCAACATTTGGTATGTTTTGAAGAAACCAAGGTGACCTGCTAGAGGAGAATCATGAGCCTTTTTTAAAATTTCCTCCTTAAAACTTGAATTAGGGAAAAAATATATTCTACCTTTGTTGTATATGATTCCTTCCAATAACTTATACCTATCATCATTGTTAGACCCATTAAAAAGTTCACCACCAAGTATTGTATAAAATTGATCAAAGCATGCATGATGGGCAACATTTATTTATCATAGATGGATTAAATTTTCTCATGTGGCTGTATATTCCTACTCTCAAAATCTATTTGGTGTTGTCCTTGTTTTAGGACTTCTCCAATGCCTTCTCCTGATGCATCACATTCCAAGGCAAATGGTTTAGAAAAATCAGGCAATGCTAGAATAGGACAATTGCTTAGTACCTCATTCATTCTTTGGAAAATTTTTTCAGCCCCTTAATGCCATTGGAAAGCATCTTTCCCTCTCAAATCAGTGAGAGGTGAAGTGAGTTGGGAGAACTCCTTCACAGACTTTCTTTAGTAGGTGCAAATTCCAATGGATCCTCTTAATTCAGTGAGACATTTGGGATGATGCCACTCTAAAAAGGATCTTATTTTCTCCATATCCACCTTCACACCAGCTTGGAAAATGATGTGTCCAATATACAAGAGCTTTGTTAAACCAAACTCACATTTTGACAGCTTAGTAAACAAAGATTGGTCATGCAGAATTTTTAATACCTCTTCTATATGATGCAAGTGTTCCTTCCAAGTTTTACTGTAAATAAGAATTCCATCAAAGAAAACAATTACAAACTTATGAATTTTCTTGTGGAATATGTTGTTCATGCATGATTGAAATGTGGCTGGTGCATTTGTCAAGCCAAAGGGCATGGCAACAAATTCAAAGTGACCATAGTGGCATCTGAAAGCAGTATTTGGTATGTCTTCTTCTCTCATTCGAATTTGATGATAACCTGATCTAAGGTCAATATTTGAGAAAAAATTAGCCCCATGGAGCTCATCCATGAGCTCATCAATTCGTGGGATGGGGTATCTATTATTTATTGTCTTCTTGTTTAATGCTATGAAATCAATGCACATTATCAAGGTTCCATATTTCCTTTTTAGCATAACAATTGAAGAAGCAAATGGGCTAGAACTAGGCCTTATGAGACCCAACTCCAAGAGTTCTTTAATGGCATCTTCAATCTCATCTCCAATCCTTTTGGGATGCCTATAAAGATTATTTTTGATAGTTTTTGTTTCTATCTCTAACTTAATGCTATGCTCAACACCTATATATGGTGGTCTTCCTCGGGGAAGGTCTCCAAAAGCCTTCTCATACTTACTCAATTGTTTCTCTATCTCCTTAGGATGATTGGAAATGTTCAAGTGGGGTTTATGAGATGTAATTAAACATTCAGCAACCCAATGTATATCTCCATGCCTCAATATAGTCCTCATGCTGTGAGAAGACACTACTTGATTTGGGTAAGTGTGCATTCCCCTCAACAAGATCAGTTTCCCTTCCAAATTTTTGAACCTTATTTTAGGGACTTGATAATTCAATGTATGTTACCCTAAAGAATACATCCATTTTACTCCCAAAACCACATTAGTATCAGCCACATTCACTACATAAAAATTATCAGTGATAATATGATTTCCTAGAGTAACTTGAAGCTTTGGAATCCATTTAGTGCAGTCCATAGAATTGTTACCTGGAATGATGACTGTGAAACCATCAAAAGTTTAATATTGTAAATTTCTCCTCTCCACCAAGGCTGCATCTATGAATTTGTTAGTGGCTCCAACATCCACTAGAACCGCGACCTTTTGGCCTTGTATGTTGCCCTTGAGCTTTAAGGTGTGGAATCTAGGTACACCTGAAAGTGCTACAATTTTTCCTGTATCAGGAGTGGGATTTTCTTCTTCTGCTATTATATACCCTTATTCTTGGGCTTCAAGTTGTGACTCTTCCTCCTCCTCCTCCTCTTCTTCATCATATTCAGAAAAAAAATTCAATGTAGTGTTCCTTCCCCTTGGCACATCTATCTCCTGGGACCCAAGTTTGTTGGCATGTAAAACATAGCTTCTTTATTCTAAGCTCTTATTTACTTGGTCCTCCTTTATTTTCTTTGGTATAGGATTCCTTTTACCATGGTTTCATACCTTCCTTTAACTTGTAAGGGAAATTTTTGTTAGGAGGATATTTGGTACTTGGCAACACATTATGCAAATCCCTTGTCAAATTCATGGCATGCTTCAATGTGGCTGGCTTGTGGGATTTCGCTAGCCCTATCAAAGGTTTTGTTAATACTTCAGTAAACAATAATACAAAACTATCCATAGATACACAAGACACCATTACTGAAATCTTTTCAAATTCTAACATATATGCTTCAGAAGTTCCTACTTGCTTCAATCACGCTAGTTCTTTGAAAGGAAGTTTAGGGTCTTTCCTCTTAAATCTCTCCATCAATGCATTGGAGAAACCCTAATAAGATAAAATATGAACATTTTATAAGGTTCTAATACTATGGAACCACCAATCACTAGAATCCCCTTCAAGATTTATAATGGCCACTTTAAATGCATCTTCTTCAACCATAGGATTTAATTGGAAATATACACTTAATTTCTGCAACCAAGCTCTAGTAGACATTTATGAGGAACCATCAAAGGAAGTAATGGTTAATTTTACCATTGTGTATTTTAATTCATGTTTAATATGAGATGAAATATTCCCATTTCCTCCTTTCTTTACTTGAAGAGAAGCTCTAATGAACTGATCAAAAGGTAGGACTTTCCTACATTCCTCACTTAATTGTTGCCACTCATTTGCTGCTTCTCTAACATCATAGGTGGTGCAAGGGCCTTCTTTGGACTCTAAAAACTTGGGTATTATAGGTACATTCTGATTTTTGAACTCATTAGGTCTGTTATGAGGTCCAGTCTTTGAAAAATTGGTTTCTCCATGGGTCTTCCCCTCAACATGGGGTGTACTACTACTACTCTCGGGTGCTAACTTGCTCCCAAATTGGCTATCCATCAATTCAAACACTTGCATGAGATGTTTTTCCATAGTGTCAAGAGCCACTGTAATGAATGTTTTAAGGTCTCCATTATATTCTTTTCCCTCCATATATCCAAATCCTAGTTCTTTCCTAATCTCTTTGTAACTAGGATTACTTTCTTCACTTTCTTCTCTTTCACTGTTAAGATCTCTAGTATAAGTTTCTAATGGAGGAAGTTAAGAATTAGGAAACATAAATAGGGAGATCTATAAGGTTCCAATTTCATTCTATGATACCACTTGTAATGTCCCAATTCAAAAATTCCCAATAAAGGCAGAATTTTGCAAAAATTGTCTTGACTAGTTTTGACCAAGGGGGATTCAAATGGCTCAAGAGGGTATCGAATTTGGTAGGCAGTGATGTAGGGAGTATTATAAATATTAAATTGACTCTTTGATATTTTTATTACAGGTCATAGACATATCCAACTATAATTGAGCATGATGCCAAAAAAGGAAAAAATTACTAGCAATTTATGATGCAATCCCCCCTAGGGTATGGGAAGAAATGGCTCTCCAAGTCCTATTCGACCCTCAAAAATTTCAGAAAATACTATGGGTAATATAATTATACTTAATATACTGTCATTTTGTGTGGTTAATAGTTCTACAACTGAGTTTTAAATCTTCATATATGAATGCACAATTTCAGTGATATTTGCTTAAGGGAAATGACACATAAAAGCTCAACTTCGTCTCATAAATGGTGAATATAATGATTCAGAAAAGAGAAATATGAATATATATAATTTAAATCATTTCAATACATCACTAACAGCACATAAAATTTATCCAACTCACAATGTATATCGGATACACAATCTCCATTGAAAGGGAAAATCATCACATGGAAACTAATCATAATAAAGCTTGGAACTGTGGACATTTGCACATGTATTTATTCTGATTTAGAATTAAATAGGATATTAGAGGCATATTTAAGAGCCATTAATCATTCAACCATTCTTGGTCATCAACTTAACTCAATTGGGCGCAACCACCATTCACACAAGTGCGCCTTCATGGAAAAACATGGAAATATAGAAGTAGAAATTGAGAGAATGGGAGGAAATATGGATCAATAACAGAAGCATAATACTATATGAAATAAAACACTCTCTGAAGCTCCAAATTATAGTTCTGAATTTACTCTCCCATGGAAAACTTGGGTGAGAATCCAACTTTCTCGAAATTGGCTCACTAGCAGGGTACGTGTGTACTCACCGTGCAAAGGACAAGCAATTGCTCTCCAAATGCCAAAGGAAAATTCAAAAATGATAAAAGTACATTTCTATTCCTTATGAAATATTTTTATAACCCTCACAAGGTCCTCCAAGGTCGAATTCATTCTCATAGGCTTCCTCCACCTCATCCTTGATGTTTAGTAACCTCTATGACACTTAGCCTTCTCCTCAACCCTTCATCTTCCACCAAATTCGAATGGTTGCCTCTAACTCCAAAATTCGACCTCTTGGTGGATATTTTTATCCCTGTCATGTCATATTTTTCATATTCCAGAAATCAGGTATGACTTTTTGTAGAATATCCCATCATTGTTGTCATAAAGCACAGGGAATCTAGCTCCACATGGGACCTAGTTTCTTCCTAGACTCTTCCTCTTCTATGGGGAGTTAATCCTACTCACCCATTCGAATCCTTTGGATCATGATATGAAATTTTATGACTCTTCACCTTCCAATAACCTTCCATCACCCATAATTTCAATTTTGGCATTAATTCATGACATGTGTAAGGAGGAATCTAGCCACCCAAGTCCCCCATGGAACTCCAAATGTCCTTATGAAGCAATGCCACTTTATTATTTGTATGACCCAAATTAATGTGTAAATGGAAAACTAAGGTTCTCTTGGGTCCCATAGCTCCCTTATTGCAATATTTAATGCCTCCTCCCTCAACCTAGGGAACTAGTAGGTGGGTGAACATTGTTAACTAGTAGACCTATTGGAATGGGGACATGACATATACAAATGATAAAAGTTGTCTTTGAAGCTCAATTTTTATCCTATCTCTTCCTTCTTTAATTGAACTATAATAAGTTATCAATTTTCCCATGAAAAAATGACAGCCTTAAGGAAACATGTTCCATGTAAGTTTGTGTATCTAGGGTGTGTATCCATGGCCTTAATGTTAACATTTCAAGAGAAGTGACAATTGACTAAATCAAAGGAAACAAAAAAGAATAAATCCATTAAAATCAAAATAGAATGGCATTGGGGAAGCTTACATACAGGTCAAAATAATAAGCATTCCATTCTACTTCTCCAGTTTGGAAAAGAAATGTTTCTTCCTACATTAAGGCCATGGATACACACCTTGTACATTTTCTAGGAGGAATCTTGCACATATTTCTACAGTCTGCATAGCTAACATTATGTAGGTAAAACATGCGAACATAGTCTCTCCTTAATATGTTTTATACTATGATAACATAAAGCCTAAACATGAGATATATAAATTATAGTATTATTGGGATATTTCAGGATTCATCCCATATCTATGCTTTTCAGTGCCAAAAATGGCACACATATCATTGCATGGCTAGGCTCCTTCACATGCAAATATAATAGGTTCCTTATTAGGATCCGTCAAAGAACCTCCTCTCTAGAAGATTTCAAAGCCTTCAATATTCTCTGTAATTTGACTTTAGCAGGATTCTAAGAACCTTTATAATCATTTCCGCTTTGATGGATGAGTTGAATTGTAGGGATATCCTTTCTTTGAATGGCCATGCCATATCTTTCCAACCATAGCCCCCACACCAAATTAAATGGAATTGTGTTATGAACTTCCACTAACTTATCTTTATATTATCTTTCAAAGAAAGCTTCAAGGGATACCTCTCTCCAATCTGCATTAACTCATGTCATTTTTACTAGTTCACTCCAAACCTTTTTTACATAAGGGTATTCTACAAATAGACGGTGCATTGTTTCTTCATATTTTTTGAACATAATACATATTGATGGACCATGTAAATTTATTTTTTGACCATTGTCACAGGTAGGAATTTCATTTGACATTCTTAATTTTAGAAAAAACATTGTCTTAAGAGGGAAATTTAACTTCCAATTTTTCCCACGATGGCTGCTTTTCTCTTATTCCTCTTCAAGGAAAACTTAAAGTGGAAACTCAAGAGATGGTTCTCCACATTTGTATATGGAATCCATAATAAACTTATAAGTGTAAACTATTGCACCTAACCCAATGGGATTCGAATCGAGCACCTCTTCGCACAAAACTAGCCCAATGTTCAACAACATTGGTGACAACCAGTTGATCTCACTCCTTTGGTTAAAAAATAACATGATTTATGGGTATCTGAAAATGACTACATGGTACCTTGTGTGCTATCAAGGGGCGTATTGTCTAACCATCCAGACTTGAAAAATATCAGTCTAGGTGACAGATGTAATAGTAATGGACCTCTCAAGTCAAAACCAATGACTAAATTATGATTGCCAAAGGGCTTAGACCAAAGAAATTGTGGAGGTCAAACTTCTAATAGGAAAGGAAAAAATAATGAACCAAATACATTTTTGCGTATTAATAATGAATTTATGACGATAAAATATTTAAGAAACTAGAATTTTTTTGTTTAATGTCTACCTTAGGAAACTGGAATGACCTAACTTGGATATCAATGTTAATCCTCTGGGATTCAGACTTATATATGCAATGGCACTCCTACAATATTAGTTATCCAAGTAGCACATCAACACATCATAGATAATAAGAGGATCTGCTATACGACTTTGTATTTAAATGGATAAATTGTGTATTGGAATTCAACACAATATTGTATATAATTCTTTATTTGAGTTGTACGACTGACTAATTAAAGATATAAGTGTGTCGTGGTAAAAATTTTGGGTTATTTTGTAGTAGCCTTAGAAATAAAATTCTTCTAACTTCCTTCTTAGTGATGTAATGAAGGAGCTGTTTATACATCCAAACACTTGAATGAAACAAACATAATTTTATTAAGTGCCCTTAGAGCTGTAAAACATTACATTTTGCTGGCATCCAACATGGAGAAGAAACCTACTTAGGGGACTCTATGATCTGTGCAAGAGGTTTTCTTAATATTCTCAATGCAGTCCACAATTGCCTCTTTATAATGTGATTCTGGGGAAAAGTGTCCTGGATAGCACTTGACTACAGGAAGGATGATGATTCCTCACAGAAGACGAAGAAGTGGAAGCTACATTCTTTGATCTTGAGCAGAAAACAACATGCATGAAATGTTCCAACATCCTCACCAGGGACAGACTAAAACTTGATCTCCTTTATAGCCTTGGAATACATAGCCTGGTCCTCAGTCTCCCACGTGCTTTTTCCTTACATTTTTTTCTTCTGCTCATATTGTCCTTCTCTGGGCTTCTCTCAACAACCTTATCCATTACATAAGGGATGAAACTCACATATTTGGACCCTTTTCTTGGCATGGGTATTCTTTCTTCTGACTTGTTTACTTATTTTCTGAGTATATCCTAATCCCCAAGAATTTATGAGGTCTTTATCAAATATACTTCCTAAAAATCTTCGAAATTTTGATAAGTGCACTTACTAAACTATGCTCTCTCAAGTTCTTCATGAGAACTACAACACGAACTTTGATCAAATATAATTACTGAATAGATATGTTTTGATCTAGCCAGGGTACCTAACAAGCATGGAGTTAGGTCTAAACCCAACTCAAGATAAAAAAAATCAATCCCACAACATGATTTTTTATCAAATATACTTTGTGAGTATATTTGTTTTGATGAGTACACTAAGTGAGTATACTTCCTAGTGAGTATATATCACCAGGCCTGCAACATAATATTTTTCTTGCTAGGTCTGCTAATCAACTCACACAAATTAAAAATGACATGAACAAACTTTACTTTCATTGCTTTATTTCATCTATTTATTGTTTTTAAAGACAAATCAAACTTGACAGATTAACCTATAGTCCTAGATCACACATATTCCAATCTAAGGCTGGCGAATTCAATTCCCTTCTAAGAGTTCAAGCTTCACAAAATAATAGGCTGAAAACTTCACTTACCTTCCAAGCACTCAAGCTTCCCAAAATAATAGATTGATGACTTCACTTCCCTTCCAAGCAATCAAGATTGGACCCTCCTCCTTATGGGAGTGTGGTGCCTCACCCTAACCAACATGCTACACACAACTGAACTAAAAGTATTTTTGGAGCATTTTCCCTTTTTAATTGTTTAGCTATCACACTCAACTTTTATTCAGTCAATGCTGTGATATTTCTTGAAATATTATGGCCTTATTCATAATTTTCAGCACCCACAAATATAGTCCAAAATATTTAGTCACCCTAATAACAATATGTCATGCAATGTTTCCGAGATATATTCAAAAGAGAGACAAGTTGCATGATCAAGATTTCAAGCACACCAACTTTGATATCAACCTATGACAGTCTCGTTTTGAAACGGATATGTCTCAATCCATTGGGATCCATTTTTGGTAGAAGGATCCATACCAAAAACAGATATGGGGAAGATCCAATACTGGTACCTCAGGGGCCAAAGGACCAATGCAACTATGTTTTGGACAATATGGAGAATATGGTGTTATGGTAGTCATTTTCTTGGAAGTATTTTACTTTATACTAAGATAGGAAAATAAATTATATTCCATAGATGGGCATAATCTTGACCTTCATATGTAAAAATGTAAGGAATTATAAAAGTCTACATAAACTAGATATTTCTATACTTTCTTATAAATGATAAAAATAGTATGTTTCTTATTCTATGGTGCAAAATTCAAGGAAAAATGTGTCAAAATAAATTCATATCAACTCTTCAAACATATAGCAACAACTTTCATTAAATGTGTTTTCCTTGAGACCTAAAATTAAGCAGAATCTATTTGTTTCTCAGTTCATACTGTGTCTTTCTAGATGTAGAGATTGTCAGGAATCAGCTGAGCTGGTTTTAGAAACAATAAAAAGACAAAGTCTGTAACAATATGGAGATTCCCACTCCCATAATATCAAACTCATGGAATGACTACAAGAACCATTTACTAGGGAATTGATAGTATTAGATAAAAACGCTTCACTAGGGTCAAATTTTATAAAATAAAAATGCTTAAACTCAATACTCAAACTGTAATATTGTTCATATATGTAACAAGTCAAATTACATTATCAATTCAAATTCCATTGCTTCAAATTGATGCTTCAAACATCCTTGCTACTAGCTCATTGGTGCATAAGTAAAATATTTTATTAGATACGACTAAAAATAGATTAATGAACACACGTGGTCAAAACTATTCAAATACCATAACTTCAGGAAGAAGAGTCAATGTTATTTGATAAGTCCTTAGCCTAATGCATTTGTGCTAAAGACACGATATAATTTGAAATTAAAGAGGGTTGCGGAATACCAAACAACCAAAGATACATACAGTTCAAATCAATATAAACAATGCTCTTTTGAGTAGAGAAAACATGCAAAATTCTTCCACATATTGTTCTAACAATGCTGATTAGACTACTTTCATGTAGAATTGAAAACTGTAGTGTCTTGCAAACTGACAAAGCAACCAAACACAAGTAAATATATATATAAAGAAAATGGATTAGCTGAAACAATTACCACTGTGGCCTTCCTCCATAAACCAATTGTCTTGATTGGGTCCATGAGTACACTAAGAATGGGGCTACTCTAACATCTCCATAGCTACTTGTTGCAATATTTTATCCTCAATGTGCCTGGAACTAGATGAAAGTAAAGGCTGACATGTAGCACAATGTGACCATGAGAAAATCCCAGTATAATAGTATAGTGCATCTCGGTGTTAAAAGACAATTTATCCAGCTTCTTTCCCTTCTCCCTGATATTTCTCTCCACTACTTCTTGCTTATTCTCCCGCTTCTCTGAATGTATACTCAAGAACTCAATGGCTTGGCACATGCCCTCAGATTGACTGTTCATATGCCTTAAAATATTCTTGATCTCCCCTGTGCGACTGAAGTTGTTAGTTCATATTCCTTAAAATATTGTTGATCTCCTCTTGTGCTACAATCACCTGGAATATAGATAGATATCATAACATTGATATGTTAACAACATCCAGTGCACTAATAAAAATTGAGTTGTTAAAGAGCTTAAATAAATCATTTCCTCACCTTTTAGCTCATCAATATGTGTGTTCTCAATCAACCAATCATGTTACACCTAAGGAAAACCCCTAAGTGAAGAACCTGCATATGTCATAAAAAGTCATTAGAGAAAAGCACTACATTCAGAACCAACATTCACATGTAAATAACTTCACATGTGAAAACATATTTAAATCAACTAGGAGTCTCATAAAAAGTACCTAGAATTGTAGGTAAACTAGACTGGTGTTGCATTTACCTACACCTTTGTCCTAAAGACACCGTGGTATACTATTTCCCCTCTACAAGCATCCACACACTACATGTAAGAAAATGGATATGTCTAGATGCACTACTAGAGTGAGGTTCAAAGAAAGAACAACAACTGAGGTGTGAAAGGGTTTAAAAAAGAGCACATGCCAAACCTCATATGTCATCGATCAGTGGGTTCTCAGTTAAACAGTTGTGTTCCATTGAAGGAAGACCCCCAGGTGAAGCACCTGTGTATGTCATAAAAGCTGTCAGAACCAATATTCACACATAAATCACTACGCATGTGAAAACATCTATAAATCAATTAGGAGTCTCGTACAAAGTACCTAGAATTGTAGGTAGACCAGACTGGTGTTGCATTTGCATATGCCTTTTTTCTAAAGATACTGTGGTAGACTGTTTCCCCTCTGCAAGCATCCACACACTACATGTAAGAAAATGGATATGTCTAGATGCACTACTAGAGTGAGGTTCAAAGAAATAACAAAAACTGAGTTGTGAAAGGGTTTAAAAAAGAGCACATGCCAAACCTCGTAGATCACCGATTGGTGTGTTCTCAGTTAACTGGTCGTGTTCCACTGAAGGAAGACCCCTAGGTGAAGCACCTATGTATGTCATAAAATCTTGTCAGAACCAATATTATCATGCAAATCACTACGCATATGAAAACATATATAAATCAACTAGGAGTCTCATACAAAGTACTTCGAATTGTAGGTATACTAGACTGATGTTGCATCTGCCTATGCCTTTGTGTTGAAGACACCATGGTAGATTGTTGAACCTCTATAAGCATCCACACACTACATTTAAGAAAATGGATATGTCTATATGCACTGCTAGAATGAGGTTCAAAGAAAGAACATCAACCGATGTGTGACATTAGAGGAAATTTGGGGTCTAAAATGGGCCTGATAAGAAAACGTTCCAAAATAAGTTTTGGTGAGTTGGAATTCAAGAACCAATAGAATTTCAATAAAATAAGTCAACCATAATGGTTGAATTGACATATTTGTCATTAAAAAAAACTACTTTTTTTGTTCGTATTTTCGACATATCTCCTTGTGTTTTTACTCAAATTTCGATCAGGAGAGCTCATTGGATGCATAATTTCATTCTGCATCCAATGAGTACCCACACTTCATACTTTTGACGGACCCTGCTACCCCAAAAACAAGAAATACCTGAAAAATGTGATGATGACATCATCATCACATTTTTTC
This sequence comes from Pseudotsuga menziesii, assembly GCA_001517045.1. NCBI lineage: Eukaryota > Viridiplantae > Streptophyta > Pinopsida > Pinales > Pinaceae > Pseudotsuga > Pseudotsuga menziesii. Next base: position 401,693 of record LPNX010119401.1, read on the forward strand.
AGGTATTTCTTGTTTTTGGGGTAGCGGGGTCCCTAAAAAGTATGCAGTGTGGGTACTCGTTGGATGCGAAATCAAATTCCGCATCCAACGAGCTCTCCCGATTGCAATTTGAGTAAAAACACAACGAGATATGTCGAAAATACGAACACAAAAAGTAGTTTTTTTCTTTCTTCCTCCAAAATTAATCAATATTATTTTATTATTTTAACTATTATTTTATTATTTTAACTATTATTTTATTATTTTCCTTAGGAGGCCCATTTTAGACCCCAAAATTCCTCTAATGAATGGTTTAAAAAATAGCACATGCCAAACCTCGTAGATCATCGATCAGTGTGTTCTCAGTTAACCTGTCTTGTTCCATCGGAGGAAGACCACCGAGTGAAGCACCTGTGTATGTCATAACAGCTTGTCAGAGCCAATATTCACACATACAACACTACACACTTTAAAACATTTATAAATTAAATAGGAGTCTCATACAAAGTATCTGGAATTGTAGGTAGACTGGACTGGTGCTGCATCCGCCTACACCTTTGTGCTGAAGGCACCATGGTAGACTGTTGCCCCTATGCAAGCATCCACACACTGCATATAAGAAAATGGATATGTCTAGATGCGCTACCAGAGTGAGGTTTAAAGAAAGTTCAACAATCGAGATGTGAAATGGTTTAAAAAAGATCACATGCCAAACCTCGTAGATCACCGATTGATGTGTTCTCAGTCAAACAATCGTGTTCCACCAAAGGAATACCCCTAGGTGAAGCACCTGTGTACGTCATAAAAGCTCTTTAGAACCAATATTTGCATGTAAGGCACTACGAATGTGAAAACATCTATAAATAAACTGGGAGTCTCGTACAAAGTACCTAGAATTGTAGGTAGAATGGACTAGTGCTGCATCCACATATTCCTTTGTGATGAAGACACTGTGGTATATTGTTTCCCCTCTGCAAGAATCCACACACTACATGCAATAAAATGGAAATGTCTAGATGCACTACTAGAGTGAGTTTCAAATAAAGAAAACAACCGAGGTGTGAAAGGGTTTAAAAAAGAGCACATGCCAAACCTCGTAGATCACTAATCAATGTGTTCTCAGTCAACTAGTCATGTTTCACCGAAGGAAGAACATCGGGTGAAGCACCTGTGTATGTCATAATAGCTCGTCAGAACCAATATTCACACATAAAGCACTACGCATGTGAAATCATCTATAAATCAACTAGGAGTCTCGTACAAAGTACCTGGAATTGTAGGTAGACTAGACTGGTGCTGTATCTGCCTACACCTTTGTGCTGAAGACACAGCGGTAGACTATTTCCCCTCTGCAAGCATCCACACACTACATGTAAGAAAATGAATATTTCTAGATGCTCTACTAGTGTGAGGTTCAAAGAAAGAACAACAACCGAGGTGTGAAAGGGTTTAGAAAAGAGCACATGCCAAACGTCGTAGATAACTGATAGGTGTGTTCTCAGTAAACCAATTTTGTTCCACTGAAGGAAGACCCTCAGGTGAAGAACATGTGTATGTCATAAAATCTCATCAGAACCAATATTCACATGCAAAGAACTACACATGTGAAAACATCTATAAATCAACTAGGAGTCTCATACAAAGTACCTGGAATTGTAGGTAGACCAGACTGGTGCTCCATCCGACTACAACTTTGTGATGAAGAGACTGTGGTAAACTATTCCCCCTATGCAAGCATCCACACACTTCATGTAAGGAAATGGATATGTCTAGATATAATAATCCAAGCAAATACATCTTCACATAGATATTCTCACTATATGAAACTGACCTGAGAACCTTGATGATGCATTGTTGGAGCAAGGACGACCCCGCTTGTTGATATATTGAAACTGGAATAGATCATATACAATTCCATGGATATTCAAATCAATTTCAAAGCCGTCAGTTTGTTTGATTGTTTTTCCTTTCTTTTTAGGGCTAAGGAAACTTTTCTTCCTCTTCAAAGATGACTCAAAAGCACCCAAGCCAAGGGTGAAGTCAAAATACACAATATGAATATTGTTGGCCTCATCCAACACCTTTTTAACTAGGTCAGCTAATTGCTCGGTATTTATCAATGTATCCGGAGGACTACTTTTAAGCAGATCTAGGTATCCAAACAATTCATCCCTAGCTAATTTAAGTCCCTCAACATCTAGATCAACACTGTGAATGGCCATAAAAGTTGTATCACGGTCTACACCAATGTTTGGTTCCTCTATCTCATGAGGGGCATCAAATGAAGCAGGTGTTGAATCATGATCAAGTACTGGGCTTGCCACTCCTAATGGGAAATACAACCCATCTACCTTTATAGCCTGCTTGCAAATGTTACCGTGAATAGATCATGGGAAATCACATACTATAAAATTTGTACGACACTAGGTGACAAGGTACTTCTTATCACAATTGGTTTGACTCATCACCCAATATGGATGATATATGCTCTCATGAGGGAAGCAATCACTGTTTAGAATTCATCTTGATCTTTCCATTGAGGATTCAAGTTTCTTTTATTTCCTGTAGTTGTTCAAGAATCCTTCTTCTTTTAGAATTTCTTTGAACCAGTAACAAGGTTCATAATTTATTAAGAGCACATACAACATGCAGTCCATTCAATGAGCATATTTCTTTCGTTGACCATAAAAATGTTTGTTTTTAGGTAACAATGGTATGATTCTACGACATTATTGGTCTCTTGATTTGCATGCGGGAAATCACGATGATCTTTCGACCGCATCCCTAAAAGTAGAGAACTAAGTTAGTGGAAACTTATCTAATATTTATGAAACACAAAAAGAGAAACACCAACAATAATATGTGCACTTATGAAACTTATCACCAGCAACCCAATTCTTGTGAAAGTAGTCCAAGAATTCCTCCTCATCTATGAAATCATTGAAAAATACTTCTATTGCATCATCCACATCATGATTGGAAATTGTTTTCATCATATAACCCAATTGACTGTACATCACACTTTCCCTTTCTGGACTCTTGGTGAACCAATTCACATTTTTTAGCCATGCCCTTCTTACATGCAAAACACACAATATCACTTAGCACCGTGTGCCCCTCATGCCATGTTCAATGTTTTAAAGTGTGACATTTTCAAAATAAACATAGGTTGCAATGCATAGTAACGAGAATGAAGTTACCTCAATGCCGTTATCTCGGCCAATGCACCATCAACCATGAATCCATTAACTTTCCAATCAAGATGGAGTTGGTAACACCGTTGCATAAGCTGCTCCAACCAAAGTGCAATATCTTGAGTTGTATTTCGTAATGCAATAACCCATGCAACTAGCACCCCACTTTGTTGTCCATAAAAAGAAACTAGGGTATACATTTGATACAACTATATTCAAAGAACACATGAAGTAAAAAGCTTTCTTAATAATGAAATTGAATGGTTACATATTGAATGATCATATTAAAACAATCACAAGAAACACACATACCCCATATTTGTTTGTACTGAATGATGAATCCATGGCTATTAAGCTGTTATGAGATTGCTTGACCATTGCCTCCAACATCCATTTTGTCTGTATTCCAATTATGAAAGGGATGTCTACACCGTTGGGATTTTGGTAAAAGAAAAAATCACCCTTATGTTTTTGGTACCAAATATTGAAAATCATCTCATCTTTTTTATGAAGTTGATAGATTCCTTTGCTCAAACGATTGTAGATGTTTAGTACATCTTTTATGTGCAAGAAGAAGTCCCTATCCTGATCTTCCGCATCCATGTTAACGTGTTTCTTGATATGCATTTTACACACCAACTTAGCTGCACATCTAAATAAAAGCAACTTTATACATAGGAGACTATGTCCCTTGAGAGACTTGGTTGATGCATAGGCCTAGCCTCTCATGAAGTGTCAAGCTGACCATAACAAGGCCATCCTTGTGCATCCTAATGTTCATATATATTATACGTCAATATTTCTATCTCAGAATATTTTACCATAACCTTAACAATAAAATGACATTGACATCCCTTCTTCTTGACAAATGAGGCCATACGTTTAGTTGCTTGTTTTCCTCTTTTGTCCTCCGGGCCATATGAACATGCATAACTGCATAAGTAATTTTGAAATGTCAGTACATACAAAAAATTATAAATGAACTATCATTAATAGCATCTAAATAATGCATTCTTGAAATACTTACACTTCGTATCTTAGTGAAGCACTAGCCCTTTCTCCTGGTTGTTGTTGTTTTTATTTTTGGATGAAACTACTTGGAGCATCAAGGTTCATTTCTTCCCCTCTAATGAAGTCAAAAACTCTATAGGACGAGATTTTGGAAACATGATCAATGCTTCCATTTGTTCGTTTAATTTGGTCCAAACAAGATCTTTAGCGGAAAAGGTGATCATGTTTTTAGGGTCTTGCAATTCAATGTCCTCGATAGCCTTCCATTTTCCTTGCTTTCCCATCCTATATCAACGCCTACAAACAATGTGCACTCAAATTAGGGATTACAAAAAAAAATTGTTATCTTTAAAAAGAATGTTGCAATTTAAATGGCATGGAAGGATCCATGAGCCACTGTTTCTCTTTGAAATGTTATCTTTGTCCTTGATCCAAAATATGCTTTATTAATTCATAGATATTTTAAGTAGCGCCCCCGTGTAGCTTATTTCAAGATGGCATAATTGTCTTCTTGTTCTATTTAACAGTGCATAAATTTACAAATATGTGCTTAAAATCAACTTCATGTTTTGGGTGAGTGCAATCACAAATTCCAAATAAATTTACAACTTGAATGCAACCAGCTCCATGTTTTGGATAAGTGCAATAATTTTACAAATTACAACTAGAAAATTTACACTTAATGATCATTCCATATGAGTTTTATTCTAGACTCTGCTGAACGAATGAAAAAATCTCTGCTTTTGTAAAATATATCTTGAAAAAGATTGAAATAAACTACATATTTCCCTTCTTGCAGTTTGTCATGGATAGAGTGAATTCGAATTAGTTGCATAAAGAGGTTTAAAAGATTCAACAACTGAGGTAGGAATATCAACAAGTGGCAGTAGAATGTCTGGGTTCATGTTTATTTAGATTTATAAACTTTATAGGAGTTTTAGCTTGTCAACTAGCTAGTATTGGAGATTATGCATGGAAATAATTGTTCTTAAGTTATTAGCACAACTTGGTATTTGGTGAAGGTGGATTCTTGTACATGCAAGTAGATCTTTGGATAATTTTTCACTCCTAGCCAAATATAAAATTTTAACCTCCAAGATAGTCTACCTATAACTTTTTTTGGAGTGAACTTATGCAACTTAAATTCAATTATGACACCCACGGACATGAAAGCATGTAGTTGTACTTTCTCTATAAAAAAGGTCCAACCATGGTGGATGGATGGATCGATGCAGGACAATGTAATCATGGTGGCCACTATAATCATCATGTTTCATCATTACTTGACACACCATTCAAGCTTGAACACACAAACGACATCCTTAGTGAGCAAACTGTAGAGAAGCAACAACCCATTGGAGGAAATGGGGTGAATGGGTATGACATGAATGTTGGTCAAGTTCTAGTTGAACTTGAAAGAGAAATACCAAAAAAAATGCTGAACTGTTGGGGATGCTATATTCTTTAGAATCAAAGTTACAAGAAAAGGGAAAATCTTCTACAATTTCATTTGACCAGGTATTCTTATTCACAAATTTATAGTTTAGTTCTTTGATGTTATTTTGAAAAAAGATAAGATCTTTCATAGCTTTACTTAAATTCTAGGTATTTCCCATTACAGACCCTTATCTTGCATTACTGAAAAAGGTGGGATAAATATGTTGAAACACTTAATAGAAAAACCCATACTTGTATTTAAGCCATAATCTAGAAATAGGTTGTTTTGGTCTGTCTTGGAAAACAAGGACAATATGCTTGTGATGGTGAAAAAAATTAAATTTCTAGTTGTCAGGTGCACTGGTCTTTTATGTCATAGACCTAGAAACGAAATTGTTTGGTAATACCTTGAACATCATCTCTACAATTCTCTTTGTTCCCCCTTCCTTACGACCATTGTATTTGTGATGTCGTCTTAATTGCAAGATTACACCAAATCAAAGTTCCATAAACATTGCTGAGGATTTTGTTCCAAGTTAATATGACTATCTACTCTTTAAGTAGGGACCATAGATTGAATCTCATCCGCTTGGCAATGGATTTTAAAATCATGTCTTATCTTGGTCGAGTTTAATAAAAATAGAGCAATCATGAACAGAGCAAAGAAATGGTATATGTTAACAACGACATTAGTTCCACATGATATGGTATATGTTGACAACAATAGTATATGTAAATGGTCCAATCATGGTGGATGGATGGATCAATGCAGGCTTACGATCTTTCCATTGGATCAACTTGTGGGCTCTTGTGGCCTTTAGATAGGATCATTGCATGTAATTGTGAATATGTACAGTCATAGTGCTCCTTGCCTGTAATTGTTTCAAAGTTTATGGGGAAAGAAACATACACGCACACCTGCGTGACCGCGTCTGCTCAGAAGAATTTTCAGATATGAGAACATGTTACAATTCAATCTTAGGAATGAGGTGCAGGAGACTATGAGAGTGACAAGAGGTCATTTGAATCACAGATGGTAGATAGCCCATGCATTAATGCTTGGACTTAACGTCGCGATGCCATGGAGAAGTGTGGATCTCGGTGGCAGTGTTGGTCCGACGAAACCGAAGGGTTGGACAGGAGTGTGTCTGTTAATGGAGATGGAGACATAGACGATGCAAGGGTGATGGTATTGCAAAAGGTGAGCGACATCTGATCACCGAAAAGTAAAAGTCTCCTTGTTAGACAACTCCCATATTAAATTGCAAATTATAATAATATTCTCAGTGCATTTAAAGTGTAGCTCAAGGTATTTGAAAGAGAAGAGGTATTGAAAACCCTAATTTATTGACCCATCAAATGTAGATGGGCAAGTTCCTTAGAAGGAAAACTAAGCTATAAACTCGAGGTTCATGATCTTTGATATGACATGACCCTTTAATTGACCATTTTAATTCAAATATGGGTGCCCTCTACTATGCATCTGGTTGTCTACAATTCATTTTACTTTTCATTAAAGTTGGATTTACAATTCATTTCACTTTCCATTAAAAGTGGGTTTATGTTGTTAGTTTTATATTTTTAATTTAATTTTTAATAAAGTAATTCTTTTCATTAAATTTTTTCAAAGTACTTTTGTCTTTTATTAAAATGAGAATTTGATTGAACTTTGGCAATCAACAATCATGGTTCATTCAATCAGCTTATAGGTATGTGGTAACATTATGTTGTAGACACATATTTTCAAGGGGGTCATCTGAATACAATTTGTTTTGGATTGTATATTCATACTTGTAGAATATTATAGAATGGCACAAGCAAAGTATTTCATATAAAATACTTTGAAATAAAGTATCTGAAGTTTACGACATTTTAAAAATAAATAATGAATTCTTCAATGTCATTTGTCGAAAATTTAGAAGCTAATGTTAATTGCGTCGAGAGGCTCTCTATAGCCCAGTATGGGGGAGATCTTGTAACGTGATGTAACGTTAGTAACGTTTGTAACATGTTGACAAAAAATAATAGTGATAGTGAATATTATGGGAGAGATCTTGTAACGTGATGTAACATTAGTGACGTTTGTAACATGTTAGCAAAAAATAATAGGTGAATATTATGGAAAAGATTTTGTAACACAATAAAAATTAATATCACTTTCGTAACATTATTTTTATTAATTTTTTTTTTTCTTTCTAATAAGCCAAAATAAATGTCGGCCACAAAAACAATCTAATATGGGGGAGATGTTGTTGGAGCAGGGTCCTGCAGCTACAGAAGAAGCTGCTAGTTTAGCGGAGAGATAAGTTTTGGTGGAGAGAAGATAAGATAGAGCTATGACGCCATAACACGTTTCCAGCTACAGAGCAGAGCCGAAAACCATGACTTTTAAGATAGAGAAGTCAAGAAAGGCAACGGTACCTAAGCGGCTGAGAAGAGAGAGCTCACCCACTGCATTGAAGGCAGCGACGGAAGACAGGAGGGCTCAGCGACCCTCATAAAGGAGAAGGAGCAACGAGGCTGAAGCATTGAAGACGAAGGACAAAAAAGTGAAGCGGTGCACAGTACCGATGATCAGCGCCGGGAAGCATGGAAAACTACAGAGAGCTGTGGTGTGACGGAAAGCGTCTACCTCAAGTACAGATATGGCCGACTGTCACTAGTTAGGGTTTGGGTTACTGTTGGGACAGGCCCACAGTGTTGTAATGGCAAGACCTTCGGGTTGCCTATAAAGGGATATATTTTGTATTGTAAAAAGGTTGGTTAGAGGGTTGGTTCATTCAGTTTCCAGTTATTTTGTAGACTATTTGACTGTTGTAAAAGCCTAGCTCTGGTTTTGTTATTAGCGGTAGCAATCTTACTGTAACCAGTAGCTGGCTTATAGAGTATGCATGTAACGATCCGCAGGGATCGCCAGAGAGGGAACAGTATATTGTAGGAGAGCAATATAGAGAGGAAAAGAGATCTAAGAGAGAAGATCTTGAGCTGCATATGCGGTGCAACAGAACTGTGTTTTACTTTCCCCTCAGCTATAATAAAAACACAGTTATGTGGACGTAACTTCCATCCTGGAGGTGAACCACGTTAAAATCAAGTGTTATGAGATTGGATTATGTGTTATGTTTATTTATGCACTTCTCAGTCATTTCATGGACTTTGTTTATAGTTTAATGAATGAACGTGTTAATTAGTTCACAGTAATATAGAAGGATAAACATAAGTCTAAGTCTTTGGCATGTTGTATGTGGTTCATTTATGCTTTGCGTGAAACAGTCACTAGTCGTAGTATTGAACAACCTTGTATGTTAAGTCTTGCATGTCGACACGAGCAACGCTAAGTGCACTAAGCCACGGAGGTAGGATATCACAGAAAGGTGATACCGCATCGACAGAAGAGCTGTGGTGTGCGATACCGCAGGTTGAGGACTTAGCATTGGGCAGGAGCTGCGTGTCACACGGTGCACGGCGATGCGGTAAGGTTGGAGATATCGCGAGTCAGAGATAGTGGGCGACGTAGAAAGGGACCGTACGACGGTATAAAGGAATATCTCACGGCTAGAAGAGCTGCGAGACGAGGAGATCGCGCGACGCGAGCTGAAGGTCGCGTGACGCACAGAGAAAGAGACCTCGCAGCCAGGGGAGTTGCGAGTTGCAAGTATGATCGACACAGAACCTGGTCCAAGACACTTGAGTCCTTGGCCAACCCATTAGAATCACTTTGGGTGAGACTTCAGGCCACTTTGCGGTCTGTCGCCGAAAGGGCCAGTGAGCTAGGGGTGTTGTTGGTTGATTATAGTAAACCCGGGTCTGCCCATGACAGCCAACAAATGGTTCCGTTGCCGGTTTTGACCAACTGAGCACTAATGTTCTGTTGGCATCCTACTAGAGAAGAGTTTTACCAGTGGCTGGAGTCAAACTTAAAGGAGTTTTCCAAGAAAGAAAATCGAAGCCCTAAACTGAGCACAGAGGACTGGCTACAAAAGCATATCTCTTCAGATATACATGCGATATTTTTTGTAACCTATGGAAACGAGCTTTACGACTGGTTATCAAAGTTGACAGATAAGAACATATTCAAGAAGAAAAGAAACATTGTCTGGACACCGGAGCTGATTCAGACCATGCAGAGCCTCGACAATCCCATCACGAGAGCAGTGAACTTTTGGCTTGCGAGTGTGCTAGAAGGCTTTGTTACAGAATTTGCAGTTGACCAGAGAAAAAGCTTCAGCAAGGTTGAGTGATACTTCTTCAAAGGATATCGTGGTAAGTACCTAAAATCTCTAAACTTGTCCATCAAGATGCTGCTACATGAAAAAGGAGTAATGGACATGATTTCAGATGAATAAGTAAAGATAGTAATGTCATAAGAGTTTGAAAGTGATTTTGATGACATTGGACGAACACGTAGTGGCAAGAAATATAAAGTAGCTTTCGGCTCTCCTGTATTTGGAGACAGTTCAGACAATATTAGGCAACCAAGTCCTAGTACCACAGAAGAACCAGAGGGGGGTATCCCTTACCATCCCTATACCCCACAGAAACAGACTGGGACTCAGAGTAATCCCGTAGGTACTCCATCCAGTAGCTCACAGATAGTACCTACTACTGCTACATCGCCTTCACCTACACCGCCGAGTGGTAGTAATCCAGTCAATCAGAACCCACCGCAGAGAAATAGAATGGGAGATGATATGAAGCTACCTACCTTTAAGGGTACAGGAGCAGAGGACCCGGAACAACATTGGTTCCTATGTGAAGCCATGTGGACCATTAAACAAATTCACGATGATAACATTAAACTTGTACAGTTGATCACCACATTGAGAGAACGAGCTTTAACATGGTATATGAAGTATGCTGCCACACCCAGAACACTCGTCCAGGTCAGGATTGCCTTGATTAAAGAGTTCAAGAAACCTAAGTCTGAGTCTCAGTGTATAACAGAGCTCAAGGATATTAAGCAGCTACCATCAGAGTCAGTATGGGACTTTGACCAGAAATTCAAAGCTCTTATAGACCAAGTAAGCTTTGAGTTTGCGCTGGAGCAGCATAAGGAATGGTTTATTGCAGCGTTGCTCCCTCACATCAGATTGCCACTAATGCAGCAGAAAATCCAGACGCAGGATGATGCGTTGGAGATGGCGATGAAGCTAGAAACTTCACCTTTAGCTGAAAACAACACAGGCATGACAACTCTACAGAACCAGTTGGCCAACCTCACGTTATAGATACATGAACTTAAGAAAGGGAAAGAGGTTATGCCAGACATATGGCGCTTACGATGTAAAGCACAAGGTCATACCAAAGACAACTTTCCAGTCTTTGCAGAATATTTAGTGTCAGGGGCTCCTAACCCCTTACCACAAATGCAAGGGCCATGGTGTGAAATATGCAAGACGCGAGGACATCAGCCTCAGCAATGCCATCTACTTCAGAAGTATGTACAGACACCTAAGAACCTATACTGTGTCTTCTGCAAGTCCGTCGGACATGATGAACAGAATTGCCGAGCCTATGATCTCATGTTAGATAGAAAACATGACGTGTACAGAGTTCAGTCAGAAATACAGGGTCTAGCAGCAGGACCACAGTCTGATCCGGCTTACGGTGGCCGGGGAGGAGGATTCAGAGGACGAGGTCGTGGAGGAGGCTTTGGCCGTGGAGAAGGTTTTGGGCGTGGTCGCGGACCAATCACTTGTTATAACTGTGGAGTTGTAGGACACTATGCTAGGGACTGTCAGAGCCCCACTACCACTTGTAACTACTGCAAATATTATGATCATACTATAGAGGAATGCCCTACCTTGATAGCTAAGATCAGAGAGCCTAAACCAGCAGCACACCAGAACATCCAGCTTATTACTGCTGAGCCGGACGAACCAGAACCAAAATTTTGCATTGTGACTCGTAGCGGTGCTTCCACCAGTGGGACATCGCAGGATATCAAAAAGAACACAAGTCAGGAGTGGGTGCGCAGAGCTCTTAGTAAAGCAACACCACTCGACCTGCAGAAGAACAAACAGACATTTCAGGAAGCTAAGGCTTCCTTTGATGAACCTACGCAATCAAGATCATAGGTACCGCCGTCTAGGGGCATACCGCAGCAAGCACCTTATGGAGATAGCCCTGAACAGATACCGCAGGCTAGCACATCGGGAAGATGCGACGAGGATGAATCGACAGGAAGTGTACAATACTTCCTGCACAGTTTCTTGAAACTCGTGAGAAATGAAAAAGCTATCGGTGAGCTCCAGCGCATCATAGATCAGTGTCAGCAACCTTCTCTCTCGGGCAGTGCACACCGCGCTGTTCATAATATTACAGGACATACAAGGACCGGAAGAGAGATGAAGCTCACAGCACAGATTGGAGAGTTTGAAATGGATGAGGTCGTCTTAGATCTAGGATAAGAGGTGAATGTTCTGACTAAGCATACATGGGAACAGATGGGTAGCCCTCAGTTAGTTAGGTCGCCTATCCACTTGAGATTAGCTAACCAGTAGCGAGTATCACCATTGGGTCGATTGCCGCAGGTGCCAGTTGACATTGACGGAGTTCACAATTTTGCGGACTTCGAGGTTATAGAAATCATTGGCGATAGTCGACTGTATCCAGCATTATTAAGTATTGATTGGGCGATCGGTAGCAAGGCTGTCATCAACCTAAAGAGAAGACAAATGACCTTTGAGGATGTGCAGATCCGGGTCATCGCGCCGTTGGATCCTCACCAGGGTCCTAGATATATTGAACCTATCTGAGTAGAGGAGGAGGCACATAACATGGATAGTCTCTACCAGATGACTGCGAACCAGAACAACTACATCAATCCAACCGCAGAAGGGAACATTAGTTGGCGATGCGACAACTCATGTGCATCGGATTCCGATGTGGGTCTAGAGAACTGGCAGAACAGACTTTACGAAGTCTCAGTGCGCAGATGTGTGTTTATGAGTAAGTCACTGCGATGGATTGGCACAGAGATCATTGAGATTCCATCATATCATGGTCTGACAGATATCCAGGACTTCCTTGACCAGTTTGAGCAACAAATTCCTTACGAGCAGAGGATCGCAGCTATGGACCTTGCAGTACGAGCCACACCTGCAAGATGGTGGTATGCGCATAAAGAGAATATCGCATCATGGGATGATATTAAAAGATTGATGGCGATCAGATTTTCTATCGACAGAGAGTATGTCCAGTAGAAGTACATAGGAGAAACTGATCCCAGGGCACACATTCAGACATGTGAACAGAACTGGTCGGACATTCCCGAGGATGAATGGGTTCACCGATTCATTCACACATTGGACACAGTTCCAAGGAACTGGTACACAGAGACCGAATTGCGCAAGGGGACGACCACATGGTCACTTATGACAGACAGTTTCCTACTCACCTTCGCGTTTGAATCAGAACATCCAAGTGTTGCTCAGGCCCTAGACATAATCAAGATCAAGATATTTGAGGACTGTACCATCTCAGTGCAGGCTCAACCTGAGTGGGCCATCCAGTTGCAAGCCGTGCTTGAGTGCTATAATTTTGCAGCAAAGTTAGACAATGAATATAAGGATGAGGATGAGGATCCTCGCAACACCAACATTCCAGAGTCAGAGGGGACTCGCGATGTTGGGGGACCACAGTTAGAGATTCCAGCAATCACCAAACCCATCAAGATTAAAAAGATCAATATTGGCATAGACGCAGAACCTAAGTTTGCCTCTATTGGAGACTATTGGAACGATGAAACAGTCAGACAGATTGCAGATTTGTTACATGACTATCAGGACCTATTTCCCACCAAGTTCACAGAGATGAAGGGAATAGTTGGAGACCTGGGAGTCATGAGGATACCATTGAAGGAGGATGCTAGACCAGTCAAGTAGCGCCCATATAGAATGAATCCGAGCTACAAAGAGAAAGTTAAGGATGAGATTGATAAGATGCTAGCAGCAGGCATCATTGAACCACTGGAAGAAAGCGAATGGGTTAGCCCCATGGTCGTGCAAGAGAAGAAAACAAAAGGAGACATAAGGATTTGTGTCGATCTGTGCAAGCTCAATGATGCATCGCTTCACGATCCATTTCCGACATCGTTCACTGATGAGGTATTAGACAATGTGGGAGGACAGGAGGTCTACTCCTTCACTGATGGCTTTTCAGGGTACCATCAGATCAGAATACATCCAGAAGATCGATCCAAGACCACCTTTGCAATAGAATGGGGCTCGTTCTAGTATATGGTAATGCCCTTTGGTCTTAAGAATGCACCAACTATATTTTCTAGAGTAGTAGTTGCTGTATTTTAAGAATACATTCATAAATTCTTAGAAGTAAATTTTGATGATTGGACTGTATTTGGACTAATTGACAAGCATATAGGAGACTTAAGACTGATGTTAGAGAAATGTAGGCAGTACCAGATTTCTCTAAACTTGAAGAAATGTATATTTTGTGCACCATTTGGTATTTTGTTGGGTCACATTGTTTGTAGACAAGGCTTGATGGTAGATCCCGCGAAGATCGCCATCATTGTAAATCTTCCAGCACCCAACTTAGTCAAGCAACTGAGGACAGTACTTGGTCATACCGGGTACTACAGAAAGTTCATCAAGGGCTATGCAAAGATTACAGCACCAATGGAGAAATTGCTAAAGAAAGATGTAAAATTCCTATGGAATGAGGAATGTCAGCAGAGTCTAGACATACTTAAAGAGAAGATGGTTATAGCACCCATCTTATTATTTCCTGACTGGACTAAGCCATTTCATGTACATGTGGATGCATCAGGCATCGCACTAGGGGTTGCTTTAACACAAACAGGAGTAGGATATATTGACCATCCCATCGCATATTCCAGCAGAAAGTTATCGACAGCAGAAAAGAACTACACCACAACAGAAAGAGAAGGCCTAGCTATGGTGTACGTGCTGCAGAAGTTCAGGGACTACCTATTGGGTGCCCCATTCAAGATGTTTACTGACCATTCCACTTTGAAGTATCTGGTCAATAAGCCAGTGTTAGGGGGGAGAATCTGCAGATGGTTACTCCTCTTTCAGAAGTATGATTTTGAAATCATTGTGAAACCAGGCAGACTGAATGCCAGACCTGATCATCTATCGCGGATAGACTCAGGAGAAGAGCCGAGTAACCTAGATGACAATCTGCCAGATGCGCCGTTGTTTTCTGTCCAGATCGCAGATGAGTACTATGCCAATATTATTCAATTTCTCACTACAGGAGTAGCACCTGATGAGTTTACTAAGCAGCAAAAGAAGCAGTTGGTTGTTAAAGCAGCAGACTTCATCCTCATCGTAGGACACCTATACAAGTTAGGTCTGGATGAAGTTCTGCGCAGATGTGTGATGCTGCATGAAAAAGACGCTATTATCAGAGAGGCACATTCAGGAACCGCAGGAGGTCATTTCGCAGGAAAGCCGACTGCGCAAAAAATCCTGGAGGCAGGATTATGGTGGCCTACGTTGCATAAAGACACCAAGGACTTTTGAAGATGCTGCGATATCTGCCAAAGGGTGGGAAAACCCTCGTGACACGATGAAATGCCGCTGCGACCGTAGGTCACGTTGCGCGCATTTGACAAATGGGCTATAGATTTTGTGGGTCCTATCAACCCACCAGGAAAACGAACTGGTGCAAGATATATTATCACTGGAACAGAGTACCTCACCAGATGGGAAAAGGCCAAAGCAGTAAGAAATTGTGATGCTGCTACAGCCGCACAGCTCCTTTTTGAAAACATCATTAGTAGATTTGGATGCCTAGTAATTTTGATGAGTGATCAAGGCACACATTTCTTGAACAACACTATTGAGGCGTTGACAGAAGAATTCCAGATTCAGCACCATAAGAGCACTCCCTACCACCCACAGGATAATGGTACGGTGGAGGCCTTTAATAATATTTTAGAAAATGCTCTTACTAAGATCTGCAATAGCCAAAGGAATGATTGGGACCTCAGAGTTAACGCTATATTATGGGCGTACATGACCACATGCAAGAAACTTACGGGACATACACCCTTCAGGCTGGTGTATGGATAGGAGGCTATTAGGCCTATGGAGTATATTCTTTCTAGTTTACGAATTGCTCAGATTACCAGGATGATTGATACATACACAGTGGAGGAAAGGCTAGCACAGCTGCTTGCCTTAGAAGAAGACAGATTCATCGCCGGATTCCATCAGAAAGTGCAGAAGGCACGAGAAAAAGCTTGGCATGACAGACACATTAAGAGTAAGACTTTCCAGATCGGAGACCTAGTGCTCCTCTATGACAGCAAATTCATTAAGTTTCCAGGAAATTTCAAGACGCATTGGCTGGGGCCATATCAGATATAGCAAGTCACAGAGGGAGGTGCCGTTTAGCTCAGCCATTTGAATGGGGAGCTTCTTCCCACATGGATTAATGGCAGTAGGCTTAAGCTCTATAGTGATAGCCACCCCACCTCTCAGCCCTAGCTTAGCCAGTTTATGGTGGTGCAGATGTCCAGAGTAGTTGAAAGGAGGCATCGCACCGGGAACTAGTCTACACTGGCAGGTATTTTCTAAGTATGAGGAATTGCATAAGGTCGGTTCATTTTGTGCAAAAAAAAAAAAAAAAGAAAAGAAAAAAGAAAACAGAAAGCAGTATTGTTTTACGTAGGTGATGCAGAGTCGCATCGCGGTAGTGCGATGTTTCCCCATGCCACGTATTCAGTTTTGCAACCGATAGAGGGCCAATCAAATCACCCTCTGACAGGTAGTTAATGAGGAAATGACCGGTATATCTTACTGTAGATTTGGCAGTAGTATAATCAATTTTCCCAGATTTGGCAAATCTTCGACGAGACCGGCGCCTGTATACACATGCTTCGAGGGAAATTCGATCGGATTTCCGCATTTATTAAGGATTGGATGACGGATGTGGTCTTGTCCAGGTATTTATTACGACCGAAAAGTTTAGTCTAGATGACCGTTGCATCCAGGATTATCGTATTGGGTATAAAAGCATAAAGTATTCAATTGGGATGGTTACGTTTGCAGAAAAACCGCGAGCTATAGAGTAAGTTGTTAAGAATCCCCTGTGAAGAGCTAAGTTGGTTACAGAGTGCTGTGATTTTCAGAAGTTGCAGCCATTGCACATCCGCCAGTTTTCACTGAGTGGGTTATGTCCGAGGAAGAACCTATAGAAAACGTTTTGAGAAGGTTTCAACGTCATGGCCTTGCAGGAGCTATGACGATGCCATCTAAGGGTGCTCTGCCAAGTTCGTCACAGCCCAGATAGCAACCACAGACGAGGAGCCAATCTCAGGTCAATGACGAATCTGGTTCAGAGCAGGAGGAAGAAGTTCATAGCACAACAGACTACATGATACCACTAGTTGAAGGTGCACCAGAGGTAATAATTCCTAAGAATGCTAGGTATACTGTTCCCATACCACCCATTGATTCTCGAGTAAAGGAAAATGGAGATCTAGTAGGATATGCTACTATTGTTAAATTTGTAGATTATAACCTGGGAGATGGTAAGACATATCCTCAGTTCAAGCCGGACAACTATCTAAAGATTGAAAAGAACCCAAGGACAGGGAGAGATGAATATGTTCCCTTGCCACATGTCCAGATTCTTGAGCGGTTAGGTCTGCTCAATTTGCTGAGATTACCTCATTTTGGACGGGGTGCAGAGGTTAATGCCGTGGTGCGCATTTTACTTTCTTGTGTACATGGAGGGTACCTCTGGCTAGGCAACAAGGTCGACCTGAACGTCAATTTGATACATCGTATCACCGGCCTGTCTAAGACGGGTAAACACCCTGATATACAGACAACAGGAAAAACCAAGGACTCCAAGTTACCACAAGCCCTAGTAAATAAGTATTAGCTACAGAGAGGAGGACGGGCTTATGACATTTCAAGCATAACAAATGAGACACTTAGATTCACCACCAGTTTGCTTGCAGATAGACTTCTAACCAAGGTTCGACCAAAGGAAGTTACAGGATCCGTAATTCACCTTGCCATACAGGTCACAGAGGGGGAACAGTTCAATTGGTCTCTATTCTTATTAAATATGCTTCAATCAGATTGCTTGGTAGCTCAAGATGAAGCAAACCACTCTTTCCATTTCTCGTGGTTGCTTATACTTTGTGCATTTGTCGGATGGAAGGAGCCGCCCCATACCCAGTTTCCGTAGATAGTAGGTGGCGCGCCCAGAGGAGTGCGCTATGCCAGCTTATGGGAGACCAATAGCCCAGCCAAGAAAGCGGTCAATACGATGGTATTCCATGACTACTATAAGCTGTTGATGAAGGTCATTCAAGAGACACCACGGCTCAGCATGGAGACTGTGGACATATACGATAGCCGGCTTAATTTTATGGCAGACAACCACCTAATCTATCTGCGACCGAAAAGGACTAAGCGGGATGATTGGGCTCCTGGCTCGTTTAGGATGACAGCACGGGACGTCGAAGGAGTCATAAGAGACTTCGATGACCAATGGAAGCAGGAATATGAAGATACCGCACCACTATCATCAGACACTGCACAGACAGAACCCCAGGACAAGGGCAAAGACAAAACAGACACCTAGACGCAATCTTCAATAGAAGCACCACTACCAGGGGAAAAGAGGAAAACTTCACAGCAAGTGCCATCAGAGGCACAGATGACAAAGAATGGAGAAGAAGGGCCACCAGAGACACAGCAGAAGAAAAAATAGAAAACCTCAAAGCCAGTTCTGAAGACCGCATTGACAGATGATGACTATGGAATCATCGCAACAAGGACGTGTGACACATTGAAGGATTCACTTGACGCGATGAAGGAGTCGCAGGAAAAGAGACAGAGCGCAGTAGAAAAGCAGCTTCTAGACTTAAAAATAATTACAGACAAGACTACCATGAGGCACATTCCACCGGTAAAGGTGACCGCTGGGGAAACTTCGACATCGTCGATGTCCCGCGAGGAAAGCTTAGAAAAAGATTGCCTCAATACTGTGTTAATTCCACCAGGGAGTATCTGATTCCCTACGACAATGAAGGACCCACCAGCTCAGTTTAGACAACCCATCGAGGTTAACCTTGCAGAGTTTCATATTGATCAGTTGCAGATGATCCAGCAGCAGCTAGGCGCAGAGCTTAGGAGTAGAGAGCTCGAGACTTACAAATAGAATACGCAGTTGAAGCAACAGAATGCAGCACTTGCTATTAGTGTTCAGAAAAGGGCAGAAGAAGTACGAACATATGAGGAAAGAGAGCAATATCTTTCTCAAGTTTTACAGAGCATCGCATTGGAACTGCCCTAATGTAACATTGAGTTCGCCTTACCAGTTCCGCAGAAGCTAAGAAGAGTAGCAGACAGAGCAAAGGATCTGGAAGAAACCATGGCTAGGATGGACGAAGTAGTGGTCAGGATGAAGGTAGACCACAAAGTGCAGATCGCCGAGCTTGAGGCTCGCATACGAGACACCTCCCAGGAAGACCAGAAAGCGCGACTAGAAGCCCTTCGACTCACTTCTGCGCAGATGCAATCTCGCATCGACGAAGCACGGTTAGTACTAACCGATGCGACGAACACATGGGCCGAGTTAGATGAGCCGCCGGAGAAAGTAGAAATCCAGCAAAGTATTCAGCAGATAGAGAATACTGTAGCGGAAATGAAAGAAGAAATTAAGGGCTTAGCAACTCTTCAAAAGATGAGGAAGACAAAGGATATGAACTGCTTGCAGCAGGAAGTGCAACAATTAAAAACAAAGGAGATACACATTAATGACCTGCTTCAACCATACCAAGAGCAAATCGCAGAGATAGTCGATACGGTTGAACAGAAAATGAAGGAGTTCACTACCACTAGAGAGGAAACTGACGCCACAGAGGACGTCAATATTAGTCAAGCTTTGCTTGACTCGGCACAAGAGCGTGTCGAAGTGATGCAGAAGGAAGTAGTAGGACTTCGAGACAGGTTGCAGAGGACTTCGTAGGAAGCCAAGGCAAAGCTACAGTAGGAGAATCCTGCTGGAATTGGCTCGGGGACGAGCCACAAGTAAGTGTTAGGGGACTGTTGGAGCAGGGTCCCGCAGCTACAGAAGAAGCTACTAGTTTAGCGGAGAGATAAGTTTTGGCAGAGAGAAGATAAGATAGAGCTACGACGCCGTAGCACGTTTCTAGCTACAGAGCAGAGCCGGAAACCATGAATTTTAAGATAGAGAAGTCAAGAAAGGCAACGGTACCTGAGCGGCTGAGAAGAGAGAGCTCACCCACTGCATTGAAGGCAGCGGCGAAAGACAGGAGGGCTCAGCAACCCTCATAAAGGAGAAGGAGCAAAGAGGCTGAAGCATTGAAGACGAAGGACAGAAAAGTGAAGCGATGCACAGTACCCATGATTAGCGCCGGGAAGCATGGAAGACTACAGAGAGCTGTGGTGTGACGGAAAGCGGCTACCTCAAGTACAGATATGGCCGACTGTCACTAGTTAGGGTTTGGGTTACTGTTGGGACAGGCCCACAGTGTTGTAATGGCAAGACCTTTGAGCTGCCTATAAAGGGATATATTTTGTATTGTAAAAAGGTTGGTTAGAGGGTTGGTTCATTCAGTTGCCAGTTGTTTTGTAGACTATTTGACTGTTGTAAAAGCCTAGCTCTCGTTCTGTTATTAGCGGTAGCAATCTTACTGTAACCAGTAGCTGGATTATAGAGTATGCATGTAATGATCCGCAGGGATCGACAGAGAGGGAAGAGTATATTGTAGGAGAGCAATATAGAGAGGAAAAGAGATCTAAGAGAGAAGATCTTGAGCTGCATATGCGGTGCAGCAGAACTGTGTTTTACCTTCCCCTGAGCTATAATAAAAACACAGTTTTGTGGACGTAACTTCCATCCTGGAGGTGAACCACGTTAAAATCAAGTGTTATGAGATTGGATTATGTGTTATGTTTATTTATGCACTTCTCAGTCATTTCATGGACTTTGTTTACAGTTTAATGAATGAAGGTGTTAATCAGTTCACAGTAATATAGAAGGATAAACATAAGTCTAAGTCTTTGGCATGTTGTATGTGGTTCATTTATGCTTTGCGTGAAACAGTCACTAGTCGTAGTATTGAACAACCTTGTATGTTAAGTCTTGCATGTCGACACGAGCAACGCTAAGTGCGCTAAGCCGCGGAGGTAGGATATCACAGAGAGGTGATACCGCATCGGCAGAGGAGCTGCGGTGCGCGATACCGCAGGTTGAGGGCTTAGCGTTGGGCAGGAGCTGCATGTCGCACGGTGCACGGCGACGCGGTAAGGTTGGAGATATCGCGAGTCAGGGATAGTGCGCGACGTAGAAAGGGACCGCACGACGGTATAAAGGAATATCTCGCGGCTAGAAGAGATGCGAGACGAGGAGATCGCGTGACGCGAGCCGAAGGTCGCGTGACGCACAGAGAAAGAGGCCTTGCAGCTAGGGGAGCTGCGAGTTGCAAGTAGGATCGCCACAGAACCTGGTCCAAGACATTGAGTCCTTCGCTAACCCATTAGAATCACTTCGGGTGAGACTTCAGGTCGCTTTGCGGTCTGTCGCCGAAAGGGCCAGTGAGCTAGGGGTGTTGTTGGTTGATTATAGTAAACCCGGGTCTGCCCATGACAACCAACAGATGTTGTAATCTTCCTACCTAACAAAACAATAAAAAAAGTAAAAATTTAATTATCCGTAAAAAAATACGTGGGTTAAGAAAAAAACACAAAATTGAATTATTTGCAAAAAAATGTTGGCCTTGCACATGGTTTTAAAACCATGTGCAAGGCATTCTAAACAACCCATGGTCTTATTGTACATGGTTTAGGAGGCTTTGCACATGGTTTTTAAACCATGTGCAAGGCCTCCTAAACAACCTATGGTTTTATTGTACATGGTTTAGGAGGGCCTTGCAAATGGTTTTAAGACCATGTGCAAGGCCTCCTAAACAACCCATGATTGTAGGAGGGCCTTGCATATGGTTTTAAAACCATGTGTGTGGAAATGATGCAATGTTCGTTCCTAACAAAATAAAAAATAATAAAAAATATTATATGTCGGCTATAAATAATATTAAATATTAATAACAATAAAATTATATGTGGACCTTAAATAGAAGGACGTGTCTTTTGGTTTGAATCAAATCAATGGATATTTAAGAAGAGGTTTGTACCTCGAGAGATTTGATCCATCTCGACGTTTGATAAAGCCTAGGATTTGAATCTACGCTGATATAATTCCAAAAAGGTTACCCCTAAGCTTCACCTTGGTGCTTTTATGGTTACGCATACAAAAACTCAATCTAAAGTTCATTTAAAGTTCCTATGCTAAATACATACCATTTAGTTGCATATTAAGGTTGTGTAGATGCTCCAAAAACATAAGTAGCATACGCGATTGTTTAGCTTGAACCAATTGATTCACAACATATAGGTTATTACTAATACGTTAAAAATCTAGAACTATATATATATACTCTTTATAAATAACCCATATTATTAATTATAATAGTATAGACCTTTCGTGCTCGCTAATATTATATCTCTCAACGGGGAATAGCGTCGATGGTAGGAGAGCCTTTATCCAAAAGCATAATTAAGGGGTGCGCTTGGCTTAGTATGGTAGGCACCATTGTGAATATGTCTAAATTAAATGTGCTCACCATGCTCCTATACTAGTCTATTAAGGAGACAAAGGGCATAACTTGCCCCGATTGATTCATTAGAACAAACAACAATATCATCGGACAAAAAATACGGAAATAAGTCCATTGATTGATGTAGGGCTTGTGGCATCACTAGTGTAGGTCCATTTTCTATAGTGTAGGGCCAGTGCTATAGGTAGGTACGTTCTAGCGATAGAGACTATCTATCCCTGCTAGATCGCGTCGGTTCGTTTCGATCGAAGGAGCATTTTTTTTCTACTATCGATAATCATTCTCAAGTTTCAAACAGTATATCACTGCATGCATGCAGTGGTATCTTTACACAAACCTTAATTTAATAATGACTTCACCTCTCGATTGGATGGATTCATCACCTATTTATTCATGAACGCCATACAATAAAAGCTGGAATACAAAGAATTTATTGTGTTTGTCCCTCTCGTATGAAATACTTTGAAATAAAGTATCTGAAATTTATGACATTTCAAAAATAAATAATGAGCTATTCAATGCCATTGGTCAAAAATTTGGAAGCCAATGTTGATATAATTCCAAAGATAATTAAAAAAAAAGCAAGATAACTACTATAATTTTTTTTCATCAAAAAAATTAGCAATAAACAAAGAACCTTGTTTTTTTATATATATATTTTTTATAAAGCTTTATATTACATTGGAATTATGAAAATTATTTTTTTATATGAATTAAATTGTTAGAGGCATTCAAAGACTATTATGCAATCCCAATTACTATTTTCTATATATTTATAGTAAACAAACAAAAACCATGTAAGCAACTGAGCAAACAAAATTTCATAATCCAATTGAAGAGCTCAAGAAAAAAACTAGTCTTGTTAATAAATATATAACTTATATGTATATGTATATGTATATGTATATATATCTGTGTGTGTATATATATATATATATATATGTATATGTATATACATGTATGTATATGTATATATATATATATATATACATGTATATATATGTATATATGTATATATATGTGTGTGTGTGTGTGTGTGGTTTAGTTTGAGTGGTTGTGTGATGGAGTGTCATGTTAAATTTATAATGAGTATATAGTTGGAATGGCCTTATGCCCTAAAGGAATATAGGGTTTACCCTCGATACTTGCCTCTAGATAGTTTATTGGAAAAAAATAGCTATATCTTATTTTAAGTTAATAAGTTTTAAAGATTATATATTAATGTAATAGTTCATCACAACATATTTTACAAGGTTTTGTAAGGTTATATAATGTAGATTTTTAGTTAAGATTAAGATTTGATATTATTAGCTTAGCATAAGAAACTAGGAAATAAGTTAAGACTGAAATAAAAGGAGCTCAATAGATACCACACCATCCAGACAACGAACCTAAGATGTACCATGGGAAAAATCAATATGGAAAAAATTAGCTAGAAGGTGAGGACTATGCTTTGCTTTTTTCTCCTCAGTTATGAAACACAATTATAAAGAAAGTGCACTCACTATAGAGTTTCCATGGGAACTGTGACCTATATGGCTACTGCAAGATCTTCTACTTCCCATGTTCTTCTCCACTACTCCATTCCCTTGTTATACTTAATCATGGAACAATAATTAGTACAATAGGAATGGAACCCCTTCCTTTCATAGTGGCCCTGTATTTAACAATGTCCTAATAACCATATAGGGTTAGGGTTAAAGTTTTGCATTCCTTATCCTTTAATTAGGGTCAGGGTTTAGGACCCTATAAAATCTTCTTAAAGTTCCAAATGTGAATAGCTCTACATGTGTGAGTAATGGAAATTGACGTGGCATATACTTGGTAACATGGTCACAACAAGATAGGTCAAATTAGGAGAGTCATAACTTTCTCATACAAACTTCAATTGAAGTGATATTTGCATCGTTGGAAATCTCTCCATGTGTAAAACATCATCAAAAGCCATGCATGTTGCAACATATATTCATAACAGAGTGCCACACTCATCCGTGAAAGGGAATACCCCTTTCGAATCATATTTCGGACACAAGTCGGATGTGTCGAATTTGAGGGTGTTTGGGTCCACTGCATGGGCCTGAATTTCGCTTGATAAAAGGAGGGATTTGCAACCGCAAAGAATTGAATGTATGTTTATCAGATATCCTGATGAATATAAAGGTTTCAAGCTACTGGATATCAAAACAAAAAAGATCATCATTGAAAGGAGTGTCATGTTCAATGAGCCTCTTAAGGAGGTAGAACTAGTGAAGGAGAAAACTGCTGAATTTCCTTCCTATTCTACTGAATAATTGGATGATGTAATTGGGGGTGATGACCTTGATTTCCATCCTATGATTTCTGATATTAGTGAACATAAAAAATCAGATTCTAAATTAGAACCTGAAGTACAAAATTATCTCCCAACTTGGGCCCAATAGACACTCTCCTCCGCAGGTGATAACTTTGGAAATCTGGATGATCCAAGGAGAACCCGGTTTGATTTCCAAAGAGAAGGTATTTCACTCTCTTGTACTGATTATTTGATGTGTGAATCTTGTTATTTAATGATAATTTCAGACCCTAAGTCTTACTACCATGCTCGGAAGGATCTGAGATGGCAAGTTTCCATGGATGAAGAGATGAATTCTCTTCAGAAAAACAATACTTGGGAGCTAGTTTCTCTTCCTCCAAGGAGGAAATTGGTTCAATGGAAGTTGGTGTTTCGGACTAAGGTTGATGACAATGGTAGCACCTGCAAATATAAGTCAAGGCTTGTAGAAAAAGGTGCCTCCTAGGTCCAAGGTGTGGACTACCATGAGACTTTTGCATCGATTGCAAAAATGGACTCCATCCGCCTAATTTTGGCAATTTCTGCATCCAAGCACTGGGAAGTGCATCATATGGATATTAAGTCTATATTCCTACATGAAAATATTCATGAGGAGATATACATGAAGCAGGCTGAGGGCTACATTTCTGATCCATCTTTGGTTTGCAAACTAAAGAAGTCACTATACGGATTAAAATAGGCCCCAAGAGAGTGGTATTCCAAGATGGATGCCTTTCTTCTCTCACAAAACTTCCAAAGGTGTAAATCAGATCCAAGTGTGTATATACAGTAGTATGATGGTCATTTGATTATTATTTTTTTATATGTTTATGACTTACTGATTACAGGTAGCACAGTTACTTCTATTTCAGTCATCAAAACTGCTCTCCACAATGCATTTTAAATGAGCGACTTGGGGCTCTTGAAGCAATTTCTAGGGCTCGAAATTGAGCAAAATTTTGATGGGGTAATGGTCACTCAGTACAAATACATATCATACCTGTTACTAAAGTTTAACATGGTTGAATGTAAGTCTGCTCCATTCCCTTTCCTTTCAGGATCAACCTTGAAGAAGGAAAAAAGCACACCTCCCATGGATTGCACTATTTATTGACAACTGATAGGTAGCTTGCTCTAGTTGACTCATTCTTGGCCTGATATCTGTTATGACATGAATGTTGTGTCAATATACATGCAACAGCCTCATGATCTTCATTGGAAGGCAGCCAAGAGGACCCTCCAGTATATTCAGGGAACCAGGACCTACGACATTCATTATGCTGCAGACTCTGAGCTAAAGCTGGTTGGTTACATAGATTCCGATTGGGTGGGTGATTCTATTGATCAAAAGTCTAATTCTGGATATTTCTTCATGTTTGGTGGTGTCCCCATTTTCTGGTCTAGCAAAAAGCAGGCTTCCATAGCATTGTCTTCAGCAAAGGTCGAGTACCGAGGAGCGGTGAATGCTTGCATCCAAGCTGTTTGGTTGCAAGGAATTATTTCAGAGTTTGATCTTGGTAGTAATTTGTCCACTGTCCTCTTTTGTGACAATCAAAGTGCTATTAAGATATCCACAGATCCAGTTACCAGGCAGAGGACCAAGCATGTAGAGATACACATGCAC